>OX439128.1:22871208-23322323 GCA_949318235.1 Ecdyonurus torrentis | reverse complement strand
ATATATATATATATATATATATATATATTTATATATATATATATATATATATATATATATATATATATATATATATATATATATATATATATATATATATATATATATATATATATATATATATATATATAATATATGTAGATGTGTTAAACTCAAAATAAAATAGTAGAAAAGGTTTATTTTAATTAAATTATAGGTAAATTTTTGTCATTTAAAAAAAAACTTTTGGTAAATACACTAATAGAGAGTTAAATAATGAATAACATAGTCTATAAAAGTGCAGTTTTAAGTCAGTGTTCATCATTAATTTTTATGAATTGAATAGGCATCACGCACATATAGAATTCATTAAAAGATTTTAAGTGTTACACATTTCATTTATTTAAGTTTATATTTTATATTGTTTTAGTTTACTTCTGTAATATTATATATATATATATATATATATATATATATATATATATATATATATATATATATATATATACACATACACACACATTTTTTTAAATTTATTATTTATGGAGTGGAAATCATACATAAAAAAATTAAGAAAAATGAGAAAACAATTTTTTTTAAATGCATTTTTATATGTATCAATATTATTGCGCAAAAGTTGACTTTGTTCTCATTAGGTTAATAACATAGCATATATGTCTATGGTTATCAATGTTTACTAATTTTCTACTTACATTTAGGTTTAGTTTTTTTTTTTTTTTTTTTTTTCCTTGATAATTATTAGTTTGGCAAATTCCCTTTTAAGTAAAACGACATGTATTTTAGCTCTTTTACACGATGAAATTTTTTCATCAAATTTGCTTTCTTTGTTTATAATAGAGATTACATGCAATAAAATATAATGCGTAGTGAAAATATTACACCTTGGGAACTAGCTATAGGAGTTTTCTGCAACTCATGTAGTCCAAGAATTAGCATCAATATTTTAAAGACTCCATATGTGCGTAGTACAAAAAAAATACAAGTCATATTACAATGATAATCAAAAATTAATACATATTCTAAAGTTTGTTTTTTGCAAATTTAACAAAATATATAAAAATATCATCAGAAAAAGTAAAATGTAAATTTATGCCTAACTTTAAAAAAAAAAAAAAAAAAAAAAAAAAAAAAAAAATCCGCTACAGAATAAAATTTTACTAAAGCTTTACCATGAATTTTTTATAGCTATATATTGAGGTAAACAATTTGAATTTTAAAATTATAATCCGCATATTCATATCGTGATACAACAACAGAATGATCGTCAGCTTTTTTTTTTTTTTTTTATTATTATTATTTTTATCACAACGTCACATTTTTGTAACGTAAGTTTAAATAAGATTTTCTTGGGGGAAAAAACAACAAAATCTCTTCTTGACAAAGAGGTAGAAAGAACAACATTATAATGATCTACTGAATTTTTTATAAATATGAGGGAAAAAAACTCTCTACTTGATGTCAAAGTTCATTAAATTTGCTAAGCCTTTTTTTTTCTCCGATCAAATTTTTTTATGAATAAATTATCGTGATGGTTCATCCAGTAATTGATTTTTAAACTTTATTAAAAATATAAAAGTTATTCGTATTTTTAGTGATGGATATTAATTTATACACAACAGCCGCAAGTAAAATATATCGAACAGAACGTCCACAATACAATTTGGTATGCTCAACTGCGTATTTCACAGTTTAGCGAAATATATTTTTATTTTTTTCCTTTTTATAATTGATGCTTTAATTAATTTTCTCTCTCTTTTTTTTAATTAAATAAACGACATAATTTTCTACGATAAAAAATTGTTTTGTTTATATTTATTTTAGCTATAAATTTATTATTTTCTGTTTTTAAAAGTTATCAAAATAAGTTCCTCACTACTTGCTGATCACATTACTATTTCAGAATCTCTTTTGTGTATTGATGAGAGAAGACAGACAACTTAAGAGCTACCGACTTTTGAATTTATTAGTTTCCGCTTCCGACTTAATGCATTGCACATGCGTAGAACCTTAAATTGAAACTGAATATCAATTTAGGTGATTGTTCGTACAGTAGGTTGGCTTTCTTCGCTCGTCTCTCATGTGTGCTGTCAAATTGTCAAATCGTGAAAAATTGAAATCGTTGATTAATTATGAATCTTTCGAATTTAGAAGCATATTAAATTAAATATAATTAAAGAAATCGTCTCTTACAGTTTGTATCATAAAAAAATGAATGAATTAATTACAAAAATTATTTGTGCATTAAGTTTCAGTAAATTGCAGAGTACATGAATATATTAACATCAAGGACTTTGAATTATTAACAATATTTTTCAAGAAATATTTTTATATTATTGCATACACAAATTTATGAAAAAAAATGCAGCTTTTATTTTTTTTCTCTCTTTATAAGAGAAAAAAAATAAGAATAAAAGATAAAAACGTGAGATATTTTACGTCAATATTTTTTACATTATAAAAATAAAATAGAATTTGCCATTTTACATGAAGTCGATGTATATTTTTATATTAAAAATATTAAAATTATTATATGTAATATATGAAATAATATAAAATAAATCAAAACTTTAATATAATATTTTTCATTTATCTAAACATACAATCATTTTATATATCAAAGAAAGAAAGATTTTATTTTATAAAAATATATTTTTTTTTTCTTTTTTCAACGAGGATGAGAAAAATGTTAAAGGCAATCACGGCTAACTTACAATCCTTATACCACCAAGTTCCAAAGTTTTTCCCTTGGGTCAAACTTGATCAGTATAAAAAAAAGAAGAGAGAGAGAGAGCACAAGCACAAGTTCCAGCAGTCTTTGCAATTTTCTATATATTCCCCTCCACCCACCTTGCCATTACATAAGGCAAAGTATAGAGAGAGAGAGAGAGAGAGAGAGAGAGAGAGAGAGAGAGAGAGAGAGAGAGAGTACATAATATAAGAGTTTAGAAGAAAGTAATGTAATGTTAGCCTGGCTAAAAGTAGATTGCGTGTGTGTTAAAGCCGCAATGTGTCACGCCGCATTGCACGCCACGCAAAACCTCATTAACCGTCGTTAGTTCAAAATGTGTTAAGGTTCTGTACATTTTAGATAATCAAGTTATATACAACATCGGGGGGGGGGGGAGTTTCTTTACATATATGAATGTTGATTTTTCTATTCTATTCTGTTCAATATTCTCTCTCTCTCTCTCTCTCTCTCTCTCTCTCTCTCTCTCTCTCTCTCTCTCACACACACACACACACACACACACACACACACACACACACACACACACACACACACACACACACACACACACACACACACACACACACACAGACACAGACACACACCACTCTCTACGTACAGAGAAACTAAATTATGTTAGCCACTTTGACACAGTTAAAAAGACATTAGACCCTGTCACGTTTTATATTGTACAGAAAAGAGTAAGAATCAAAAAAGAAGAAGAAAAAATTAAAAAATCTCAACAGTATTAAACTCTCTCTACTTTTTTAAAATTATTATATTTTCACTTTGAAAATTACATTCTCATATAAATTCAAACTCTATAATTTACATTGATTATGTTTATGCATATAATATTTTACATTTTCCTTCTTTTTTTGTATACTCATTATAAACTTTTTATAAATAAAAGTTTTTGTTTAAAAAAAAATATTTTCATTTAGTCTGTTTAGTTATGTAATGCCGTACTAAAAAGCTTTTAAATTAATGACTTACAAAAATTTCTTTACGCTAGCGGGCTTTAGAGAATTGGGATATCAAATTATATTTAATAATAATAATATACTTAATTACGTTGATTAATTTGAAATCTTGCTGCACGAGGAAAATAAAGTTGTTGTTTTTCTTTTTTTTTTAATTAAAAACCAGCTGCCTAAAATAACCAATCAGCTTTTGAACTAAAAGATGCAACCAATCAGTGATGTTTTATTAAAGTAAATTTAGGTTACTTTTATTGGTATCAGGGGTTTACTGTTTTTATTGGAGTAGAATAGACGACGTATCTAATTTAAATGTCAATTATATTTTCTTGTTTTCAAGTGAGTTAAAAAAAAAATGGTGTCTATATGAGTCTAAAATAAAAGGTTTTTTAAATTAAATGAAATAAAGCAATAAGATTGTATGTTCAAAATTGTGTACAGCCGTTTTGACGCACATTATAATTTTGTATGTATACACCATCTTCAATATTTTGCTATAAATCAATGGTTTAAATTAAAATACTTAAAGCTTGCGCCTATAAAAATATTTTTAATAACCCAAGAATATAATTTGAAATAGAAATTATTAAATTCTCATCCTAAATTTATATTACGTTTTATTTTCCATTAATTACCAATAAATATTATTTGGGTCGTTTTAGTCAAAAAAAAATTATAACAATAAATAAACTCAACTTAACGAGTTTATATAATTCAGTCTATTTTAGTTCATATTGTCCATTATTATTTTGTTTTAGCATAAACTTTTAAAAATAACATTTATTTCTTGTCCTATTTCTTATTCTTAATGCTTATTACAACGAGTGTAGAACTTGAACATGATCAGGATCAGGTGTTCCTAACAAAAGAAAAATATATCAGCACTCAAAAAAGAGTACATTACTTCAGTTACGAATCCTAACTTATTTGAGATAAACACTTTTGAATTATTATAAGCAGCTAAAATAATGCATTTCATCAAATAATTAACAATATAGCTAATTTAATTTAAAATAGCCTAAAATAACTAAAAATGACTCCAAACAACTTAAATGAGCTATTTTTAATAATTTGCTAAAATGCATTATTTTAGCTGCTCATCAAGGTTTATACAGAGACTGCTCATAATAACTCAAAAGTGTTTATCTCAAATAAATTAGGATTCGTAAATAAAGTAATGCACACTTTTTTTGAGTGAGCTGATGATTTTAAAGCTCAATATTTGAATGTAGTTTGCAGAACCAACTTTGTTGCAAAAATCACCATACTTCACCCATAACTGACCAAACAAGTCATATATGACAATGAACTTTCACCTTTGCGTATGTAACAGTTTAAATCTAAAACGAAAACGAAAAAGCAAAAAGATTGCACTAACTAAACGTTACGTCACTGTTATAACGAACGACTGCGACATTATATAATATTATATCATACTGTGTTAGATACGTGAACGTACCATATTGTTGCTACCACGATAATATAATATTTTGCAATTTATTTAAAAGTATTCAAAATTTATCCTTTTTATATTACTCAGACACAATATTTTTGTTTACTTGTATTGCGTATAATATAATAATAAAACAATTAAAAACTTTTTAATAATATTATAAAAATTATATTATTAAAAAAATTATCATTTTAATATTTTGTTATATATAATTTTGATTGCAGTAATTTAAAATACAGACACTAGTAATAAAAACACGCTACTCAGTTTTTTTTTTGTCTTGTCTAGAATTATATTATGATAATATAAAGCATAGTTAACATTTTATGAATAAAACGATCACAAATTAGGCAACATAATTCAGTGTGCCACATATATACTTTTGTCGTTAAAGCCATAGAACACGTTGAACAAAAAAACTTGTATAATGACAGGCAATAGCATAGCATGCCTGAAAATCAACGTTGATTTGGCCGGAGTCATTGATTTTTAATTTACTTTCCATTCACAAAAAGAAGAATGCGGAAAATAACGTCACAACTCACCTATTTTACGTGCGCGTGGACTAGCGAGCTGTGACGTCATTTTTGCATCCACCCTTTTGTGAATGGAAAACAAATTAGAAATCAATGTCTTCGGGTAAATCAACGTTGATTTTCAGGTATGGTAAGATATTAGACAAGTTTTTTGTTTAAGGTGTTATACGTCTTTAACGTTTTTCCCCCCCTACAATATAGTATTAGCCTAAAATAAAATTTATACTGAAGTCACAGTAAAATATCCAGAAAATTAGTTTCATAAAATTTTAACACACTTTCTTCAATATTATTGGAGATTCGTTTTGCTGACAAATAAAAATATTTTGGACGTTATTATTTGATATTCAACGTAATTCCAACTTTAGATCATTTTCCACGATCTTGCTACACTTACAGACTTGAAAATACACTGTGCTGACTATCGTATATAATTAACAATATCACTGCAGATCCAATTAAAAATATATGTATTTAAAAAGATACTTTTCTTTTTTTTTACATGTGTATGTTGGGACTGCGGATGAAAAAAAAAAAAAAAACATTTATAAGAAAAAAAATCCATGCGTGTTTTTGCGGTAAAAAGATGTTCGGGATTTTGAAATAATAATGATGTTGCGGTCTTTCATTATTTATTAAATGAGACTTTATGTATATATGTATAAAAATAAAGAATTTTTAGTATTATTTTCTCTTTTTTTTGCCAAGATTTATTACAAGTGAGTTAAAAAAGAAAAACTGAGTATTTTCGTTCTTTCAATGTCTTTCTTGCAATCCTAGCACTGCTCGTCAGGCTAGTCACTTTTTTTTGTTCATCCTTCTCTCTGTTCTTAGTTTTCTTGTTAGCTCTGCAAAAATGGAAGTAATATCTCAACAATAATCCCAAGCAATATAGAAAAATAAAATATTAAATTTTATATACCTCGCTCTTTTTATATTATATTTCTAAAAAAAAATCCATATAATAAATATATTTTTTATTTTCTTATATATTAAAAGATAATGTTACTATTATCTTTCCACAAAATAAAGCATTTATTTATTAAGATAACTTACTATATCTGCCATTCCATATATATATATATATATATATATATAATACATATACACACACACATACTTATACACACATAGAAAAGTTAAAAAATATATTATATTCTACTATTTTTTCTCATGTTTATTATTAAACTGATTCAGGTACAAATAAAACTTTCAGTAATTTGTAGGTTGACAAGTAGATTTTTAATAAAAATCGAATATAAATATTTGGGCATGTTTAACAAAGTGCTATGATTTTCTTGTGTGATATTTTAAATGTGTAAAAATGCACATGCAATAAAATATTGTTATATTATTGGTCAATAATATAGTATGATTGAATCCTATATTTTAAAATTATTTAATACAATTAAACACAAGTTAACACAGAAAATAAAAATAAATTCATAAATTACTTTTGTTTCTTAGTGAAAATGCAGCAGAGCATCAAATGCAAAGTGACATCAAATTAATTGCAGTGTTTTTAAGAGCACAAAAGGAATAAATTTGCAGTATCTCTACTATGTAAATATTTTTTATATATATTCTTAAGTAATTCATTACCTTCATTAATATTTTAACTATCAAAGAGCCAAGCATTTTTTATTTCTCATAGTGTAATTTATATTATTTTCTTATACTATGCATTCATTTAAATACTATTTAAATCAGGACACTATTAATCTCAAATGTAAATAATGTAAGAAAAAAGAAGAATATATTTTTAAATTAATTTTAAAACCTCTCTCTTAATCATGATTCTTTTCTTTCTGCTTTTATGGATTTTTTTTTATTTAAGTTAAAAAACATTCTCTCTCGTCTTTCTTTTTTTCAGTTTCTAGTTTAACATAAGTGAAGTTGGCATTTAGAAAGGTATCTTTTGCACTCCGCTTTTCGTGATTGGAGAGTCAATTATTGGAACGAACACGTACAACTATACGACATTCAAGAACGACGCTAGAATCATGTAATATAGAGGAAGAGAGAGAGGGCACGGAATAAGAGAGAGAGACAGAGAGAGAGAGAGAGAGAAATGGGAAAAGGTTATGTGATAAATCCAACTTGACACGAAGCTATACAAGGAAATATCCCTGACCAGATTAAACGCCATCCTTTGGTATATTATATGGAAGAGACGAGGTGGTTTCGCGAATCCTATACATGAACGTGTGTATAAGAGTATTTTGAGAGGGAGAGAAGAGAGAGAGAGAGAGAGAGAGAGAGAGAGAGAGAGAGAGAGAGAGAGAGAGAGAGAGAGAGAGAGAGAGATGACTATGAGGGTGGGTGAAAAAGGAAAGAAAGAAAGTAAAGGCGCTCGTTCCATATTCAACACGTGGTGTTACTGCTCCCACTATTTGAGAGAGAGAGAGAGAGAGAGAGAGAGAGAGAGAGAGAGAGAGAGAGAGAGAGAGAGAGACGTAAAGGGACGAAAATTCTACGTGATTCCCAAGCTCCCTACTTAATTGTGACCCCAAAAAAACAGTAAAACGAACTTTAGTCATTTTATGCTAAAAATATAAATGTGAGTATAAAAGAAAAAGTATCATATCATAATATATAATAATAATAATATGCCATCTACCTTTAAAAAAAAGTAATTATAATGTTAGCCTAGACTTCTCTCCTTCTCTGTCTCTAAATAACAATTAGATAATTAATTTAGTTTTATATTTTATATAAATGTTTAATGACGTGTTTTGTATGGTTGATGGCTGCAGTAAATTTACATAAACACGACTGATGCACAGTTTATGCAAAGTAAGGTATAATAGAACATGTTAGCGTCAACCATGCAATGTAATAACCTAAATTACATGTATGACACATACCACATTGTGCATGTTTTTGTACACAAATAATATAAGTTTCAATCAGCTAGCTTAAAAATTATAATTTTCATTTATTATTTATCAGAAAATTTTATCATTTTCTTGTTTGAAAAGTTTCTATTATGCTGGCTATCTTTTCGACATTACATTTTTTGATGGTTATTTTTTTAAAGTACCTTTTTATAGATAATTTATCTGAAGTTGCAACACTAACTAACCAGTTTAACTGTAGTTAAGTTGTTATTTTGACTGTTGCAACAATTTTAAAAAGATAGTTAAAGGCGTAGTACACCTTAAACAAAAAAAAACATGTCTAATACACTAACATACCTGAATATCAACGTTGATTTGGCCGGAGTCATTGGTTTCTAATTTATTTTCCATTTACAAAATCACAGCTGCGGGTTTGTGACGTCACAAACCCGCATCTGCAATTTTAGGAATGGAAAATAAATTAGAAATAAATAACTCTGGCCAAATCAACTTTGATATTTAGACATGTTAGGATATTAGACACGTTTTTTGTTCAAGGTGTTCTACGCCTTTAAGGTTTAACTACAGGTTGCAACTTACGGCCTTACATAGAGGGTTAAGCGGTAAACCTATGCAAAATTTTTAACTTAAGATAAATGGCTACTAAAAAAAAAAGTTATGTAATTTATCCCTACATTTTTATATTTAATTTTTGAGAAACAATTTAACAAATGCAATAAAGAAATTGAAATTTATTTTTAAAAATTACTTATTTTCAAATAATATTACATTTTGAGTAATATCATTTATTGCTTGCTAAACAGCAATTTAATTTGTTTCATAACTTGCAAAACATATCAAACCCCAATTAAAACATTTAACTCAACGCTACATTTTTAGCAATAAAATGATAGAAACCAATACTCAACATTTAGCTGGAATTTCTTAATTTCAATCTGCTTTCATTCCAGTTATTTTCGTATGGTTGGGCATGTATGGGGTGCACAATTCACCAATTTCCAGGTCTATTGACGCAAACTGACACATGGAAATACACGCCATTACTTTTGAGTTGATACTCAGAGTGAGGAATTTGAAAGTGTATATTATTATTAAAATGATCAATTTATGTTTTATTTATTTTAAGAAAATAATGAGAATAATGAGAAAATAACCTAGTTTTTATGTCATGTTTCATATTGTAGTACTTGCTGCGTAGAGCCCCTTCTATAGAGTACTGTACTCTATTGCTGTGCATATGTGTTATTTCTAGTCGCCATTGATTTATGCATGAAATATAAATTTGAATGGTTATATTTACTAATAACAGCAAATGGAGATAATTATTTCCCTTAAGTGCTGTTTTCAGTTTTTGATTCCTTTTTTTTTTTTTTTTTTTTTTTTTTTAACTCCTACATAAATTTTATAAAAACGTACACAATATTTTTTAATAATTCAATTTAACTTACTTGAAAATATAAAACTTATATTTACTTTTTTCCAATGCACTGCAACATACAACTTCTCCTAACAATAACTATTGCATTTTTTTTAAAGTAGAAAAAGTAGAAGTAGTATTTTATTATTATTACTATTTTTTTTTGTGCATATATTGTACAATCAAAGTTTCTTTTCCATGTTTGTAAGTTCATCTCTTACTTTTTTTTTCTTCTTGTCATCTCTGGTTAGAGTTGAAATTTTGCACCACAAAACCTCTTACTGGCTCACATACAGTAGATAGAGAAAGAACAGGCAGGCTGCAAGGGTGACTTTGATCAGTCTATATACAGAAGTCAATTCCACGGCCAACGTTCACTCCACTGCATCCAATATGTTACTTTTAAATCAAATACACAAGATATGACATTTTCTTGTATTACAACTTTTTCTGACCCAAAACGATTAAAAAAGTATATATTTAATATCATTTACTTGAATTCACCCTACAAAGATATAAAATATAAATTATATACGTAAGTTAAATCAAGAAATGTTTAAGTTTATTTTTATACTAAGAAAAGTTATAAATGTAACCCTTTGATACTACGAAGAAAAAAAAAAAAAAAGTTTTGCAGAACAGAAATAATACATGAATATGGTGGTTTCTTGTATCTTGTAGCTCTCAACAGCTTTGAGCTTATACATAATTAAAATATATAATAAATATTTTTCAATTCATAGTTTCAATTATATAGAGACTAGCTAGTAAATCCACAATAACTCAATTAAACAGAAAAATATAATGGCTCCATAATATGATATGAATTTTTTATTACACGTTCGTAACTTTACGTTGACTGAATATAATGATAGTTTTTAAGTATCATCAAAATAATCGCAGTTCTTTGTTTTCAGGTTTTTGTGGGTTTCATTAATACGTTTACCAGCCAGTTTATCATATCAGAATTTAAGATATATATATATATATATATATATATATATATATATATATATATATATATATATATATATATATATATATATATTATATCTTGTTAATAAACACCTACTGGCACAAATTTCACTTCAGAACTCGTATAGAATTTTAAAAAAATAACCCTTTCTTTGCATCGCATTAAAGTAGTTGTATTAAATGCAATAAATAATATAGAACACATAGAAATACTACAGAATACAGTAATATACTGTTTTATTATAGCGATGATATTTATTTATATATTTTTCTTTTTTTTTACGTGTTCTTAATCTTCATAATATAAAACAACATAAAAACAAACAATAAATAAATAGAATATAAACATTGTAAAACAGGCACTGTATATATTTTAAGTTTGACTGAACTATATATTATTGAAAATCCCACATAAATATATATAACATTAAATATTATATATTGAACAGTATGAAGATTATTATAACAAATATTAGCATAATATTAATTTATCTTTACCAATTTGATTTATTTATGATATGATATTACATATTACGTATAAAATGTATGTGTGTGTATGTGCATATATATATATATATATATATATATATATATATATATATATATATATATATATATATATATATATATATATATATATATATATATACACCTATCAGTTATTCTATATTTATTTATTATATATACAATGTAATTATAAAAGATATTCAATAGTAAATATTGTGGTAACCCGTCCATTTACTCACAATGTTTGCTTTATAACAAAATACAATTGTATTTCAACGTTCAGTACACACAATATGTATAATACGTTTTGTAACTTGGATAATATTTTGTTCCGTATACAGTACTCACCAAAAACTTTAACCACACTCTACAACATATTTTATGTATACGTTACCTACTGTACTGTACGAGTCACCTAAATATTTGTGTGGTTAAAATTAATCATTCAAATTTTCATGTAAACAGAAAATTTACTTCCCACATGTGTGATACGTGTGGCTGTGAAAATTACATTTGGTTCAAGATTATATATAAATTTTATATATTTTTTTGTTTAATTATAAAAAATATATATGACGCAAATGATATTTAATATTTCATCATATGGCTAGGACTGAATTACCACAAGAAAGGTTTCTTGTATAGAACAATCCTACAATTGAATAGTCTTCCATTAAGTGTCCAAATTCAGCTCCCAATATGTTTTCATTAACCTTACCAAAATATATCTCCTAGCCTCTCATAACTGAAACTTGAATGAAACCAATTCAACTTTCAGTTATGATAATTCAAAAACTTGAGTTGGTTCGCACTTCAGTTATTTCAACTCGGGTAATTCTCTCCGTGTATATATTATATGACTAGCATAGCTTTTATTGTTTTGTGTAATATTAATGTTATATATTATTAAGATATGTGAATATTTTTAAATATTAAAGGAATGTATGCCACATGGGTGCGTCAAAACCCACTATATATGGTGCCAACGGGTGCTGTAGCATGCAATTCCTTGCCCATCACTTAACTTATATTTTACATATGACTTTTACATGTGTCAGTGATTTCCTTATGTAAATATTGCATTTAATCTAAATAATAAATTAAAATAAATCATTTAAAAAACTCTTATAATTTGAATAGCTATAATAATGTTTAAAAATTTCTTTTTAGTGAAGAACAAAATAACAATACTGATAATAAATAACAAATAAATAAATAACTATTTTTAGACTTTTTTTAACCAACGTAACGTATTTATAATATATTTTAAAATTATAGTAATTATCTAATTGTTTTCGACCGAGAGAGAGAGAGAGAGGGGGGGGCTCGACTTACATTATAATTATTGTTTTTTAAAGATAGATGACACGCTATTTTTCTGTTTTTATTAATACCTGTTAAAAAACATTTTTACTAATTTTATTATAAACTATAACGAAAAACTTTGCAAATTAAACAAACTTATTCTAATTTTATTTTTAATGTTATTATTTTATTGCTGCAATCTCAATTCAACATATTATTTTCAAACTAGAAATCTGTTTCTATTTTTATTACTATGATTTGTTGTTGTTTTTAGTATATAAAATCTGTAATATTTAAATTATTCACAAACAAAACAAATAATGGAGCTTAATAAAACATGGATAAATATGAAAAAGCAATATTATAAATTGACAAAGTCTATATATAATAATCAGTTCAATTTATCTAATAGTAAGGATAATTTTATATTGTATAATATGTAGCATTTATGAATATTGATAACTAAGCTCCATAATATTATATGTTATATTTTAAATTTTCTCCAATTATTGATCACAAATATATTGATATTGCTTTTACTAGATTTATATTTGTTTCATATTATAAATCTGATTAGTAAAATATGTAAAACAGAAGTATTTTATAATTTATTACTATTATGAATATTATGTAAATATTATTATTTTTACTATAGACTAGTTATACACTGTATTAAATAAAATTTGTGCTATAGATCATGCTTTCTATTTAGTTGCAAGTTTAATTTTTTTAAAGCACAGTTTTTTTTAAGAGATAATTTAATTTCCTGTATAAATTTATAATAAAATTATTATGAATGTATTTTCTACTTTTATAGCACAAAATAAATATCTATAGTAGTATTACTCTTAATATATCTGTAATTTTAAAATTTGAAACCTAAAAATTACTGAAAATGACAACTTATTTACAAATTGTTTTATTGCCAGCTTTAGTGATCAACTTCGTATTTTGATTAAAAATAATTGAGTGTGTTATAATCGTTCTTAACCATTGTTGCCTTGTTATCATAAAATGATCAATCCAACTTAAAAAGCTAATGATCTTCCTTTTTTTTTTTTTTTTTTTTGCAGATCAAAAAAGAAGAAGAAGAAACTTTGCAAACAAACTTACTAATGGAACAATGAAAGAGTTTTATAGTTCAAGTAATTATAAAATGCTTATAAAAATTTCTTGGAAACTTTAACTTATGTTATCTTTTCAGATTGTATCAATTTATTAAAATACATACAGCACCTACCAAGAGACAAAGAAATATTATATTGCATTGTTCACATATTCAATGTCACCGTTGCAGTACGAACTTTGGACGCAACGAGTTTTTAATTAATTAAATAGTAAATCTAGTGATAGATAGTAATGCTGTTCGTAAACCCTGTTCTCTGCTCCTAAAATGACGATCGCCTTTGGTTATTTAAATGGAATGCGCATTATTTGGTGCAAGAAAACAGGGTTTACGAACAACACTAGTATATCCGTGTCCTAGATAGCTTTCAATTAATAAATTTAAAAACTTATACTCAAAGCTTAGTTTTAAGCTTTTTTTTTTTTTTTTTTTTTTTTATTCTTTTTTAATCTATTTCAAACGACTGCACCCATAATTTTATTATTAAATATACTGCAATTACTGAAAACTGTTGCATTATTTTAGTTTTTATAATGTTCTGTGTAAATTTGTGGATTTCATTCCACATTTTAATATTTATAGATTATGGATATTATAAAATTTTAAAAATTTATAATGTAAAATATTGTTTTATTTTCATCATTTAAATTAAAAATATTTAAATGTTATAATTTATTAAATAAAGATTTTTTTTTTCATTTCCTGTTTTTTATAAAAGTCACAGTTCTAGTGTATATAAAATTAGTTTTATTTGTATAGTAGTACATATATAGAGAAATAATTTCATTTTCTCTCTCTCTCTCTCTCTCTCTCTCTCTCTCTCTCTCTCTCTCGTCATGTTATCTAAATATTCATATTTCAAAATATAGTCATCTCTTTTTTTTATAATATATGAAAAAAATGTCACATGAAAATTTTCGTGTTAAAAAACTTTTTAAATATTATTTATATGCAGTAAAATATAATATTTAATCTTTTTTCCTATGTAGAGGTATGTAATAAAAAAAAATGTTTGCATTTTTTTTTTCTTTTGTGTTTTTAGTGATAAAATAAAAATAGCTTTTAAAATATTTACAAGAGAGCGAGAGAAAAGTTTACCGTGAAACAATTTTATTAATTCTAAATTATGACTCGTAACTTTTATAAATTGTTACCACAAAAAAAAAGGTAGGCAAATATTTTGAGACAAACTTAAAACCACACAGCACACCTTAATAAAGAATAACAGAAAGTGGTGCTAGATAGAAACCATTAACTTGTTTTTAAGTGGATTTTTTTTCTTCTTTATTGTCTATAATATAACTTTGATATTTTACCTCTAATATAAATTTAGGATAAAGTTATTTAACATAAAATATAGTTGCTATATTAAATCAAAATAATTTTTTCAGAATAGTTTTGATGTTGATAATTTAGATTTAGGATGTAATATTAGGATAGTAGTAGGGCAAGTTATTCACTAAGGAAAAGGTTAGAGATACAGTATATGGGAGAGAGAAAAAAAACTTGAAAACTGCAATGTGTGAGTTAATTTCTTTTAATAATTAAGGAATAAATTATAAGTAAGTTACACTAATTTTTCTATTCTGACAAATCAAGATCTTTAATGAGTAATTAGCCCTTGCTTGTCCTTTACATACAATTTTCAAATAAAACTCAATACATTTTCAAGCTGAGCTTTTTTCCAAACATTAAAATAAATTCTTCTTAATAATATTTTATATACTTTTATATGTGCAACTTCAAACAATTCAAAGTAATTTAATGCTTCTTGCTGGAGAAATATTTTTCCTAAGAGTATATTGTTATTTATCTATTAATTTATTTATTATCTTAAAACATATAAAAGTATGAAAAGTATACGCCATTTACAATTTTACGTTCAAATTGTATTAATTTTCTAAAATGAAAAAGAAAACAAGTTTGATAGTGGAGTTAGGAAATTAGGGGTTCTCTACCGTTTTTCCGCTCCTGTTTGATGGGTTACACGTCATAACCTGTAAAAATAATAAATTATGAAAATTCTATTTATACTGAAATGCTCTATTACAAATACAATTATAATACACATAATATATAATTATACAGAACACGTTTGAGATACATAAAACTAGAGCTGTAGGAAATCACTAATCTATTTACTGTATCTATTATTATAGTAATTCCTGGAATACTGTACAATGAGCAATTGTGCAATCAGTACTAATAACATATGTTAAAATTATATCATGAATGTTTTGAAGGATAATATAGCGCTGTCAATATTTCTCAATGTATAATTAATTAAAATTAATATATGATATTGTTGGACGTATAATTGGGTTTTGCATTTCATCGTTAATAAGAATATTTCAATTTAATTCATTTATGATTTTTCAGCAACAATGATAATAATTATGATTATAAACACACACACACACAAAATCAATGCAAAAACTAAGAAATAACTTAAGAAAAAAAGCTACAGTCACTTCCAATGTAAGGATTTGTATTTCATTTTATTTTATTTATTGAGCCTGTAAACGTTGGGTGTTGTGCTACAGTCCAGTAGCACAAAACCCAACGTTTATACGACCCAGGAAACGCCCCCTCGTGCATTTATTTATTAATTTATGTATTTATATGTCCTTCTAGAATACAAATTGTTAGCTTAACAATTAATTTTAAAATCGACATGTATTATAAAAACATGCCTTTACCTTAAGTTACTGTTTTTATTATTTTTTTTTATTCATTTTCTTTTCTATTATTATTTTATTTAATAAAGTTGTAAACAGTTTTGAATAAGTTTATGAAGGAAATCAAGAGGAAGTCGAGTTATTTTGATCCTGGATTATTTCATTTGTTTTACTATTATTATTAGTAAATTTTATATCCACTTAAAACTAACATTTAACTTTAATATAAAAATACTCAATAAACTCTTCATTGCATTTTAATTATAAATAAATAATTAAAATAAAATTAATAATGTATCAATTGAACTTTGTTCAATGTATTTTAAAACATGTTTAAAATATTTTAATATAATACAGTATTCATTAAAAATATACTTAAAAATGCAATACAATGTAACTAACGGTATTAAAAAGCAGTTGTGTGAAAACTTTTTAAATAGTTTCTACGAAAATTAAATTACAGATAAAAATGATTTAGAGCATGTTCTACTTATACATCTCAACTCTTACTCTTTTATTCCAATAATAACATTTTCCATTGTCAATTAGTTTACTTTATGTTTGAAATAAAGAAAATGAGATGGAATTAAAACGGTAAAAAATGATTGAAAAAAAATTATGCTCCTAAAACTTCTATTTCTTTTACATATTGTAAAAGGACTTAATTTTTTTAATTTTACTTTCCTTTTTTTTTTTTTTTTTTTTTTTTTTTCCTTCAATTAAATCTAATATTTTTTATGTAAATTTGAGATTGATCAGTTTGCGTGCCCTATATGTTTTCATTACAAGTTCTATGCTACAAGTATTGGCTAGAGTTTTAAAATATATATTAAAACTATTATAAGTGCTTCTGTGTGTTTGAGTATAATTATATATTCGCTATTTTTGTACTTATAAAAAAAAATGCATAACTTTTAAGTTTAAAGACGTATAAAGCTCATTTTTGTGTTTAAAAGAAAAATAATCTAAATTAATTTTACCAGCTAATAATGAAATACAACTTTTGTTTTATTTGTTTTCATAAAGTTTATGCCACACTGCATAAAAATTTTACATTTTCAATTAAGTAGTCTCTCTCTCTCTCTCTCTCTCTCTCTCTCTCTCTCTCTCTCTCTCTCTCTCTCCTTTATGATTACAAATTCTTTAAGACTATAGATAGATATTAATGCATGTAACATATTTCAAATGACTGAACTAAGCTTTTCAATGGTCTAAAGCATTATATTATATAACCACAAGGGATTGGATCTACTTATTATTACATCCTTAAATGCTATTAAATTCAACTATGCGCTTTTCATATAATACCAATTGTATAAATATAACGAAAAAAAAAGTTTAAAATTACAATATATAAAAGATATTAAAAGCTATTTCCTATATATTATGCAATCTTTTGACATTGTTAATGCACGCCTTTGCAATGTTGAAGAGAAAACGTTTGTGTGCAGATATGGAAATGTATTGAGGTCAATATTATTCTATGACTTCCGCATGCTAATGTTAAGTATATATACGTAGAGAAGGAGGAAAAGAAGAGTTTCAGATATGTTCTAGTCTTATATTTAAGTGGTTTTAAGTACAAAGTATGGTAATTAAATGTCAAGAAGTGCATAATATAGAAATGTTCATACATTGTTCTAGATTCATATATGAATAATATGCATTTATGAACATTAATTTCATTCATTTTAATTACGTAATATTCTGAGATTTTGCATGATTATAAAAAATATTCGAAAATTTTTATTATATAATATTATTTTTAGAAATTAAATAATTTTACTTCAGCATTACCTATAGTATCCTAGTAGACTATGCAAACTGCAGTGCATATGTGAAGCAAAAATTGCCTATGGTTCAGGATACTTCTAAATATTATATTATTTATTTTTTACAAATTCATTCATTCATTCATTCATTCATTCATTCATTCATTCATTCATTCATTCATTCATTCATTCATTCATTCATTCATTCATTCATTCATTCATTCATTCATTCATTCATTCATTCATTCATTCATTCATTCATTCATTCATTCATTCATTCATTCATTCATTCATTCATTCATTCATTCATTCATTCTGTTCATATTTATTTTACATATACCATTACTTTATTAAATCTATCCTCAATGAATTCTAATTTTGAATTAAATCATTTTAATGAATATATATATTGGTTACACTTCTTCATTCTATGCAGTGTTAGAATTTATAACCTAAAATTGTGTAGTTTGTAGCAAGGTAAGTAATATATTTCTTGTTCAATAATGAAGCCAGTCAATGTGTGTTTTGTGAGGCATGTTTCTACAAGATTCCAATGTCTCACTAAATTCCTTTGGATAAAATTGCTATTTCTAAAGTAACACTAAACTTTACAGTATAGCAAGTTTTTTTTTTAAAGAAAAATGTTTTATAAAATAATTTAAAAAATTTCTATGTGTAATACATTTAAAGGTGGCTGTTTTGAGTTATATTATGAGGCTATTTGTATTTGTACAACTTGATAACAATTGAATATATAAATGAAAAATAAATCAGTAATTCTGTACTGTACAAAGCATCGGGTGGGTGCAAGTCTGTTATTGGGTTGACAATAAATAAATAAACACAAAGAAGTTTTTGCATTTTGTACCTGATATTTTTTGTTTAATATAAAAGAAATAGGGTAAATTTAGTACTGACAAGTGACAAGGTTTTTAAAATATAATCTTTTATTTGATTTAAAATTTCAGTTTTTATTATTATTATTATTCGTACATCCGTACAAACTGTAAATATTACAGTTTCAAAATATTGAAGTTTTAAAGTAGAAATAAAAAAATCACCAACATTAGATTGTAACATAGTTTAATGTCTCTTTAATCTTTGTTCTCAATATCAGTCTGCAACGTATATGTGTGTTTTCATCACAATGAGGGCCATTGATGTGGTTTTATATTTGGTTCTCTTTCCATCAAGCTTTGTGTTACATTTTGTATAACAACGTACTAAAAACCTTATGTATAACATACAAGAATTTCCATAAAATATTATGTGCAAATAAATATGCTATATTTTCTTCAATATATTGAGTATTAAAAAAGAAGGTATATATTATTATATAATAACTTTTCAATGGTTAGCTTTTTTTTATGTTATAAAAATGACCACATGTATGCCTTTATATAAAATATATTTTATTAAATCTTTATTATATATTATGTGATAAATGTCATAATGTATAAATGTTTGACTTTATAGTTTTATTGTAATTGTATATGATGTTCTCTTTTTTATATATTTTTTTAAAGTAAGTTCTAAAATAAATAATGATTTATATGATCATAATTTATATCTTGTAAAATATACGTACAGTAAATAGTTTATAGCAATATAAGATTTTTGGGTTAAATTCAAATTTTGATTACTGTAAAAATTAAAGATTCAAATTTGAATTTAACAGATCGTACATGGTAACATGTGTATACTATTGTATGATTCCGTACAATTAAGCCACGTCAAATTAAATATACAAATACATCTCCATCACTTCAAAAATTTTTAAATGAATTTACCCGAGCGTGGCTTCCTTATGTTCCTTCTAAACAATAATTAATTTATAACGCTCATGAAAACTTCATTTGGTACATTTTGACACAATAGTGACGAAATACAGAAAGTATAAAAAAACTCAGCTAAATAATATACATAACAGCTGTATTTATAATATACCTGAACAATTTATTGGCAGTATTAAGCTTCTCTATAATGTACTCTTCATGTCAAAGGTTATGAATGAGTATTTTAAGTTCTTGTAAGAAATAGTAAATACGAAAAAAAAGTAATAAAAACACAATGATTATTGTTTTATTACAATTATAAATAAAAGGTTGTTAATAATGATTTTTTTTCTGGCATAAAATTCAATTCTCCTTTCAAATTTAATGGCAACAAATATAAAAAATAATTGACATTAAAGCTGAATTTGTGGAAATGCGGTGATATGAAAGAGGTGTAAAGTCATGTAAAGAGATACGAAAGTCAGTTGATTTTTTTCACAGTAATATTTAAGGACAAGATAACTATACAAATATATAAGAAAAACAACAACAAGTTGTGTATTAATTTTGAAAAAACTTATCTGAATGTCAAGAAATTCTCTAGAAATATTGTATAAAGTGATGAAAAGTCAAAAGCGTTGAAATAAGAGATTATAAACATGAAAATTTGTGTGGGAAGTGAATGACAAAGTTAGCTCCACACTAATTCTTTATACAAATTTTTCCTTGACAACGAAGAGGGAGGTAAAACTTTGTAAAGCTTATTCCCTAACACCTACGTGCTCACCTGAGACTCCTCATTAGATAGAAACACAAGAAGAGCTTTGCCATCGTTATAAAACGGTTGCTAGGTGACCGTTCTGTTTGCTT
This sequence comes from Ecdyonurus torrentis, assembly GCA_949318235.1. Taxonomy (NCBI): domain Eukaryota; kingdom Metazoa; phylum Arthropoda; class Insecta; order Ephemeroptera; family Heptageniidae; genus Ecdyonurus; species Ecdyonurus torrentis. The sequence goes on along the minus strand of OX439128.1, from coordinate 23,301,340 downwards.
TATACCTTTTCAATATAAAATAAATTTCAACTTATTTTAGTTTAAACTGCATACCATTGCCTTATCTTTATATTAGAGTCAGTTTTCAATGTTTTCAGAGTGCATTTCTTTACAATATACACAATTATATAAATGAAAGTGTAACATCTGTGTTCATTTAATTAAAGCATGTAAATAAAATACTGTATACTTATGAAATATGCGATGGATATCAGCTACATTTTTCACAGCTTTTATTTTGCTGTTGTAATAATTTTTACGCTATTAATACTATAAAATGTCAAACTATAAGCAATTTTTCATTGAAAAAAAAAAAAAATGAAACGTTTACATAATGAAGTAAATCGTTAGCAATTTTTATTTGAGTGTTTTACTTGCAAATTAATTAAATGGCTCCAATTTTGTAACTTACAGAGTAACTATATAATTTTATCATTGTATTTAACCTTGCGGTAGTAATACTGTTCGTAAACCCTGTTTTCTGTTATTAAAATGACGATCAACTTTGGTTATTCAAATGTAATGTAATGTGATTTTTTTTTGGTGCACGAAAACAGGGTTTACAAACATGAACACTAGTATTTCTTGCAAGCGTGGTGTTTGAAATTGAAGATGACGTTAGTGATACTGGTAATAGACTAATAGTAGCTAATTAAAAAGTACTTTAACAAAAGATAGCAAAAATGCGTAGTCCAGAAAGAGATACGGCTCCTTGAGATCCTGTTGGTTGTATTTACATAACGGTCACAAACAACATCACATGCACGGATAAGGAATAAAGTATAACGTAGTAGATTTAGGGATTTTACGCATTGAAATACATAGTATCTGAATCTATTACCTTGAAACTCAGGGTAAACTTGAACTTCAGGTTATCCTATGACACAACTAACTGGTTTCCAAGATATAACAAAACAATTCTTTGTTATCCTTTGCTTTGTTTTCTTTTGTTAATTTTCCACTTTATTTTAATAAAAATACTACCATTTAATACATGATTATAGTTCTCCTTTCAAATATTTTAGATACAAATGTATTATATCTATTGGAGGGGGAGGGGGAGTAAACTCCACTTAAATTTTTTTTATTAACTTTTTTGAAAATTCTAAGGCAATACAAAGTGACAGAGTCTGTTTGTTTTTTTACGAGCGTTTATATTAAAGGGTTCCATTTTAAAGTTTCTGCTTACCAAGCACAAGTCTCACATCTTGAAGCATCAAAACATTCATAACGTACTCTTTTAATAATCAAAATTTGAAATTTGAAAAAAATCGTCAGTTTTCTAGCTTTTAAATGTCTGGCCTTGTTGTATCTTAGGGTACAATTTATTTTTCACAATAATGAGAGTTATTATCACCATCTAAATAAGCATGAATATAGAATTGTGTTTTAAATATAATATAATACTTAATTATATAATTTATAGTGAAAAGTTGAACACTGATCACAGATTGAAGTTGTTGTTTGTTGAAATACAATTATTCACCAATAAAAAAAAGTCAAAGAAGCAGAGAAATTTTATTTTTAAAGTCGTTGACATTTTTTTCAGTTATATAAATAAACCTATAGTATGTGTATATAAATTCAAATTTTATCCTTTTTTTGTTTTACATATTTGTCTGTTTGATAAAGAGTGAAATAAATATAATTGAATGTGCCATTACAAATTCTCACTTTTTACCTAACACACAGTATATGATATAAAATAACGTTGGTTGGGTATCATCAAAAAGTATACAAATATATAGGTGAACTCCGGACAAGACAAACACGCGGGCGTAAACAAAAAGCAGAGGTCAGTAAACATATATGTGGGTAAACATTGGGCGCAACAGTCAACACCTATACTGTATCCCAAAGCAAGTCGGGCAGCAAAAGCGTGTTTTCAAGCGGTAAATATTACCCAGCTGACGCGGCTATACCAGCAAATAACACACGACAAAATAGAAAACACCACAATTCATATAACAACTAAAATGCTTTAATATAATGTACCCTTTACATTTAAACTGAGTGGAAAAGGTGACAAATTGACTCTAAAGTGATGATATATAAAGTATTAAATTTGTTAACTCTACTTCAATTTCAATCATTACAATATTTATACTGGAAAATGGACAGAATTTTCTATTATTTTCTTTGTTAAATATCATAGAATTTTTGTATTCAACGTAGCGGTTTTGTTGTAGTACTCCTTTCGTATAAAAAAAAAAGTTATTAATTTTCCCTTTCAAAGTGTATTTAACATTGAACCGTACTTTTAGAATTAAAATGAACAAAAGATTATTAAACATTTGAAGGGTGAAATATGTAATTTTTTTAGGTATATAATTTCGAATAATTTTTGCTTTTTCTTTTATTCTATTTACTCTTTTGACGAGGGCTCGTGAGAGCGACTCGATCAAAATATATATTATATAATATTGAATTTTTGCTTTAACTTTGTGCAGCTTGATTTGAATGAAAATAAATATACGCAAAGATATGTTCAAAATTTGTATATGTGAATAAACATGTTTACATGTTACGTTTGATTTCTGAAATGTAGTGTTGTGTAACGTAAAATATTTACATAGAGCACATGTCATAAAGCATTCAAGTTAGTTATAATTATTATTTCATAAGAGAATAACATGTATTAAAACAGAAAATAGGCCAGAAAAATGCGGGAAACATGCTTCTTTACTTGTTTGTCAAGGAAATCGTATTATGTCTGTTTCAGGTTTTAATCGGTGGGAAAAAAGAAACAAATAATAGTAAAAGTATAATATCAAGTTGTTTATAAATTCTTAATACATCATGCATTTTCTAATATATAAAAAGAGGCAGTTTGACCAGAATGTATAAATCATTTCAATATCATGTTTTTTTTGTGTTTTTTTTTTTAATATTGCACAAATTGGATGTTTTATGGGCCAAATCTTCCTTATGTTTACAATTGATAAGGATGTTTATTCAAACCAAAACTAAACAGTTTATTGTTGTTGTTTTCCACTTATATATTAAAAGGTATTATAAACAAATGAAGCAAATTTTTATATAATCGATTTATTACCCATCATTTGAACATATTTGTAAATTTAAACAAGGTTATTTTTTGAAGATAAGTTGTTGCGAGTAAAATGGATTGTCATTTCACTGCAATTAATATTAACAACAACTCAAACTACCAGCGCATAAAGTATTTCATTTTTTTTTCCTGTACAAGATAATGTTGAATATACATTCACGTAACAATGAACATTTCTATAATAAATCACTATTTTATATTTATATATATTGGAAAGATTAATCTTTTTGTTTGACTTTTTAAACGCTGTCAATGATTTATTTTAATTTATTTTATTCTGATAATAAACAATGGGTAAAAAATATCCAATAATTTTCTCGTATATACATATTGTAATTAATCGTCATGTTTTTTTTTTTTTTTTTTTTTTTTTTTTTTGTAATAGAAAAATGCAAAGGATAAACTTTATTATATATTTTTATATTATATTTTCTTTGAAGTATAACAATTTTAATTTATACAAGGAATTTAAAATAAAATGTATTTTACTTCAATATAGAGTATGTGAAATATTTTCTGCAAAGAAAATGTAAACTTATAGAAATTTTATCTCTAATACTGATGATTATCAGAGTAATATAATTATTAAGTTTTCTAACAAATCCAATCATTTTAATGCTCCGTACTGTGGAAGTTAAAATACTTCTTTATAAAGTAATACCCTAGTATATATTATAAATATGCTTTGGTATTACTAAATGTTTTGAAATATAACGTAACGATATATAGTTTCAATACATAGCTTCACAATACTTAAAATAATTTAAATAATAATTAAGAATCTAGATTTGCAATTAAACTTTATTAAAATAGTAGTTTTTAACATATGTTTCAACAACCATTAAAAAAAAGTAACTGAAAATAGTTTTTTTATACATTTTCTATAAAGACTTGAATATATTTCAATCCAACACAATTTAATATTGAGAGACAAGAACGTTAATACAAAAATTTAATTAAACAGTACACATTATTAAAAACGTGTATTGCAGAATAATAAATAATACTGTGACATATAGACCTGACATGGGAAGTTTTTATATTATGTGTTTATCATTATTTATATAGTAAAAAGTTATTCACACACACTATATACCTGAATTATACAGTACCTGAACTATACAGTGTATTGTGCATAAATTTGCACAATGGGGTGTATGAAGTTTTTACTTTTTTATTATTATGTTATGCTCTCTCTCTCTCTCTCTCTCTCTCTCTCTCTCTCTCTCTCTCTCTCTCTCTCTCTCTCTCTCTCTGTTTAAATAATATTGATTTGGTTTGTACATTCACGAGTACCAGTATTGTATAGTAAAAAGCTAAAACATTAATGACTTGTAATTAATACGAGGCATAACAATATTTTTGTAATGTACAGTATTGTTGTGCTCTCTCTCTCTCTCTCTCTCTCTCTCTCTCTCTCTCTCTCTCTCTCTCTCTCATCATCACCATCATCATCATCATAGTCATCATCATCATAGCAAACGGAATGCCTAATTGTGACAATGTGCTGTGTTTTACCACATATACAGTATATATAACAAAAAACACAAACATTTTCATGTCATTCATATATAAATACAAACCTTTTCAAATATAAGTTACTGCAGAGATATATACTGAATACATTTTTATATCAAAAGATTGCTAATTTATTATTTAGATCATAAAAATTTGACTGTAAAAATAACAATTTTGGTATAATTTTCAGTAAAGACTGTGTAGAATAATATATTGAATTGGTGGATTATATAAATGTGGGACATGTAAACAACAATGGAACATGTTGTACAGGCAGCCTATATATATTTGTCCTGATTATGTCAAGACTTTCGTATATCCAATTTGTTTCAATTTCCACCTAAACGAATGAAGGTTAAAGAATCCTATAGTCCACTTTTGCCATCTTACATTGGTATAGAGATTATATATGTGTGTGTACGTACATTGGTTTACGTATTATTTTAAAAGTAGGTAATAAATTACTCTCCACAAAACCACTCTAATGTGATTTGATGTATATTTTTATGTTTTTGTTCAAATCGAAACATTTGTTCCCCATACATCGAAGAACAATTCACTATTAATAGTTTTTCAACATTAATCCAATCCAATTTCGTTGTGAATGCGGCGAACATTACACTTTTTTTTCACATCACGTGAGAAACTAACAGATGCTTTTGTTATATCCAACTGACAAAACAAAAAAACAGTTGAGCCAATTCCATTTCTTTGTACTCATGAAAGTGATCATAAATGTGGATTGATGTGTGTAGAGCTTCTACAGTAATATAGTGTTTCGTGATTGTAAACTGATACATTAAAAAATGTTTTACACAATTTATTTTAGTAACCCTAGGCACTTCATATAAAATGGAATATAAAGAAAAAATAAATGAAGACTTAATTAACATTTTCAATGAAATGCACCCTTTTTTTTAGGACCAAAGGCTAGTTCCTCATGCGGAAAATATGAATGCCTATATGAAAATGAGTTTTATATTGCACAACGGGATAAACACAACAACGTGTGATTTAATAGAAATAAACAAGATGATATAATATGGAATAAAATGGAGATACGTCTAAGTTGGCGTGCGAGCACCACTGGCTGAAGAAATGAAAGACCTGTCAAGCCGAAACATCTGTACTACCGTTTCACCTGATGTACCATAGTGGCATAAGCATGTACACACTCTAAAAATTGGTGCATTACTTTAGTTACAAATACTAACTTATTTAAGATATACACTTTTAAGTTATTATGAGCAGCTAAAATAATGCATTTTAGCAAGTTATTAAAAATAGCTAATTTAAGTTGATTTAAGATTTTTAAAGGTTTTTTAAGCTATTTCAAGTTAAATTAGCTATTTTTAATAACTTGCTAAAATGCATTACTTTAGCTACTCATAATAACTTAAAAGTGTATATCTTAAATAAGTTAGGATTCGTAACTAAAGTAATGCACCAATTTTTAGAGTGCCAGCTCTGGCCAAAAGTTCCCGAACGGGGCAGCGGCGGCCGCTGCGTTTTCTCATTAAGATAACACAGTGTGGTTGCGGGTTGCCTGTACAAATCGTTCGGGAACTTTTGGTCAGAGCTGTACATACTGTACATATATACACGCACGGGCGTCAACTTGTGGAGAATTCGAGTGCGCATTCAGTGCATACTACGAAAACTCTAAAAATCTATGTATATGTCCACTGAGAAGTGCACTCGTGATCTCTTGTACGTCAAACTAGCACGTATGACACTGCACCACAGGCTTGATCAAATATCAGCCTCGAAAACTTATCTGTATACAATTATATCAAAAATCGGCTGGGTGGAGGTCAAGATAAGATATTGTAATGATTAATGAGGTATTGAAATTTTGACACCTATGTTTAGTAGTTGTAGAGAAATCGTGGAAGTGCGATTACATTGATTTGAATGGGCTGAGAGCCTTAAACTTAAACTGCCCTACGGTTTTACGGAGTCAAACAGCATCTTAATTTTAAGTTTTAGCCAGTTTTTTTTCCTTTTAAAGAATTGAAATTAAGAATTACTATGTAAAGATAAAACAAAATTTGCAGTTAATCATTATGTGTCATTGCTAAAAACGAAATTATACCCTAAATGTAAATCTATACGTATATTATAGTTTGAAAATCCTTTGCTATCTGGAGATTTATAATGTAAAATATGATTTGTAATTCCAAGTTAACATTGCTACCTGCACGGTGTTAAACAAATTGGCAAACCATGTTAAATTACTTTAAACCTGGCACTGATGTTGTTATTATTGTCACTATATTTTTATATTTAAAAAAATAGAATACCTGCTATAATAATTGAAATGGCTATATACTGTCTTTATTTTATATGTGATAACATTAATCTGTATCATTTTTGTAATTGTTTACAATTTTATTATAGTTTATGGTAGAGGAACAGTAAAAGCAAAACTTAAATAGTATAAATGGTATAGCACAAGCAATTTTTCCTATCGTTTTATGTATGTATTTTTTATACTGTTAATTTTGGTATTACTTTTGTAACATTTTTTTTCTCTCGAAAATAATTGTTTAATTTTTGTTTTTGTAGACTCTCTCTCTCTCTCTCTCTCACTCTCTCTCTCTCTCTCTCTCACTCTCTCTCTCTCTCTCTCTCTCTCTCTCTCTCTCTCTCTCTCTCTCTCTCTTTCTCTGTTGCCATAGTAAAATATTCTAACATTCAACTAAGAAATATATTTTTTTTTTCATTGTTACATATAATATATCATACGTTTATTCGGAAACATACATGACTAAACAGTTATATTACATGTTCTTGACCAGAATGTTTACATTAATTCAAACTGTTTAAAATTTCTTTAGTCTTATTATTCATTTATCCCATAAAAATGAATGCAGTTTCGTATTTTTATTGTATAATTCATGAAATCTCTTCGAAAGAATTTGTAGAAATCACTTAAAAATAAATTTCCTCATTGTTATACATCATTCAAAATATTTTATTTATAATTATTTATAATATAGGGAAAGAATAATAGTAATTTATTTTGTATTCATGTCATTATAGCATAAATATGGCGTATAATTGAAACAGAACAAATAATGATGTTATAAAACATTAGTATTTATGATTTATAGCATTAGTTACTATTCAGTATTATCGTAAATAATTTAATAACAAACAAATTGTTCTGAAAAGGTGCTAGCATAATTTTTCTTATTTTTCCATGTTTTTTTTTTTTTTTTTTTTTTTGTCCCTGTAGAAATATTTTTATTTTCTATATTTATTTATAACTTATTTATATTTTAAGCAGCTTTAAAATACATTTTTATATCTTGTTATAAATTTTGTTCAATTCTACTGTTCCTTCACAATATGATTAAACCTTAATCAATCTAATATTTTTATCGATATGTTTCAAAGTATAAAAAATTTCAAAACAAATAATATTGCAAATAAAATTCAAAATTTGTTCACTGATAAATATATTGGAACCAAAGCATTGTGAAAGCAATAAATATTATTTGTTTTGTATTTTTGTAATTAAAATATCGTCAGTTTTTGTTTGATTGGAATAAAATACTATAAAAAGCATGGACACATTCATTTTTATTTCCCAATATTTTATCGTGTTATTTGATAAAGAATTGTTTTGTTTTTAATTCTCTTTTATAGCGTAAAATATTTCATGGTAGTAATGTGTTTTATTCTGATTTATTTCATATTTAAGTGATCATCATTTCGATAAAAATTAACTCTTCTTTATATGCTTAAAATATCAATAAAATATAACGCATATCAGAACACAATAATTTGAAATCGTTGTTTGTTACTATACCAATAAATTTATATTAAATCTTTAGTGGATAACAATTCTTGTATTTACAAAATGCATTTTTTTTTTTCTTACTTTTTCTTTGTTAAGTAAGAAAAAAATTGAACTTATGCAATCATGAAGTTTGTTTATATTGCAAGAGTCAATATAATTTTCTACAATACGATTACTACATTTTAAAACTATGACTTTTTTATGTATACATATATTTATAAATAAAATAAAGTATGCTTACTTTCAGGAAAGTTTAATATTTTTCTATAGTAAATAAAAACACATAAAAAACTTTTAAAATATATAAATATACTTACTCTAAAAAAAAAACTTTTATTATAATTTTATATGTACAAAAATATAATAATATTTAATTATTATATTATTATTTTACGCAATAAAAATAATAGGATACACATTTATGTTTTGTTATTTTTAACTAAAATATAAAAATAGCAATAATAATATTTTATCATAACAAAATGTATGCTACAATAAAAAAAAAGTGGTCCAGACAAAATGAAAAATAAAATAAATTGGATTAGTTTACAATGAGGTTTGCCAGAAACAAACACTTTGTTCAATTAATTCTCGTTGTTTGCCAACTGTAAGCTTGGTAATTCTCACATAAAAATAAGTAGCAAAATATTGTTTTAAAATAGAGATTATCTTTGTATGTTTATATTGATTCATTTAAATTTTATATTAAATTTGTTGTTAACATACTTATTACTTATAAAAAAAAATATCGATTTATAATTATATACGTATATATATATATATCATATATTCATCATGTCACCTCGCTCGAAATTCAATTTTTATAATATATATATATATATATATAAATATATATATATATATATATATATATATATATATATATATATATATATATATATATATATATATATATATATATATATATATATATATATATATATATATATATATATATATATATATATATATATATACAGAATTATGTTTTTAATTTTTTATTATTATGATTGAAAGTAAATTATAACGAAATAAGATAAATATCATTTAGATTTTCCAAAATATTATTTCATTTTCTGTCTGAATAGAGGTTTTTCAATTTTTTTTTCTTTTGGAATGTTAACCCATGTCAACTTACTTTTTTATCATTTAGAATACTAGACTGATAATTACCATACCTTATTAAGTTATTATCCATGAAGCATTATTCACATGACGCTTAAATTTGACGTGCGTCAACGTGCGTCTACGCGCGTAACAAAGTTGGAACAATGTAAACAAATGGAGCCGTTCACATGGTTTTTGAAAATTTAATGTGAACGGCTCCATTTGTTTACATTGTTCCAACTTTTTAACGCGCGTCGACGCACGTTGACGCACGTCAAATTTACGCGTCATGTGAATAATGCTTGAATGAGACACCATCACGCTGATTTTGTATTTAATTTCGTTTATTTTCCTTTTTGCGGTTATATCACGTATCTGACGTCACAATGTACCGATGGGGCAGTGATATGGGGTATAGTGATTTAGTGACTGTGATTGGCGGCGGTCCATTGTGACGTCAGATACGTGATATAACCGCAAAAAGAAAAATAAACGAAAATAGATACAAAATCAACGTGATGGTGTCTATTTCATGGATATTAAGTTATGATAATTATCAGTATAGTATTCTAAATGATAAAAAAGTAAGTTGACAAGGGCTTTAAGTTAAAAATTATATAAATAGTTTCAATTTCCAAGACAAAGGAGTATTAAATTAGAGAAAACCAATTTTATAAATTTGTTCAATAACACTATCATGGGATGGTCCAATCTTTCAATATTCTATGAATTGTTGCGTATAACTGAAATGCAAATCTATAAGCATTATCTTTATTGCAACATTTTATTACAGTTTACTAGAATTGAAAGAGTACACACATACACATGAAAATTTACCATTTAATAATAATAATATATCTTTATTTAAGGCACATATAGGGTTTTTCCAACCCTATTACATGAACCTTTGGCTCAAACATATGCCAATATAATAATACATAAAAAACATTATTTCATATACAAAACAACACAACTATTACCAACTATTAGGTGGACGCAGGAACATCCTGATGACTTAATAAGCTATTTTTTATTTTAAAATTTTTAAGACAGTGTAACTTTCACGAACATTATTTAAACACAACGTAATTTTAATATAATTTTCAATACAATTTAAACACATTAAAACCTAGGTGTTAAATAGCGAGCTAGTAATTTTTTCTCAACATTATTTTTTATACTTTTTATATACTTTTTGCCTCTGACAATAACACATTGAGGATTCTTTCCTCATATAAATAACGCTGAAAATATCACACAAATTTTAAAAAGTTTGATGTTAATTAAATACCTACGATTTCACTCGTTATATTACCCCTTGTACCTTTATATACTTATTTTGTTACATTTACGTGTACTTAAATATTTTATTTTTTTTTATTGACTTAAATTAAATCTCATTATAATTGTTTTTCAATTATTTTCACTTTATACGTATATGGTTATATACTGTTTGTTTTTCTTTATTTGAAATTTACGCATTAGTGAGCGCAATTTAAATTAGATCAACTCACACACATGCTCATTTGTTTATATGTTTAAAAAACCACAGACTAGTACTTTTTGTAGGAAGAATTTTCAACAATTTAATAAAATACATAACTCCACTGAGTATAAAGGAAATTATATAGCATTAAAATATTGTACCATGCTTTTAATTACATTTAAATATTATAATATACAAAGTTATAAAGTTATCCTTTTAACGTTTCCATTAATATAGTTGATTTGAAGAAATTAGATTTATACAATATAGAATTCCCATAAGATTTTTGACCCTATCAATTTTTTCTTTCATTATTATTTTAAGTTTCTTTTATTAGGTTCTCAATTTTTAGATAAAAAGTAGTATAATTTTTTGACAATTTGCAGTTCATCGTGACAAAGTTACGCACAAGCTTTGGTCTTCAAGTTTATTGATAAACTCGCAGCAAACTCCTCAGAAGTGACAAAGACTTAAGAAAAAAGCGCTAGGGTTGACAGTACAGTATGTTGAGAAATAGGAATGAATATTGGGTGGCTGTGTCGCACTGCTTGGCAAGGTCCATATTTATAATAAAGAGATTGAGCGCAGCACAAAACTCGCGCATTCGATTTCATTTTGCGATGGATTGTACTTGGTTCTAAGCCAATACGATACCGTTCACCAGTTACGTCACTGATAAGGTGAATAAAGTTTTAAGTGGTGATATGACGTCTTTGGTGAATTCCTTTAAGCTGCGTGACCTTGGCCAAAACTTTTCCCGGAGCATCTAACCTCTTATAATTATATGGACCTTGACTGCTTGGTAGAATCAATTTGCAATAAATATATAGAATTTGTATGTTTCTAATATTATAAGATACTATGTAATACTATAATAAAGTCAGGCAGGTCATTTTTATTTGATTTGATTACTTAGAGTCTTCAATAAAAAAAACATTGCATTTTATTTTTGATCAAATTTATTACACATTAAAAATATTCCATCATGTGAAATTATCTTTAAGATAATAAAAACAATGGAACTCCGGAAAACGGTATGTTTATTTAAAAAGGAAAATAATTCAAATTACACAGCTTACGTTTTATTTCATTGAAATTGTATATTATATATAAATTCTAAATCATAAATAATTAAAACATAGTAATACATTCTATATACGGTAAATGTTTTAAAAATAAAATATTATTATATTTATATAAATTATGCAGTATTAGTTGTTATGCCTCAATAACTATTAATTTTAAATATTTATTCATACAGTAAAATATATTAAAAATTACCAATCAAAGATTAAAATAAATGTTGCACTACAGTATATTAATTAACATTTAATTAATATTGCAGTAATATTAGCTCTGTACTAAATCAATTTATTCATGGGTTTTGAATTTACAATTATAATTTTAGCACTAATTATGGTAATTAGCGTGATATTTGCAATGTTCAGCACATTTCACGTGTAATAATGACTGACACTTATACAATGAAATTATTATTACATAAAAATATTAAAATGCTGATTTAATTTTAAAAATTTCATTATAATATTTAAAATGATTGAAGGCTGGGTATCAAATTATATAAATTATTTTAAAAATTATAAAAGTGCTAGGAATTTTTTAAAAGAGAAAATGAAAAAATTATTTTTCGCTGTAACAGAAATGTATAACAATGGTTAAAGGAATTTTTAATTTAACAATATTTTTTATCATAATTTTTACATTTTTATTACTATTATTATTACTATATTTTTAATACTTAGATTTATGATACAATATTTTTATATACAGAAGCTAATAAAGAAGAAGAAGAAGAAGTTAAATATTTTGTCTTTATTTTTAATATAAAGAGATGTATGTAAAATGATTAAATCTAAAAGTAAAAAAGAAATGAAAATTAACAGAAAAAAGTAATTAAAAATAGAGAACTGACGAGAAAAATTAATTATAAAATATTTAAAATTGATTTTTGTAATTCAAAGTGTATGCATTCGTATAAGAAAAAAAAAAGACAAGATTTTTCAATAAATTTATTAAATAATATTATACTTTTATATTGATTTTATTGAGAGAAAGAGAGAAAATGCTTTAGTTTATTATATAATATCTAGAGAGCGCAAAAATAGTTTTTCGACTATTGCCATTATGTCGACTATTGCTAGTATTATTTCATATCTCCACCGATCTCAACAAATGGGGCATTTTAAACCAATAAAAAAATCGACTATTTTCGACTATTTCGAGCTTAGCGACTATTTCACGATAAATCGACTATTTGTCGACTATTTTGCAATTTTTTTAAGTTTTTAAGGAGATTTCCACTAAAAATCGGCGATATATATCGATATATCGGATAATATCGATATTATCGTTACTTTTTTGAGGCGATATGTATCGATATATCGATACATAAATCTGACTATCGGTATTCAATACTTTTTGAAAAAAATTCATACACAGATAAAATCTGTGGGTAAAAGTACCTCCCTAAGGGAAGTTTAAAAAACGTCCCACGATTTGCGAAGTTTTTTAACCTCCCTCCGATGAAGTTAATTTACGTCCTTTGTGAAGGTAGTTTAGCTAGCGCAGCGCTAGTAGAAAAACTTCGCTGAGGGAGGTACCTTTACCACCTTCGCCAAGGCAGTTTAGCGTGCGCAGCGCTGCTAGCGAAACCTCGCTGAGGGAGGTTTTTTTCCTTCACTCATATAGGCTTATTTACTTTCTCTTTCTAGGTTCTATTGCTTGCTCATCAGCTGTATTTTTATTTGACTTATCTATATTCTGAATTAATATAGTGTTTATACTATCTTCTATCACCTCTAACATTTTCTAACAAAAACCTCCCTCAGCCAGGTTTCGCTAGCATCGCTGCGCACGCTAAACTGCCTTTGTGAAGGGGGTAAAGGTACCTCCCTCACGCAAGTTTTGCTTGCAGTCTCTAGCGAAGGTTTTCTTACCTCCCTAACGCAAGTATGTGAGCGCGAGGGAGGTTAAATAACCACTCTTACGAAAGTAGCCTTAGTATACCTCCCTTAGAGTGGTAAATACAGCGCAAACCTCCTTGAGGGAGGTACTTTTACACACAGATTTTTTCTGTGTAGTAATTTATTTATAATTCAAATAGCAAGCTAGTTTTTGCGCGCTCTGATGTACCAACGAATCAGCGCGAGCAGCTGAGAGGGCACTGTGTATAAAAGCGCACTGCCACTTACCTCCACAGCTCAGTCAGCTAGTAGATGTTGTGTATGAATCATCTCTAGCTGTACAGTAGAACTCTCTGCCGTGCCTTGCCTGATGCGAGTCCTAGGTAAATTTGATACTATTTTGTTATAGTATTTTGTAATACCCTCTTATTTATTTTTTTTTCATTGTTTTTATCGCGTTTTAGGAAGTCGTCGATATTTTTCAGATATATCGATAATTTTCTTCGACATTATTTAATTAGTATTATAGTAATTTTGAAAATACCCGATATAAAAAGTATCGATACTTTTCTATATATCGCCGATCCCTAATTTGAGTATTTAGATACTAAAATTACTGTTTAACATTAAATTAAATTATTTTTTACTCACAAAATCTCTCGTTTTTATCATTCTTTATATAAATTTATGTTTAAAAAATCGACTATTTTCGACTTTTTTGTATAAAATCGACTATTTATCGACTATATGCACCATAAATCATCGACTATATAGTCGACTATTTTGTCAAAATGATCGACTATTTTTGCGCTCTCTAATAATATCTGTATAAAGTAATGAAATTGGAATACCGCAGTACTTTTATTTCACCTCTTTCAATCGTTATTTTTGTAGGAAATAGCTGTAGTTAAAATGTTACTTTTTATATTTTCAAATGGCCATAAAAATGTGTTTTGCTCTTTCGTTATTTATATTAAATAAGTGTAAAATCAGCTTTGTAGAATGAAACTGGTTATAAAAAACTCTTTCACTATTTTGAAGGCATCTACACGAAGTTTTAATAAAAATAAATATAACAAAATAAGTACGCAAGTATTAAAATGCAGACACTAATGCCTCTTTACATTGCGTATATACAAAACATGAAAAATACAATTTTATACACAATATAATATAGGTCGATTATCAAGTAATAGAAGAAGTTAAAATAAAACACGTTTCTTTAAATTAACTTGTGAACACACATTATTTTATCTACCACATTATTATTTTTTTCTCACAACACTACATTTTTTTTTGTACTATGTAATATAAAGAAAAACTTTTTTATGAAAAAAAAAAAAAAAAAGATATTAAAAAAAAGCAAAATGTTCCATAAATATAAAGTGTAACACTAATTTTGAAAGCATTTAGCAGTAAAGTATAGTGAGAAAGCACTTTTCCCCTGCTTCTATTTCTGGAGAGAGGGCAGATGTTTTCGTGTTTAAAGGGGTTTAAAATACACGTAAAAGAGATAAAGAGAAAAAGACAAAAGATAAAAATTGTCTCTTTTTCATAAGGTAATTACATATAAAATAATTTAATTTGTTAAAAAAAATATATACATATTAAAAAAAATGCATTTTTTTTTTCTTTTTGTAGCTTTTTGTTTACTTCTTTCTTACTGTAATATAAAAAAAAGTCACGTATATTTTTTTAAAGCTTATTTTAACTTGCATATTAAGTTTTTTTTTCTAAGTAAAAAGTGAAGGGAGAAAAAAATTAGCATACATGAAGAATATACGTGGTTGCAATACTAAAAGAAATGCACATATACACACAAATATAAAGTTGTGTAGTGTAGCCATGCTGGTAGCTAGCCATGTATATATATATATGTTTGTGTTTGTTTTTTTTTCCTTTTCCCTAGGGTTAAAATGGGTCAGAAATTATTACAAAACAGCACACGTTAGTGGCACCAGTCAAAAACCATACATGCATACTATCTACTGTTTGTGTTGTTGGCTCAAAAACAAAATTTTATAATAATAAAATAAAATCGTTTTCAAAATAAATTTAGGGACTTTAAACAGGTTTGGATATCTATATTAATATTATAGCTGCCTTTTTTTATAAAACAAATATTTATATATATATATATATATATATATATATATATATATATACATATAATAAATTGAACAGAAAAAAAATTCAAATAATTTATGACTTCATTATAATTATATTATTTGTTTAACTGTACTTTACGAATAATGAAGCAAAACATTACTTCAAACATTTTTATATTGGTGTATGTATATTTAAATAAAAAATTAAGAAAACAATATTTTAAATTCAAATTGTCTCTGCTCTGTTCTCTTTTACAAAAACTTATATATTATATTATATATAATACATTATGTATAATAGCTCTGGAATGGAATAGTATACGATATATATGATGCGTGTTTATAAATAACAAAAATTGGATCTAGAACGAGTTAAACAAAAATATAAGCTACAAAATGCATTACGTGGCATTATTATATACTGGTCATGAAGAATTGATCAAGATGCTGAGTATCCTGAATGGTATGCAACTAGTGCAACACACGCTTGTAATTTATGACTGGTGCACCACCTACACGCATAGGTCGTGGGCCACATGTGTTTCAACAAGGCACCGGCTATTAACACTATCATTTGTTTCATTTGAAAACAGTCTCGTCATTGTAGAAACGTTTCCCTGTCTGAATGTCTGAAAGAAGGTCCGCGAAAAAAGGTCCTCGGATTAAAGGACATGCCTTTGCGCACGGGTACAGCGAGTCGGTGAGAACAGGACCTTTCTTCTGTATACCCCTTGTCTATGTATAATAAATCCGAGATGGACAAAAACTCTATTAAAAATTATTAACACGCGCAATACTTAATAATTTTGTAACACTCACACTTTTTAAAAATCTAGTTTTTTTTTAATTTTTTTTTATTTTTTATATAATTTTAATAATAGAAGCTGCTGATTACCATAGCAATTTATTTAAAAAAAAAACAGAAAAAAATGCCATTGCTACAAAATAATTGATTGTTCATTCTTTCCGTTTTATTGTAAGCATTACGTTTTTTTAACATAAAAAAAAATCTCTATAATCTTTGTAAAAATAATGCCTTTTATAATGAGCTCACTACAAAAATCGTCAAAACAAAAGTCTGTATTATAAAAAAAAATCTAAATTTACAATAGATAGATTTTTTTTTCATTGAAATTAAAATAGACTACAATTGAAACACAAAAATTAGCAATAATTTTAGTTTAACACAGTCAAATAAGCCTATCAAAATCAAACAATATAAAAAATTAATACATTAAAAACAGTTTTAACGATTAAATTTTATTATACTTCATCATATAAAATTATTATTACAATTGAAATGAAATGAATAGAAAATAAAAGTTCTTTTGTTCTACATTATAATAAAATAATGAATAAATTAACTGTAAATTAAAATAGTTAAAAAAAAATTGACGCAAAAAATTAATTTTTATATGTCATTATAACAAAAGCCGTATTCATTATATAAATGTGTAAATAATTACATACATTATTCTTTTATTTAGAAAACGAGAGAATAAATGAAGTAATATTAACAAAGATCAGTAATGAATTATTAATTGTTATTGTATTTCTTTACACCTAACTATAGTACTTATATAATATAGGTAATAGAGCTTTTATTATTATTTTATTTAGACATTATAATTTATATTTTTTATGAACAAAGTTTCGTGGCTTGTAATAAAGATCACAGTGTATATAATACTGCGGTGTAATAAAAAGTAACTTTTTTATTTTTATTTTGACATAAAAATAATCCACTGTTTTTAATGATTATTGACATGTTTATACGCGAACACAATGAAAAACAATACTAATTGAAAATTACATACATAAAATTTTTTAATTTTTTTTAGACATCATATAATATATACGATTTATTTCATGAGTATTGCTCTAAATTGAAATGTGCTTGTATTTAAAATAATTTTATGATTTCTTATTAGTAATGATCATAACGTAATTTATATAGTTCAAATTTTCAATTTCAAAAATATATTATTTTGTTAAAAAGAGCAAAATAAAAATATGGCAATAATGTATGCAAATCTAGAAGAACTTTACTTTGTACGGTCATTTTACTTAAAAATCTATTTCTATTGACATAAAGGAATAACATGGTCATGGTGTATTTAAATAGACTTTTGCGTCATTTAAAATCTCCAACTGATTGCATTGTTTGGTCATAAGCTAATAGAAATTCTAATAGAAATCTCTCATCGGCTGCCTAGGACGTAGGTTTTCTGTGGTTTTCCTTCGTCAATTCAGGTGAATACCGGGCCAGTTCTTTTTATTTTAGGCCACAGCCGCATACCTTCCAAATCCTCCCAAATTCTTTTTTCTGCTGTACGAGTCTTGTCAGGTACCATACTTGGTATTGTGGGCTGAAAAGGCCTGTTTGACTTTTCCTTCTGCCTATGCCTATAAGCACATTACACCGTGCTTATAAGTAGCATTCTAATGAGTAGACAACTTGTGGTGTCGCGCGGTAAAGCAAATAGAAAAAATTAAAAAATATAAATAAAACAAGTAAAATGACTGTACTGTTCTCAGATATCACCCACTTCAAATTGGAAATTCTTTGGTAAATAAAATATTTATATAACAAGAATTGAACATCCATAAAATCTTGCAGGTATTTTTGGTTAAGCGTATTTCTCGGTACATGGATATTAAATAAAAGGATGTGTTAAATGTTATGTTATATTATAATATAATACAATTTAGGAAGAGAGTGTGTGAGAGAGAGAGAGAGAGAGAGAGAGAGAGAGAGAGAGAGAGAGAGAGAGAGAGAGAGAGAGAGAGAGAGAGAGACGTTTTGATGAAAACAAATAAGTATGGTTCAAATAGTTCATAACCTCTAGTGAGTTTAATTAAGTTCATGTAATGAAATAAAACTCTGATATTGGATTTCATTCCTTACTTCATGCACTTATGATAATTTTATTGCATTACTACTACTACTAATAATAAAAAAAAACTTTAATCGTGTTTAATAATTAATATTGTGCTTATGACGTAACCGTTACCATATTAATGAGACGAACACCTGATAATCTCATTTAAAATTAATTAGCATGAAAATTAATTGCTATAAAGCTTTCAACATCCTGTAGATTTAATGAAATTAAAAACAAACTTAAAAATAAAAAGTCAAAACTTTCAGCGTTAGGTTACAAATTTAAAGATTGTTTACAAAGTGTTTTAACTTGAGAAATTTATTTGTACGTACTTTGAATTTTAATTAAATCTTTAAAATTTTATAAAATTTTAGATATATTTGGTTATACAAGGTATTTTATTTTAGTAGTTTATATTGACATTTCATTATTTCAACATAATAATTATGATTGTTTATTTGTATAAATAGTTTTAAAATTAAAATTTAATGTAGTGTTACGTTAAAGAACAGGGAATCTAAATTAATATAAACAAACCATTTTATTACTAATGTGGTCAAAAAAGCGAAAATGCTTTCAAGATTTAAGTACTGTGTTTTGGTATGCGTACAAATGATTTTATGGTATAAACTTATTTTATATAAAAAATATAACAAATTTAAAAAATAACTCATGAACAATAATGTAATTAACTTTCATCATAGTTAACAATTTCAACAAATTTTGTTTATAATAATAAAATATACAGTATAGTTTAATTTATTTATAATCTACAAATCATCGGGTATAATTGTCATTTTTGCTTAAAAAATTACAGGTAAAAAGCTGTCTGCTATCAATAACAATAAACTTAATTATTAACTAGGTTGAAACGTGGTATTAAAAACATAAAACAAGCAGTCGACTATCAGCTCAAACTAAAGTGCTTCTGCTGTTCTGTATGGTATAATATTATATTTTTTATAACTATTTTCATTGTGTCATTAAACTTTCATGCCGTAAATCATAATAAATTATACAAGTAAAATAAGTTTGCTTTTTTTTTATGACAACAACTTTATATTTATTTATAGTGTTTAATAATAATTTGCGCCTCGCAGAATAATTTTTATTTTTAAATATCACATTCAATGTCATTTTGGCTATTAATATTTGTGATTGTGTAGCAACTCAATTAAATATTTCTCATAATATGAAGAAAAATATCAATTATTGAAGTTGAAATATCATTTTTAGAAATTACTTTCGTTGTGAATTTTAAATATTTTTTTATTAATCGTTACATAAAGAAAATGTCATTTTCAAGCAAGGTATGTATGCAAAAAAAAAAAATTAAACTAAACTAATCTCATTTAAATTTACGGCAATTTTGGCTACAATAAAACCTAACATAACTGCAGTTTTCAGTTGTGTGTGTGTGTGGTGTGCATATAGTAATAAAATGCTTTAATAGTACTCTAAAATTTGATGAACAAATAAATAAATAAAAGCTGTATAAAAATGTCAAATTTTTTCACGAGTAAAAAATGGACACTACAATTATCATAATTTAACTTCTATAAAAGTTTACTAAAAAGAGACTCACTTTACATGATTTAATTTAAAAGTACAAAAGATTTTTACAAACAAACATTATAATAATATAATTAAACATGTTTGTTTTTGCCCATAGTACAACACATATGGTATCAACGTAATGTTCTTATATTCATATAATATAAATCCCAGGTAAAAAGTGAACTAATTAGCTTTATATACTATTATTATAAACTCATTTTCTAGCTTTTTTTTTATCACTGTAAAAAATATAAATTAAATGTTAATTTAATCATAAATTTTAATAAATTTTATATTAAAATTTTATTTAGATAAAGGGAATAAAATAATATAGAAAATGTAAAATGAATAAAAAATAAACTAACTTTTAAATTTATATATAATACATAATAATATATATATATATATATATATATATATATATATTGTCACAGTATGTAAATAATATGGGATCAAAAAAGTTGTTGAATATTTTTAGTAAATATTGTTTAAACTCTATTAAATAAATATGTTGTTGATAAAATGTACTTGATTTTAGTATATTATATAAAAAAAATTAAAAATATACAGTTTTGTATTTGAACTCAAAATTAATGGATTCAAATTAAATTTTTAAATAAGAAAAATATTTTTTTAAATTTTACAATATAAAATATTGTAAATTTTAATTGTTTTTTTTTTATCATAAAATTATGTAAATTTGCTTATTATGCTTATACTGTAAAAGTCAATGCTTTATTTGACAATGTAATATTTACACAACATATGACATAAATAGAAAAAACCTTGGAGTTAAGTTTTTGTCATGTAACTGACATGGTATACTTGAATTTTTTATATGAATAAATAAAAAGTTGTAAAAAAGTAAAGACAAAAAGTTATTAAAGTTCGCATTTAAAAATAGATTAGTAACTAAGGCAGTTATTTCCAAAAACAATAAATTCCTTTTGTAGACCAAAAATTCCTTTTTTTTTTTTTTTTTTTTTTTTTTTTTTCCTTCTTTTTTACGTTCTACTGTTAGCAATAGTTTTTGTCTCTTTAACGGTAGACGCAACTACTAAATGGCTTTCCAACCATTTTACTACGTTAGACGTCGTAATTTTTTTGCAATCGTTTTTTTTTTATTTTTTTTTTATTTTTTTTAATTTTTTGTAAAAAGAAAAAAATCTACGAATCATTTTTCATGCAATCACGTTTACACTTGCTCAAGTCTTTCATTAAAAAAATAAAAATATTATCCTGTTTTATTTTTTATTTATTGGAATTATTATTATACAGTTTTTTTTAATCTCTTCGATACAGATGAAAATTATACTTATACATTATTATATAAATATAACATAATAAATATAATTTAATTATTTTATTTGAATATTTTAGTAATAAATTTATATTATTTAACTGCAATATGTTTTGCAGTTACACCGGGACAAAATACATCTTTCTTTAAAAATAAAAAAAAAATAAAAAGCCCCACCAAATAAATTCAAAGTATTGCCTAAATTACTTAACTATAAAAACTTACTTGTTAATCTTTTTTCATCTCCAATATCATTTCATTTCTTTTATTTATAAAATCAAAGATCTGTGGTTTCAATTAAAAAAAAAAATTTAAATCTAAAAAACACGGTAAAAATAATTATGCACCAAACGTCTTGAAACTTCCTAACTCGTGCACATTACAACACATAACTGGATTACCTGCAATAAAATATACAAAAGGCAAAACCCTAAAAATCCATAGACCGAGATAAAATTTCTTTAGAAAATATAATTTGATAAAAACATAATTATAAATAATTTTAATTTTGTATCAAATGTTCTAATGAAATCCAGTTAACTTGCGGGGGATACTTTTTCTTAGTTCAATTGCTCCTTTTAAATGTTTTGGATGTGTTTTATGATGATTGATGATACACCTCCAAATTTTGCCTAATAAAATATTTTAATAAGGTGTGGTATTGATTGATTCAACACAATTAAGTTATTGTATGATATATTTGATTTAACATACTCTGTGCTGTACCTGTACAGTACTTGATAATAATGATTGAATGAATAATTAGAGATATGAACGATAACAATCTGAAGATACATGTTCTTATTTACATTAATGAAAGACTGTATAACACACACAAACACACACACACACACAAATATATATATATATGTATATATATATATATATATATATATATATATATATACTCATGAGTTGAAATTAATTAACATTTAATTATAAATAGAATTTTGATTGTTGTTTGATTGATTATAGCAGGGAGAAGAGATTGTGAATGTGGAGAGTTATACTGCTTGCTGCTTTAACTTGCTCTCTCTCTCTCTCTCTCTCTCTCTCTCTCTCTGGTGATGAGAAAGGTAGGAGAGACATTAAAACTCTCCTCAATTTAATAATAACGAGCCTGGTAAGCTTTCTCTCTCTCTCTCTCTCTCTCTCTCTCTCTCTCTCTCTCTCTCTCTCTCTCTCTCTCTCTCTCTCTCTCTCTCTCTCTCTCTCTCTCTCTCTCTCTCTCTCTCTCTCTCTCTCTCTCTCCACACTTGATTGCGCTCTCGTCATTTTCCGCGTCGTTTGTTCGCTAGCTCCTGCAATATAAGGGAAGAAGGAGGTGATTTTAGTTCAAACCCCCGTACTACCGAGAGAGAGAGAGAGAAGTAAAGCTGCAATCTCCGCCAAACCGAATGATCGACCGCGTACACCAGAGCGATCTCTCGTCTCACTCGTCTCTCTCTCTCTCTCTCTCTCTCTCTTTCTCTCTCTCTCTCTCTCTCTCTCTCTCTCTCTCTCTCTCTCTCTTCTTTTAGCAATTCCCTGTGCACGTAAAGCAACCTGACTACGTACAGTATATACGTATACTCGCAGTCTACCCAACTTGAAGAACAAACTTAAAGTAAATTTAAAGAAGAAGAAAAAAAAATCTAGAAAAAAGAAAAGAAGAAGAAAAGAAGAAAAAAGAAGAAGAGGAGCTATTGGAGCAATTTTTTATTTCCTTCTTTTTGATTTACTTACAGCGTCAGAGATACGCAAGTATATGTATGTGTGAAAGCAAAGTAGACATTTATGCTCGTTTTTTTTACGCAAGACTTGCAACAATCCAGATTGGGAATAAACTTTTTTTTATTTCTTTTTCTCTTTCTTCTTTATTTTATTATTATTGTTACAAGGATTTTTTTCTATTTTATTTCAATCAGATTTTAAACAATAAATGTTAAACTAAAATGATTTTAAACTATCGTAAAATTACACTTTTTTTGTTGTTGTAAAACAAACAATTTTTTCTTTTATCCAGTCAAATACACAAGAGAGGTTCCCTCTTTCTCTCTCTCTCTCTCTTAAAATGATATAAAAAAGGTGGTTGTGTTTTTGGTGTTGATTGCATTTGTTCTTCGAGGGTCAGTAAGCACGTGTGTTTCTTCCCGCGGCGTGCACCTCTCTCTCTCTCTCTCTCTCTCTCTCTCTCTCTCTCTCTCTCTCTCTCTCTCTCTCTCTCTCTCACACACACACACACACCAATCTGCCAGCAAGCTTAACACTGATACCCTCCTCAAACAAGAAAAAAATACAATCTTTCTTTTGTTTTTTTCTACCATTTTCAAAAAAATAAAAGATTTTTTTTCTTTTATACACATAATAATAGAATCTCAGTATGCCAAAACAAAATGCACACACGTAAAAAAAAATAATAATAAAGTTAATGCATCCATTGAAAATAAAGGTATAATTGGACTTTTTTTCCCCTTCAATTCTTATTTCATAACATAAAAAAAAAAAAAAAAAAAAAAAAAAAGACAACAAGTAAAAAAAAAAGTTGATATAAAAATTTGTACTGTGTTATTATTTTGTTTTGTTCTGCGAATGTGAGTTATTGTACTCATGTATTTTATTAATAAAAGTTTTGCTTGGTGTGTATATTGTGTTCATCTGTAAAGACGGATATAATTAGTGTGGTGAAGTGAGGACTATAATGTGAGAGGTCCCAGAGAGAGAGAGAGAGAGAGAGAGACGCCTAATGACGCACAGGTCCCGCTCAATGATTTCTAACAAAAGACATTTCACATACACAAAACTTTTATTCGTGATAATATATAGAGGAAAGATACCATATCAAATTATAGAGTTCATGTAAATCACAGAATAATTCATATAATACGAAATATATTTATATTAAATTGAAAACAAGAACAAAAGTACTTAGAAAATTCGTTCAGTGAGTACTACTTGTTATCTGTATACAAAATGATGGATATTTTATATGATATTCTAAAACCGAGTTCTTTAAAAAAAACTATTATATACAGTATATAAGTGAAAACAAAATTTACCTTTGTAAACAAAGGAAATCAAAGGCTAGATGATTGGACACATCCATTGCACCAATATATCATTACATTTTTTTTCTAATTACTATTATTTTTGGTCTGAGTTTGTTACTGTGTGTCCTTTTATTCAAAAGCACTTCCCAACAGCGATGAAGGCAGATTATTTATTAGAATTTGTAGCCATACTGAAAAAATTATACTATTTTTTCCTGGTATAGCTTAAATTTTATGTTGATCCTGCGATAGTTACCTGTTAATTTAAATAAAAAATATTAACATTTCAACGAGGTTAATCAAATAATTATTATAAAACAATATGAATTATTTTTCATTGTAATGAAAATGTTGGAACATCATTAATTTTAGAGAAAAAAAGCATAATATGTTTTTGTTGTTAAATATAAAAAAGAGAGCATTAGAAAGAGAGAAAGAGAACAAATTGAATCCTGTGTTAATTAGATTATACAAAACATCAATCAAAAAATGAACGTTTATTTTTAGTATAAATGGTTGTAAAATGGGTAAAGGTATGTGTATAATACATAATACGCAACAAAGAGAGAGAGAGAGAGAGAGAGAGAGAGGAGAGAAAGTTTCACTGATAATAAAATGAGTAATGATTTCAGAAAATATAATTCATGGTGGGTATTCAAGAGTCATAATTCATTGTTAAATATACAATATATATATGTATATATAAATATACACATGCATGATGAAAAATATTATACGTTATTCTTTTATATATAAACAAGTTAAGCAATTTGGTTAATGTTTTTTTTTTTTTTTTTTTTTTTTTTTTTTTGTAAGTGCTTATTTTGCTATTGTTTTCAGTTTACAAACCCAACAGGTATTTTGTTCCAGTATCCTACTAAACACTGACACATTATAGGGGACTCGAGTGTTTAATGACTATCAGTTAAAATTATAGCTATACAGTGTATGTAGTATGTACCTTTTCTCTATACTATATGTATGTGTATTGTGTAGTTATTTAAGTAGAGTTCTCTTAACTTGTTTGGTTGTATTCATGTATATAGTTCTACTTTTTGGAAATAAATTTAATTTAATTATATACTATAGTAGAAATGTTTTGTTTATAAAGGGCTGATATCTAATTTTACAATTTGTCAGTACCATTCCACTTGTTAAAAAAAATATAAAATATATCTTTTGTTACTAAAACTAAATAATACTTATAATAAAAATGTATTAATAATAAATACTCTGTTTCTTATGCAGGAACATAATATATATTTTTTCTAAATTTTTGCTGTGTTTCTT
The DNA here is from genome assembly GCA_949318235.1 of Ecdyonurus torrentis. Classification (NCBI taxonomy): domain Eukaryota; kingdom Metazoa; phylum Arthropoda; class Insecta; order Ephemeroptera; family Heptageniidae; genus Ecdyonurus; species Ecdyonurus torrentis. Next base: position 23,275,258 of record OX439128.1, on the reverse strand, counting down.
TAAAATAAGGTGATTCTAAAATACAAATTTATTAGGGATCACGAAGCATTTTAATTGGCGAGTCCATGAGTCCTTTAATACTTTTAATAGTTTTTGTCTTCCTTGCGTCTGAGGTCTGTGACATTTTTATCATACATAGACATAGACAGTATTATACTAAACATATAACGTCAAAAAACAACAACAACAAAATTTACATCAACAAATATAGGGTGCATCTTTTAATTTGAACACTAGATGATATAAGCCTGCTTTTTTTTTTTTTTTTTTTTTTTTTTTTTTTTTTTTTTTTTTTCATTGTTTCAAGTTTTATATGTAATTTAAAAGTTATAGCTGCTACGAGGAGACATAAAAGTATTTTCATTAAAATAACATTGCAAAAAAAACAAAAAAAAAAAAAACAAAAAAAAAAAAGCTTTAGATAAAATATTTTATTTATAAAATGCAATAAGATGTTCTAAATGTAAGTTTCAATTAACATTACTTAGAAGAATTTCCTTATTTACTTTAACTTTTAACTCCAGGTAAAAAAAAAAAAAAAAAAAAAAAAAAAAAGTTTTCAATTAATTCTATTAATTATTATTGAATGCAACTTATTTTTAGTTTTCTGATCAAAATGTTCTTATATTCTATCCTAAAAGTTTTAATTAAATTTACTGTTGATACGCTATCTTCAAGTACATTAAATCGTTAAGAGCTAAGGTTTAAGTTATCTCAGTAGAGTTTAGACAAATGCTACCACACTTGCACAAACTTTATATATGGTCAGCGAAAGAGAGAAAGAGAGAGAGAGAGAGAGAGAGAGAGAGAGAGAGAGAGAGAGGTAACTTTTTGATAGGATGGTTACTTCTTATCTAACCGGAAACCCCTACAAGCAATCAATCACTGCTGACTTTTCTGTTAAAAGAGAAAAATACATTCAAAGAATTAAAGATATATAACAAAAAATCCTTTAATCTACTTGAAATGAAGAAAATATCCACTTCAATTAATTCTATTACATGCATTAAATTACAAACAACTTTGAAGAATAAATAGGATTAGATCAATTGAAGCTTCATAAAATTATAATTTCTTTACTCAAATGTGATAACAATGTTCTGAAATTTCAAGGTAGCATTCCAATTTAATATTAATTAACATACATATTCCATTAGAAATAATTGCAAATTGAAATAAGTTGAGTAATTGCTAATCAAAGTTCTTTGTTTAGAAATAAGGTTTCTCATGCTTATCAACAAATGGTACTTTATTTACGTGACCTGACCTAATACATTCATATGTAGGTACATGCATTAAATGATAATAATTGCTGCTGTAAGATGTCAATAAATCTAAGAAGTTTGAAACAAAATCGAATTATCAACTTATCAATCATTTTGACGCAGTAAATTTATTTTTTATTTAATATATTACACATATTCTTATATTTATTAATATTTTTTACTACAAAATTAAAACAAATATCACACTTTTAACCTGTTACAGATTAGCTTTTTTATTTTTTTTTTTTTTATTTTTTTTTTTACCCCGTTCTATTTTTGCGCTTATTATTATTTTTTTTTATTAAATGTACGTATTATATAATAGTTTCATTTTTTTATGTTATTATATATTTTATTTGTTTCTACTTTTGCGACTCTACGAATATTCATGAAATTTAAGTACACACTTCTATCAAAAATATTTATATATTTAGAATGCAAATCTTATACTTTATTTAAAATAACACACGTTTTTTTTCTTGTTTTATATATAATATACTCATTAATAAAAATTACTTTGTGAGAAGAGAGTTACATTTAAATTATTGAAGCCAACTCAAGCAATTGAAATGACTAGAAAGCTATCAAGTAAGCTATTAGTTCTAAAGTTGTTGTAGATCAATGCTTTATTGACTCATTAAATCTCAACAGAAATCATTCAGTATTGTATATAAATATATGAAATATTGATTCAATCAATAAACATCACTCACAGTAACTTGAGGATAACAGTTATTGTTATTAATTTCAAACAGCTTGAAACATTGAAAAGATTCCTTAAGTTCATTGTAAATTTTATTACTATTATTTCAGTATATCATAGTATAATCGTGTACGATCTTTTGTATTTATACTAGTGAAAACTAAATAAATATCTTATTATTATTTATTATTATTAGTTCATATAGGGTGGTTCCATTCATATTAAAGTCAACGCTATAAGTGAATACTATAACATGGTCCGGTATGGGAAAATGGCACATTTTGCCAGTTTAAAAATACTTAGCAATTTTTTTGAGAAAATTAATGTTATTAAAAAGTTGAATTAGGTTTTCAAGTAAGCGAGTATAATAATAATAACAAAAAAATAGTTAATTTTCCAAAGTAAATTGCCAAAAACTACGTTTGTCCTATGCCGAGCAATGTTATTCATTGCTCAAGAAGAGCATCGAAATGCATTCAGAATGACGTCATGCGTACACACGCTATTGGTTGCTTATCATCTAAAATGTAGAGAATAAAAACTCCATTTATAATTTATAATATCAAATAAAACTTAAAACCACAATAAATTAGAATAGAAATAAAGTATTCGAACATAAAATTGTTAGTTTATTTTGTCTTACTTTATGATGCACTTGACATTGTATTTATATATATTTCTTGTTCCACAAGATGAATGTAGAAGTGCACACAAAGTCCGTCAATTTAGCACATCAGTGTCCATCCAAAACCTTCAGTATATATTCTCACTCACCACATACTTAGATATTAATGGAATTTTTTACGAGCTGCTTCCCCTTATACACCTGCGCTTAAAGCTAACCTGTAGTACTGTCTGCTATATATAGCAATCTATCAGACACAGACCAAATTGACTGTATGCATTGCTCATAATACACGGTGAGAAAACCATTCAGAGATTTTGATTTTACTTTTGAATCATTGATGATTATTGTTATTTATTTGTATTAGAAATCAAAGAACTTTTTACCCCCTAAATATAAAATACAGTTATAGTAGTAATAGTAGTAGTAGTATTTTTTTTTTTTTTTTTTTTTGTATAATCCCCTAGTATTTTAAGTTTTCTCCAGGAAACTGTCTATATTTCCAAGAAACAACCTTTTGAACGTAATTTGTGTTTTCTTTTGCATTTTCAATGAACACAATTTTATGTGAAAATTTAAAAGTTAAAATGAATATTATAAAACTTGTAAATTTACTTGTAACATGAGAAGAAAAAAAAATATCATAGAAATAAAGTATTAAAAATATTATAAATATTAAATAATTATAGTTTAATTAATTTTTACTAATATAAAATCAATATTACTCTATGATTTTATTGCCATAACATCTGGTTTGCTGATATTACGAAGCTAACATAAATTATTATATCTAATTATAAAAATCATTGATTATTTATTTTGAAATTAAATGCAAACCTTATATATACTGAATTACATTCGCTTCTGTTAATATTACGATTTGAATTTTTAAAAGAGTACACGTTTTTTTTTTTTTTTTTCGTACGTCTTTGTATTTTTTTTAATGTCATTATTCTTTTACGAATAAGATGCATACCTATATCTGTTTCTCTTCCGTAAATTTTCGCATCAAAATAATCATTTTATACTTAAAACAATATCATTCATTCAATGATTCGATGAAAAAAGTTACAGAAAATAGTTAAACGTGAGAATACGTCTTTCTTTAATAAACATGGTTTAGGATTTCAAAAAAAAAAAACAAAAAAAAAAGTGCTCTCTATAAACATAATATAATAAATAAATATAGCAATATGAGTGGAACATTTCAGATAGTATACACACGTTTAATATCTTTATTTGAATAAAATGGTATACATATTATACTGTATTCCAGATTGTCGCATACAAAGGGTCAAGGGTCAACATAAAAGATACACAAGTCAGTGTGAATAGAAATATCAAAAGCAGCAGGACGACATGATGCTATACTTTCAAGAGATAAAAATATACACACAGCTTTGTGAACTCTCTGTTCAGCAATAAAATTAAATCTGCTTAAGTTATCAAATAAATTTTCATGATGTTACATAAATAACATTTAACTATATTTACTTTCTATTTATATATTATGGCATTTTGAAAACGCGTAATATTAATTCTAAATAAGTAAATAAATAAAATTTAATAAAAATAATTTTTTAATTTAATTACATGCTTTCAGCTTAAAATTTTATATATTTTATTAATCAATTATTGAACAAATAAAATTTGCTTTCAAAATTGAAATGTTTTATTTTAACACTATAGTAATGTACGTAATCGTATTTAATTATTAATTTATTGTTTATTTATTTATTTATTTGATATGGCAAGAATAGAATTTACTGACTGTTTATAGAACTATACACTTGTTCTTCCAAGCACAAATGGAAGGTATTCTCCACGTTTGTTTTATTTGTAGAGATTTATTTTGGATCCTTTGAGTAAATCCACAAAAGTTTATAGCAGATAGAAGTATATTATGTTCTTTAACACAGACTGCAACACAAGACAAATTACTAAAACTTTATCAATTTCAATTTAACTGACCACATTTTATTTCCCAGTGTTGAATTAACTTTATGCAATTTACTTCTATGATAGTTTTTTTTTTCTTCTTCTTCTTCTTTGTTCGAAGTAAAATATTATGTCATGCTGAACTGAACAATGCACTGTCAGGTTATTTAGTTTCTACTTGAACGTATAATGTAATGTCAACTTGAATACAGTACAAAGCGTTATAAATCAAAAAGCTCAAATGATACACTGTAAAAAAAAATATTTTCTTACTATAATTCATAGATTTTAGTGAAGAAAAATCTCGTTACGACGAATTATACTTAATAAAGATTGTTAATTACCATGATAGCACGTTAGAACTATAATATAGAAATGGTATTATCTTTATACGTGTACGCGTTAAATAGAACTTTCTCAAGGTTATTTGTAGGTTATGTCTTACTGCAGATTTTCCTATACTTCCCATGCTAAATACAAGGACCAAGATGAAGGATATCATATACAATGTTATTTGTTGCTTATTTTGTGTTTTAATGCCAGGATTTGATTGGTTAGTTTGAGGTCAGTTGGCAATGTATAGGCCTACGGGGTCACGTTTGGGCCAGTTACCCCCAAGTTCCCTTCAAGGGGCCAGTTGCGATCTAATATCCCAGCCAATCTGACCCTGTTGAGTGTACTGTACACTAACCCACCCATACTCTTAATTACGTGTGGCTTTCATTTGTTCTATTTTTATCTGAAACATTGTAAAACTAATAATTTTCAAAATAACTTTGCAGGATTTGTACAGTACTTAATTATACAAAGTACATAAATTAATGATCTAATTTGATTATAAATAATCATAAATGCCAAGTACCAGGCTAGGGGACATTTTAAAAAAAAATACATTTCCTGAAACAAATTTTGCTGACGTTTTAGACAGTCTAAATTTTGGACTTTCGTATCTGTTGTCAGAACTTAGGGAAGTTTAAATATACAATCACAAGAATTGCTTTGACAACCTATTCCCTTTTACAGTGTATATATGCGAGTATTTTTATCAAATGCAGAGCCAAGAAGTATAAGGAAAAAAGTTTATAATAAGAAAAGAAGAAGAAAAAAAAAATGAATAAAGTTATTCGAAAAGTCGAGGGTAAGAGAACCTTAAGTTTTGACAGTAAATTTTATTGATTATGAAACGCATTCGACATGTCTAGAAAATATGGGAATTGATTTAATTTCATATTATAAATCATGCATTTCTTTTCTCTCTCTCTCTCTCTCTCTCTCTCTCTCTCTCTCTCTCTCTCTCTCTCTCTCTTTCTCCTTTATACATCTATATAAAAAATATGAATTACGTAAAAGTTCTTATAATATGATTGAAAATATTTTTTATTGATATAAAATAAAGTTGCTTTTTTTTCTTCTTTATCTTTTTCATTTATTAATATCTTATATTATTCAAAATATAAATGTACATATAACATTATATACAGAAAAAATAATAATTTTTTATGTAACTATAAATATCAAAGTTATTATATTACGTAATATATTTCTTGCAAAACATCATTGATTTTTATATTTTACAAGCATACAAAATTTTAAGGGAAAAAAGATGTTAAGCTTACTAAGAAAAATGTTTCCAATATAAATTAAGTATTAACTGTTTTTTCCCCATTTCCTGAAATGGCTTCCTGATTTTTTTTTTTAATTACTTTTCAAAGTTTTAATTAGCAGCACTTGCAATTGTCTGCTAATACTGAAAAATATGTTCGTTCTACCACAATGCACTATATAGGATGTTTAAAATAAAATATTTCAGGATAACACTAAAAACACTAAAATTAGCAGGATATATATTTTATTAATTACTAAAAAATTAAGTTCTATCATAGAATATACAGTAAAAAAGTTATGCTATATATGTCATTAAATTATAGTGATTGATTGATTATAGCAAAGTTTGCCTATGACTGTACTACTGGCAAAGGCTTTGTTAATATGCTGAAGGTTTCTTCTTATCTTTGTTGCCTTTCCTTTTTTCTTTTTCCGTTCTAAACTCTGTGGGTCTTTGGAATGTAATAAAATCTTTAATCTCCTAGCTTTATTGAATTTATTTTTTATATTGCCATAGTATTGTGTGTTTTTTTACAATAACTTTTCTTTGTCTTCTTTTTTTAATGATACAAAATTAAAAGTAATTCTTTTTCCACAATATATAGTACAAAGAAATCAATATATTATTACCTCACTAATCATATTTCAATAAATTTATAACTCTTCGTAAACTTGAAAAGCAATTTTCAAACTTTTTTCTTATAATTGAATTTTTATTAAAAAATTCTTTGTATTAATATTAAATTAGATCTGCCACCTTTCTTTCTGTGTTAGATTATAATATTATGTGTATTTATTTTCATAATTACTAACGTAATATAAATGAAATGATTCCAACTAAAATGAATACTTATAATTTTTTATTTTGATTTAGTTTTTAAGTTCAGTAAATAACTCAAAAGTTACAAGTGTATTTTGACTATAAATTACTAAGAAAAAAATTAAAGGTTTTCATGAATATGGTTACTATAGGGTGGTTGCATTCATATAAAAGTCTACGCCATATATGAGCATTAAATATCATGAGCTGGAATGGGAAAATGATACATTTTGCAGTTTCAAAATAATTAGCAATATTTGTTTTTTAACAAGTTGAATTAGGTTTTCAAGTATGCGAAAAAAATAACAATAACGACAACAAAATAACAAATGTTTAAAAGAAAATAGCTAAAAACTACGTTTTTCCTATGCTGAGCAATGTTATTCTTTGCTCCAGTATGGTGTCAAAGCGCAATCAGTATGACGTCATGAGCATGCACCCTATATATAGAAGTTGTTTTAATTTTTCGTTTTTGTGTATAGAATCACAATATATTTTAAAATGGGATCAATGCTAGCCTGACCTCCATACTATGTTTAATCAATGAAATTGACAAGGCTTTCAAATTAAATAAATTTACCCAAAATTTGTGAATCGTTTATACAAAGTTGAAAGAAATTATAGTTTCATGGTTATTTTTTCTGCAAATCTATGTAAATTTGAAACTGAATTGTTATCTGATTGCGGTTTTTAATTGTAAATTTTGTATTTGGCAGTTTCAATATATTTTCATTTTAAAATAATCTCACATAATAATAATACGTGTAATAATTTACGTGTCATGCAGAAAGCTACAGTTCTTGGCACAGCTAACATCGTGCGCAATGTGCTTAGTTTGTGATCCTTCTTTTTGCCACCTGCAGTTTCTATCAGACAATTGGTACTGGATTATTCTCATCTTCACCTTGAATGAAATAGGATTCCGGTGTTGGTGTTACGAAAGAAGAAAGAAAAGAGCACATGATAATAATAATAGTAATGAAATAAGTGGTTTTTTGAAAAGCAGGGTTTAGAAGAGTTATTACAACATTCTATTTTAAAACTGAATTCACTCCAAATATGCTTCTTTCATTCTCTCTCTCTCTCTCTCTCTCCCTCTCTCCCTCCCTCCTTTCTTTTTTCTTTGTTTTATTTTAATTCACTCTAGTAAGAATAATACTAAACTTATATTCATATTCTTGACAGTTGAGTTAAAGCATTGTGTTCTTTTACATTTACAATGCAATACATTTTACAAGAAACTTCTTGCATTTAAGTAAGTCGTCTTGTTTGCATCACTCGTCGAGTTTTAAAACAAAATAAAATAAAAACTTAAAAAAAAAATCTTGATAACATCATATAAATACAAGAAAAATATCGATAACGTGCAGTACAAAAGAATGATATGTATGTATGTGTGTGATGAGTATATATATATATATATATATATATATATATATATATATATATATATTCGTTTTATAAGGACTAGAATTTTATATATAAAAGTTGTCCACATCTTTTGTAATATAAGCAGCACCCACGTCCGTTTTCTAAATCTACACTCTATATCAAACATTTTTTTTTCTACCCTTCATCAAAAACATATTCTTACATTTATAAAGAACAACTTTTATCTTTTTTTTTTTTTTTTTTTTTTTTTTTTTTTTTACTACAGTTAATGCTTCAAAAAGAATAGAAAAGAGAATTTATATTACATCATTGTGATTTCTCAAGCTATTTTAACAATGAATGTAAGCTTTTTTATTTTTTTGTCTTTTCAAATTACACTTTAAAATGTCAAGATATATCTAACTTTTTCGGCAGTCTACGATTGTAAATTAATATATTTTCTACAAGGTAACATTTCAAACACTGAACTATTTTATAATTTAACTTCTTTTGTGACTTTTCGTTTATTCTAAAAATGTCCTTTATATTAATATTTTATTACAATTATTATATTTTTTCACATACTTCTTATTACAAACTCCTGTTCCAATGAAGATTTATTAAAAAATAAATGCATCCGTTGAAAAATATTACAACATTATTTCTATTGCTCTGCTTGAGAATAATAGTATACAAAGCTTATTGATTTACTTTGGGGTATTTTATTATTTGTAGATATTTTTTTCTGCAGCTCTGAATAAATAAATAATACGGTTTTATTTGACTTCAACTCTCACTGCGCCAATGTAAAATAAAGTTGTAAAATCATAATATTATTTCTTCTTTTGCCTTGTATTTTGCATTTATTATTATTGCTTTTAAAATAGTAATAAAAGACATATTTTTGGTGCCTATATTTGATACTTTTAAAACTCTATTTTCCTTTCTATATTATATTATTTTCTACTATAAAAAAAAACTAAATATAAAATTTCATGAAATGACACCCTTTTAAAGCTGTAAATTTTCTAATTGCTGACATGAACACAACACAACATGGAGAGCCAAAAACAAAAGGTACATCATACCATTTAAGAGATCAATAAAATGACCAAAATAATCCTATAAATAAGAAGCTTAAAGAGTGTATATAAGAAAATTGAAAGGTACAACTCACCACACACAAGATCTTCATAATACTGTTACTGTAATCCCTTTAAATCATAATCTTATAAAAATAATATAATAATAGAGCATGTAACCACAATAGCATATAGGTTTTAGGATACAAAAAAAAAATCCTTACACGCTTCAATGATCTAACCATATAGAGCTGATAATCTTCACATTTAAAAACTAGATAACATTCTCATTTCTATTTGCTATAAAAGAAAATTTATGGGGAAAAGTAGGTTATAAAAAAATATAAATTAAATATTCAAGTCAAATCAACGTACAAGATTTACAAGAGGTTAACAAGTAACAACTCAATCACAGATAGCAAAAAAATTAGAACGGAAATAACATTCCTCTCGTTCAATCATTTTATATATATATATATATATATAGTACACGTTACAAAATTAAATTTTCAGATTCAATAAAGAAGACGTGAAAAATAGTTAAAATAATTTGATCGTTGTGTTTCTCGGTTGAGTAATATTATTATATAAAGTTGTTCAAGAAAGAATTGTCAGAGTCGCATACTTCTTTTTTTTTCTATATATACGTATATATATATATATATATATATATATATATATATATATATATATATATATATATATATATTTCTTTAACTTTTTCATAACAAGCCAATCGAAGTTTTCTTCTCTTTGATGTTTTACTTATAAACGAAGTTTTGCTTGTAGAGAGCGCGAGACAACGACGCTACTTTTCGCCCGTTATCAGTTCAGTTGTCGTCCAAACAAACCCTCTTCTTTGATCTTAAAGTTTCGTTTCACATCTTAAACAAAATTACTTTTATTATATTTTAATCGATTTTTCTTTTATAAAGTATTGAAAACAATTATTATGCTTCTTTAACATTGTTTATTAAATTTTATATCAAACAAAAATTCAATATATTTGGTTCGTAAACTATTTTTCATCATAACTAGCTTTTTATTATACTCACAGAAAAAAATAAAACATTTACGGTAACTAAAAAACTTCAGTTGCTCAGAAATAGAATAGGTGTAATATATAATTACCTGACCTGTAGAAGCAGGTGTGACAAGCAGAGTATTTTTATTTTTATTTTTTTTTTATTTAGGTAAGATAAATGAAAATATCAATTGGTTCATATTTGACCTCACAGTTCAGCTACTTTTCAGTTGTGACAATTGTTTATTTGTTTCTGTGTTCGGGAAAAAATTGGATTTGTAAAATGTATATTGAAATTAAAATCCAATTACATTATTTATTATATTATAAATATTAATTACAATTAAAAGTTTAAAGTGTTTTCTTCTGTCGTTAGTATAATAATAAAGCATATATTTTTATGTTATTTTATAATTGTAATTAATTAAACTTTGGAAAAATACTCTGCTCTGAAAATAAGGTTGTGTTTAAATATTTCAGAGAACCATGCACATTTGTTGCCTCTAAGTTAATTATAATTATTATCTAGCATGGTGATGCTCCAATTTTTTTCAACATTTTTGTAGATACCGTATACTAATATACAAACAATATGCAAAATTCAGGTTTTTCTTTCTTTACAACTTTTTAGTCAACTCGGGCAGCAGCTAATTTCCCACCTTAATATTTTTTGATTGACGCAAAACAGCATCCAATCACGTATTGGACTGTACTTTACTTTGGATTTGAGATCTTATGGAAACTATGATTGCAGGAAAAATAATTATTGTTGCTGTTAATCAATACCAATGCAATTCACAGTTACGGCAATACTTTAAAAAAAAAAAAAGTTATATACAATATAACAGTCATGGAGTATCGGTATCGACTGCGATACGATATTCGATACTATACCGATACTTTTATCGTATCGGTATCGTATCGGGGCCTTTTTTAAACTCAGTATCGAATATCGGTATCGGTCACCGATATCAGCAAAATATCGTCGAATTTCGATACTTTTTTTCGATACTTTGAGACTTTTGCTCTCTCATAAAATAAAAGTAAAAATACAAAAAAAAAAAAAAAAAAAAAAAAATGAAGCAATGAGAACATTCCATTAGTGATTACTGATTATCTATCTTTCGTACTTGGACAATAAAATTCACTCCTTTATTTTTCATTGTGCTATAACAACAGGGTAGGGCGCCGTGCACAGTATTTTTATTTTATACTTTTTATAAAGCCACCAGGTAAAAAGTATTTTTTTTTATTTTACATACAATAAAAATAAAGAAAACGGTGTTAAAACTTTTTTCTTCTTTTTATGAAAAAAAAAAAAAAAAAAAAAAGAGCGATCGACTGTCGCCAAGTTTCTGAGAAATCCGTCGTGTGGTCCGTACAGTACTATGTATGATCTCTCCTAATGACTAAAGCGCCGGTAGAAATCACAATAAAATATAGTCAATGATTGACATTTTAAATCACTGCAATTGTATATAAATTCAATGCATTACAAATTACAAAAGATGTAGCATACTTCCGTTAATATCTTTTTACAAATTTTTTACAAGGTTAAATTTTTAAAAAGTTTACATAATCAAAGGATTTTTACGACCAGAGGGGAATTTTGGACTTTAACCCCTTTGGTTTAGCGGGGATGATTTGAGCCAATAAAATAAATACGAAAGCTAATGATACCTGTTTACTTTAGCAAATTAAAAAAATACCATGAAAAAAAATTAAATTTATTAAATATTTGAAAATTACTTCTATACGAAATAAAGAAATTGCTAATTTGTAAATAATTAACAAAAGTGCTTGGAAACAGTAGAGGATATTCTAATCGTATAATTTCATTAAACGAATGAAATATATATATTTTTTAAATCTACTATAATTTTTTTAGTCATTTTAGTTTAACAAACGAACATTAGAATAAAATAAATAAATAAGTGAGTAAATAAGTAAATAAATGAATAAATAAATAAATAAATAAATAAATAAATAAATAAATAATAAATGTGGCAAAAATATGCATGGATTTTATGATACCAATTTATGTCTCAAAGGTGGTGAAAAAAAAAATGAAATTTATAGTGCAATATTTATTGTATGAGATATAGCAAAAATATCGAAAAAGTATCGGAAAATATCGGTATCGTATCGGTATCGTATCGGAAGAAATTTTTTTGAGCAGTATCGTATCGGTATCGGTATCGGGAAAATTTAAAAATATCGGTATCGTATCGGTATCGAAAATTTTGGTATCGACTCCATGACTGCAATATAATATACAATTTTATATATATGTAATATATAATATATATGCATATAATATATATATATATATATATATATGCATATATGCATGCACATTGACATTTAAGACAATAAAAAATCAAGTAGTATGTTATATCCGGTTATATCCCATTTTTGGTCATGCTGGTTGCATACCCGCAAGGATACTTTAGTATACTATATATTTTAGTAGTTATATGTATATTATTAGTATTACATAGAAGTATATACATATTTTAGGAAGAACAAATTACATTATACCTTAATATACTTTATTATTATTATAATATTATTCAAATTAAACGTGTTGAAACTCATGTTTAAAGAGTATAAGTATGAAAACATAATTACAGCATTTACTGCCTTTCATCTTTCTTAAAATTTTGTGTAACTTCTACAACGTATATAGTATTAAAGTTTGAATGTATATTATGATGAATGTTTATTATTTCACTCTAGTTTAAGTATTAATAATTTGTATCATCGTTACATTTAAGAGGATACCGACATCGGCCATTGCCCATTAGACTCAAACTTTTCTCGTCAAAAAAATCTGAAATTTTGCACAATAATACTTCAGCTTAAGACAATTTCAAATATATAAAAATTTTGGGAGGTCACCGTGCAAATTAATTTTATATGATTTTTTGTAAGCCCATAAGGCCCATATTTCAATAATTTTTTTTCTTTTTTTCGTGACGGTCAAACATCATGAAATTTTTATCACAGCTAGTTGTGTCCCTTAGCTACACAATGACACTAAATTTACATCCAAAACACTTCTAGTTTTTGAGATATAAGGTCGGTACTCTACTACCTTAAAATAAAATATAAAGAAAAAAATTGAAACATTAGCAAAAAAAAAAAAAAAAGATAACAATATGTAATGTTTACAGTTACATCGAAAAAAATTATATAATATATATTACTACATTTCTCAATAACTTCACATTTAAACCTAAATAATACGATACTGCATTCTGTTTAAAAGTGCTCTTTATAAAGTAGGACTTCAATATTTGCATGCGATATGGACTACAGGCTCCATTCTGATATTATACAGTATGTATTTACATACTTTGCCTTCCAGTATTTGAGTGCATTTTTACATTTAAAATGCAAAGTGTAAGTAAATGTAAATATTTCCTATAAAAACTAATAATATTGTTTCAGAAATACTTTATGATTTGTTATCGATCTGTTCTTTTAACGGGTCAGTAACTTTAATGTAAGAGCAAATTTCATATTAGTTTGAAACGTTTGAAAAAAAAAGTTAACTTATTTGTATATATATATATATATATATATATATATATATATATGTATATGTATATGTATACATAGAATAGAATATAATATGTTTACCATCAAGATTTTAATTTGATTGCATTTATTTTATTATGTTATGTCTAGTATTCAGATTTTTATACTTTTACAGTAGAGTTTAATATCTTTGATTGCAATAGAATTCAATAGTTTAAAATGAAGATTGCATACACCAAGAGAAAGTATATTTACTGTAAAGAGATATAAAAATTGTTTAATTTAATGTCCTCGCTTGCAGACAACACAGTTTTGTATGACAACATAAAATTTGTATGTTGTTGGTATAGACGAGAAATATAAAACTACCCTTGTCCAAACTTTTTTATGCGTTGTGATTCATCACATATATCCATATTTCTGCCTCGAGTATTTGTTATAAGATATTTTTTGTGTAATTTGAGATACAGGTGACTATGTAATAGTCATAACATAACGTCATAACTAAGCAGTAAGCAAACTTGTCATGCATTATTTGTTAAATTGTAACAATATTAATGCTTTCTCAAAACCAACTCATGCTTTTTGGAGTCCCATCAAACAAATTGTGTGTGTACTCTCTACTCTATACATTTTTACATAGAGAGAAAAGGTATGTTCTCTGAGTTAACAGAGAACACAGAACAGAAAATTACAGATTGAAAATATTGCTACATGTAAACAGAACGTTATAATAGTTCCTTCTGCAAAGTATAGAGAGAAACTCTAACAATGATTGGCTGCTCAAAAATAATTATACTCATTCATTCGTTGAGCTTGTTTTTGGAACTAATGAAAATGAATTGCTGTTGAGTATGTTTGTTTTTTGATTTTGATTTTTTTAAAGTTTTTTATGTATATCATGTCTAATGGTATAAAAAAAGAAATATTTATGATTAATCACATATATGAGCGTCGTAAACAGGTAGCAACGTCATGATCAGGTGTTCTTAACAAAGGAAAAATATAAATGCTGATGATTTGAAAGCGCAATATTTGTGTGTGTGTGTAGTTTGCAGAACGAACTAATTTCAAACTCTGCTCTTCAACAGTACATACTATGATATTGCATAGTTAAGCAAAATTTCAATATTGCTATTTTTTTAAGTAATTCAACCAATTAAAAATCTGAATAAATGTAGCATAAAATGTAATCTTTTTGATATTTCTACAAATTCAAGTACTGCATAAATATTATTACTAAACTAATATACTAATAGAAAGACTATTTTATTATGAAAAAAATAGTTACCATTAAATATAAAATGTAATTGAAGATAATGGAAACAAAGATTTTGCATAAAATGGCAAAAAAAAAAAAAAAAAAAAAAAAAAAAAAAACTGCATTAAACAGTTCAAAAAATGTTTTGTGTAAAATAAATAAATGCATATCATGATAATAACATATAACTGCTGGCGTAAAATAAAAAGACATAATTACGATGTAATATTTAAATTATTACTTTTGAAAACGATGTTTATGATTATTTTTCATATTTTAGTAGATAAAATTAATTTATTTAAATTATAGAGTACATTAAAGAACTATAATGGTATGTGATTTAATTTTTATTAATTTAATCTAATAAACAGTTTTAATTCAAATTTTTACTAATGAATAAAATTATGATATAGGTCAGATATTTTATTATTAAAAAAAATCTGTCAACTCCACAATAATAAAAATATATATATTATATATAATATAGGAATTGACATAAAAAGTGAAACATGAATCAATTTGATATCTACAACACTAGGTGTATGTGAGAGGGAGGTATGGTATACTATAGTACACAAAGAAACAAATCAAATTTTTATGTTGACTTGGCTGTCACTGCAAATACCTTGTTTTACGAGCATTTTGTCTCGCACACAATTTACTTGAGTGTCGGCGTCAAAGATCAAATAAAAAAATAAAAGTTATATTTTTTTATTTCTCCCTCTTTCTCTTCTTGTTATACAAGCAATAATACCTATGTTTCTTTTATCAATAAAAAGTAGTAATAAATTTTCTAAAAGTAACACATATTTATTTTTTTTTACTAAATAATTGAAGTTTATGGTATAATTTTTTAAATTTATTATAATAGAGATTAATTCTTAATCTATACTTTCATTTTCTTGTGTTGATTACCCAAAAGTAGATAAATTTATTATAATATGATTGTAGGCAATGGGTTCTATAGGATATACGTAATTAATAAAGAATTTTGTATGAAATATTTATTTTCTCACCTTTTGTTATCTATGAAGTTAATCATTAAAGGTAAGTATATGCATTCATATGGCAGTAAATAATTATTTACAAACTTTAAATTAATATTTGTTCGTGATAAAAATAGCTTTGGTATTTGAAAGCATCAATTTACAAGAAGAAAAAAAAATTGTAACAAAATGCAACTGAGAAGAAGTGGTGCATTTATTGAAATTAAAATAAATGAAACCGTTGTAAAAAATTAAAATACGTATTGATTATCAAAAATTAAGGAAAGTCATGGCAGGCTCATTTTCTAAATCAAAATTTCATTTGCCATTGAAAATATTTGAAATTTATATGGAGTAACTAATATTTTTTATCATAAGAATAAAAAGGAAATGTTAATGATTCCACCTTTATTAAAAAATAAAACAAAATTAGTTACAGTATAGGGATTACAGGTAGTCTCAATTACCACAAAAAGTGGTGGTTCTTACCCCTGATGATACTTTTTTATGAGCTACTAAAAAAAAATAACTAAAAAAAAAAAAAAAAAAAAAATCTGTGTATGAAATGATAGATCTATCTTATTTACTTTAATAATTATTTATTTATCTTATTTTACATTAAAAAAAAAAAAACTTTTAACTCAACTTTTAGTTTACGTAAGAAGTTTTCATTGAAGTGCTTTTTTTTCCCCCAGTGCACTATTTCGCGCATATTTTGCATATTCCATCACAAAAATATTCAATTTGGAGAATACTTCGTTTTTTTTTTTTTTTTTTTTTTTTTTTTTTTTTTTACATAACATATGTGTCTAATAAAAGTGTCTAACTAACAAAGATATCTATAGCAAGTATAGGGAAAAAGTTCAAAACCTGAGAATTGTATTCAATAAGTCTAACAAGTAATTTTCCCATAATATCCATGGACTCATTTACCACAGGTTCCTAATAATAATAATAAAAAAAAAAATTAAAAAAAAATGGAAGAAAACAAAAATAAAATAAATTAAATTTTTGTATTATTTGCTAATGTACTCCAAATTTCACTAAAAATTGTACTGTTAGGACTTTCACAACAAGCCCAAATTAACGAGAGGGCTTTTATTTCCAAAAAACTCACTTTTACACAGTATAATTTATTTTAACATTTTTTATGTAATATTTGTAATATATATATATATATATATATATATAAATATATATATATGAGTGTGTGTGTGTGTGAGAGAGAGAGAGAGAGAGAGAGAGAGAGAGAGAGTGTGTGTGTTAAAAATTATGTTAAAAGCAGGTTTAAACTATATGTAAATTTATACTTTCGAAATAATAAATCATAATCAATCAACTCTAGCAATATTTCTAACTCAATGTAACGGTATTTAAAACGTAATTATAATTTTACTATCAATATAATATTTTGTTTTA
Source organism: Ecdyonurus torrentis (assembly GCA_949318235.1). Taxonomy (NCBI): domain Eukaryota; kingdom Metazoa; phylum Arthropoda; class Insecta; order Ephemeroptera; family Heptageniidae; genus Ecdyonurus; species Ecdyonurus torrentis. Next base: position 23,257,616 of record OX439128.1, on the reverse strand, counting down.
ATTCAATTTTATTTTATAAATTTATTATAAATAAACATTGGTACTGTAATATAAAATATATTTCTGAATTAATATGAGTTATATACGTTTAAATAATAATAATAAAATATTTTATCATTTTTAATAATATATATATATATATATATATATATATATATATATACAAAAACTTCATTTTCTATTTGATACAATAATAGTATTATTTCCAACCTTTGTAATTTTAATTATTTTTTATGTATAAAATTGTAACAAAGAACATTTAGCCGAAAGCGATGAATTGTAACTGGCATTTAATCAAAACGTCCAATTGTTCTCTAGTTGAATGCTTAACACAAATGAAATGAGACAAAAGACTGTGAGTATCCCAAAAATTAGGCAGCTTCCTTCTCACTAAATTCGCACAATCCGCAAATTTTTAAATAATAATAGAAGGGTATATTTTTGTTTTGTTTTTCTACTTTGGAAAATATAGTTTTATTGCCTGAATCTCCTATTAACCTAGACAACAGTTCTGTGTTGTGTTTTAGTAAAAACAATACACCGCGACTTGCAATAATTAATTTTTTATTATTGCGCTTTTTTTTTTGTTTAGCTCATTACTCATTAGACAAGTATTATCTGTATTATAAATTAATTTACAAATATGACAAAAATGTTAGAGCAAGTCGTTTACGCATCATTTTTATTGTATTATTATATATTTTATACATATATATAACACAGTATATCAATGTTTAAAATATGGATATAAACTCAAAATCACGAGTGTTTCCCCTTTTCTCGCAGGCTGACCTTATGGGTCTCAGCGGTCCTCCTTGAAAACTTACAAATGGAGGACTAAGGGATTAAAAAAAAAATTTAAAAAAAAGAAAAAAAACGCATGCATGCATGCCCTACTCATAAAAAAGCGATGCTTTAGTGTTGATTTATTTTACATTCATTGATTGACATTTTTAATTAAAATTGTGCCTTGTCCTCCCCAACTTGGTGTTGTTGGTTGCATAGAGAGATATACAGTATAAAATATAAAATATACATGTGTTTACCTTTGACGCCAAAATTCTTATTATATTATTAATTTTTAAAGTATTTTGACCCTTTCTATAAGGAAACTTTTTTCCTGTTTACCCTCCGTTAAATAGAGAAAAATTCCAACAACCAACTAAAAACCAAAGAAGAAGGGAGAAAAAAAGGTGATGAAAGTTCAAGTTCTTTTGCAGAGAAGGATATTTTTGTAATATTATTATATAAAAAAACTTCTTTATATATTATAGTCAGTTTTCTTGTGTACTGTTTTTTTTTTCTGATTTATTTTGATATTAAAATAATTCGTTTTTTATCTTTCATTCATAATGTGTATTTTGGTTATCATTTAGGCATAGAACACCTTGAGCAAAAAACTTGTCTAATATCCAAACATATCTAAATATCAACGTTGATTTGGCCTGAGTCATTGATTTCTTATTTATTTTTCATTCTTAAAATAACAGCTGCAGGTTTATGACATCACAACTCACTAGTCCACAGGCGCGGAAACAGGAGAGTTGTGACGTTATTATAAACCTGCAGATGCTATTTTGTGAATGGAAAATAAATTAGAAATCAATGACTCTGGCCAAATCAACGTTGATATTTAGATAGGCTAGGATATTAGACATATTTTTTGTTCAAGGTGTTCTATGCCTTCAAGTTCTGATATAGTACATTATATTATAATATAATTATTTATTGAGACTTTCAGTTATGTTTTATTTCGGAATGAAATTTGTGTTTCGTAAACATAATAAGTATTGTTTTACCGAGAAAAAATAAGACACTTTAAAATTTATTGTAATATTATTTATGCATTAACAATCATTACACTCAAATTATTTTTATATTTTACACATAACTAGTACAAAAAAGGTTGAAATATTTTAATAATTTATTTTAAAATAAAATTATAGAGTATACATGTAAAACAATAAGTTGGATAATACAAATTCATTCCATTGATAATATATTTTTGGAATAATACAATAATAATTCATTTGTATTTGAATACATGACATTTAAAATGAATATTCAATAACGTTCATTTTTCCTGCTTTTAGGTTTTATTTTTAATGTTTAAAAAAAAAAATCAAAATAAATATGATGTTATATTTTTAATTTATTCAAACTTAATAATTTATATTTTTCATTACATATTCATCAAAAGCTGTAATTGTCATTAGTTTTTTAAAATAATAAATTAATTATGTTTATATATTTTACACAATATCCCCCTTCCCCCCCCCCCCTACCCGCTTTTTTTTTTTTTTTTTTTTTTTTTACTTTAGTGGGTTACATAGGAATTTTGAATAAATAATTACCGGACCTATAGTTGATCGTTTACTTATTAATAATTAATAATAATTATTGTTGCAGCAATAACTTAAACTAACAAACTTTTAACAATTGATTAGGTGTGTGTACATTATATTGTTGTATATTTTATACGGGAAGATTAAAGATTTTTACACTTCTTTTTTTTATCTCAACAGCAAATGCCTTATTTTTTTTAAATAGTAACTAAAAAGATTATTGCCTTTGTTCCCAAATATAATCAAAATATTGAAAAAAATTAATGCTATTTTTTTTAAATTCAACTAACATGATAAAAATATTTAAAACTTCTTTCATCGCCATTCAAATTGAAGCCAATTTAGTATCAGTGTAATATGCACTTATAAAACACTCAACCTAATATTTCTCTTATAGTGCCAGCAATTGGGACTCAACATTTTCCATTTAAATAACCCGTAAAAAGCCTTTAGTATGCCAATTACTACTGGGTCTCTACCATATACTTGCTAATCAGGAGGTCAAAAATCCTTTAGTAAATAATATGAGATCCGGATATATGATAAGAAAATAAATTAGTGCCACGTTTGAAAATTAGATATTCAATTAAAATTATAAAAGTTTTAATTTTCAACAAACACTCTCTCATTCGAATAAAAATATTTTTCTAGTATAAGATGCTGTGAATCAAGGCATCTCTGCCACCTTTTCGTATTTACGAGAACTATGTTATGGGTAAATTTAGCGCATGCGTTCCCGTATCGGAAATTGTTCTAAATGTTATTTATTATTATAATTTTAAACATTTCTCCAGTGTATTTAAATCAGCGCAAAACATGTAAAAAAAAATCCTTCATTATTTAAAATATTATAATAAAATATTGTTTGCAATTGAGTTCCTAAAAAAAAGTGTGCAGCATAAAGAATTATTAAAAAAAAAAAAAAAATACCTGTTGAAACTTTGCTACTGGCGCACAGCATCCAGCAACTTATTTCATAACTTTAAACTTTGAAAGCTATCTAGGTATATAATTACTATCAAAGAATAAGCTCCAAAATTTACAATTTAAATTAGGAAAGGTAGACTAAATTTTTCTAAAAAGTAAGCATCCCCCATAAGTACATAGGAAGTCTATATAAGGCTGTTAGGTTACTTACGTGTTTTGATAAATTACACCCTTATAATATTTAACATCCCGCGCAGAAAACACATTAAATTTATCGTTATAAATACTTAATAGATGACATAATATCTTAACTACACAACGCATGTTAAATTATATCTTAAGTGATTTACTTCTAGATTTTGTTCTTTTATTCCTTCTCATATTGACAGCACCTATTAATGGATAACATTTTTTGGTACTCATTTTGTACTTCATATACTGTATATTATTATAGTAATTCTGGATAAACATGATGTATTGCACTGCACCCTGCACGATGCTCAGTTATATATTGTTATAGTATTTTGTACATTCAAATATTACACGCCAAAGAGCCTTGAGAATGACTTAATTATTCTTATATATCACATACAAATAATAGTGTGCTAGCTGGATTAATATATTACATTAGTTTTGTCATTTTTATTTGTGTTATTCTTGTATTGTTCTATATTTTTTGTTTCATAAAAGATATTTATCATGATGCAGTTACTATATATATGTATATTTCATTTCTAATCAGTAATCATATTTTTTGTAAAAATAATTGTAATATATGCTCACACAAAAGACTTATAGCTTAGAGAGAGCGAGATTTTCATATTATTTAAAATCGTTTTAGTTATTTTTTTAATCTTGAAAGTGCATAACTTAATAAAATTAAGAGATTTTATCAAATATTTCATGGCCTTAAAATCATTGCGTATGATTGAAGTTCTTATACTTAATTTTTCAATTAACGTATAGAAAGTTTTAAATTTTCTCCTCGCATTTTATAGCGACCTTGTATAACCCCTTCTTCTTTTGCTAATCGTGCGCCACATGAACATAAAAAGAAGGCTTGGTATTTCGCGTCTCGCGCATAATTACGATAGGTGACGTCATATTTTGTACGGCTATCAAAACGATGCGCTAACTAACTCGTTCTTTTACTCAGATAGACTTAACCTTAAATACGGTGCTCATTCGTGAATTTGTTTTACTAACTTTGTAATGTGTTTTAGTTAACAAAGTAGATGTCACTAATTTCTAACCCATAATAAAAACTTAACAAATTACAGTATTTCATACAATATATTAGTTATAAATTGGAAATAAAATGTCTATTTTGTTAATAAAATCCTAAGTAATACAATTACAACTATAATTGAAAAGGTTTTTAAGTGACATTTAATAAATTAAATTTCTACCAGCAAGTAATCACATCCGTTCGTTTTTACGTCGCATGAGCTTAAATACCTGGGATAACTAAAACTGTTAAGATGGTCCGATTTTCTCAAGAACCCATGATCACGATTGTTTTTCACCGTAAGGCGAAAAGAAGTTTGTGATACACATTAAATGGTAGCAATGTTTGCATTGTTAAAGCCATTAATAACACCTTTGAGGAGATAACATGACCATTACTTTTTTTTAAATAAAAATTTCATTTTAATCAAATATAATATATTTTTTTATGTATACGTGTATATGGAAATTTTTGTAATATTTGATTTTGTAGGGTTACACATACGTTATTTAAAGCAATATATTCATATTATATTTTTAGATTTGATATACCAAACAGAACAGCCCAGTGCGCATTAAATCATTTTGAAATTATTAATTATTTAAATCTTATAACAATGATGTTAATGCAGATCTGACACATGCAATACGGGACGTATACTGATCATAAATAGTGATCATATATATTGCATGCATGAATTATTCTCATCAATTTATCACGTGTTTTTTTTTGTTTTTTTTTTTATTTTTAATTGTTATTTAAATTTATTAACAGGAGAAATAATTGCGATCATAATTAAAGGCAATAAAAAGCACTAAAAAGCTTATGAAAAACCAAGTCAAACTAAATATATTATATATATCTATAATAAAAACGTAAAAACAGATCGGAAATAGTAACGAGTTTGACCTTTGCATTTCCCTGCCATAAATAGAAAAATATATAATAACAAAATGACACATAAAAAAAATATTGATAATTAAAAAAAAAAAAAAAAAAAAAAATGGAGAAGAAGAAAAAGTTTGTATGTTCACTGTAACATTGCGTGTACAACAAAAATATTTAATATTCTACTATGAACACGTTTCAGTTATCAGTATCAATCAGTATTATAAAACTGTGCTATTTTGCTTGTATATATGTATGTATATGCGTATGTAATGTAATATGTATATAATATATATATAATATATATATATATATATATATATATATATATATATATATATATATATATATATATATATATATATATACACACACACACACACACACACACACACACACACTCACACACACACACACATAATAGTAAGTAAATTTTGCATACTTTTGTATTCTGTATATCCAGCAAAATAATTTCAAAAATAACCACGCTTTTCGCACTTTTCTCTCTCTCTCCCAACCCAAGGTCCAGCCGTCTCCCTCTTCCTGACTACGGCGACACACAAACCGCGAGTGAGCCGCGACTTCACCAGCTTACTTATGTTTCTGAGGTCTGAGGCCTCTCGCGAACTTAAACTCAAAGTCTATTATATTTATACCTACAAAACAGATTAATATATTTAACGTCCACTTTTTATGATGTAATATATGCGCGAACTCGTGTATTTTTTTCTCAGTAAATTAAAAAAAAAAAAATGTACTGCAGTATTCATTAATTTTTAAATTGAAGGACGCAATTACTAAACTGAAAAAATTACACTAGTTGACAAAAGATGTCTCTTTTTAAATACATTAAAAAAATATAACTAAATAAAAAATAGTTAATATAACAAATTATATTAATAGTTTAATAAGTATATATTTTCACAAGTAAATTCTAATGTTACTATTTAAAGTATCTTTTATTACAAAATTGATCACTTTCATCATTAAATTTTATGTTAATGATAGTGCTCTCAATCTGGTCACTGTTTTTCTCCCTCGAGTTTATATACATGATTTAACACACATATTGAATGGGAGTGGTCCGCACTTCTCGAGAACCCAGATTAACTCGACCTCTCAAGTGGTTATAAAACGTAGTGGAACCTACGGTTTATATCTACCTGATGTCAGATTACGACACATAGATTTGTCTTTGGCTTTCAATACAAACACCTCTGAGAGGGACTTTGACATACTCCTTTTTGATTTTATTTTTTTTTATGTCTTGAACAAAGCATCTACTGTATTCAGTAAGACAGCTGCATAAAATATGTGACAAATTGGTACGAATGTTATCACCACCTATCAAAGATTTTCGTCAAAATGTTTTGTTTTCATGGTAATTTTGATTTCACACTTTTCAAGAACTAAGAAAGTCTTACTTTTGTCTGCTTTAAAATCAATAAAAACAATATATCAATTCTATCAAACAATAAATCTATAGCAATAATTTTAATAATAATACTATACAATAATAAAAACAACTGTCAGTAAATGTGAGCACTGTTTATATAAGGTGGTTTGCATGGGCAGTATGGGAAAACAACTGTTTTTGCCAGTTCAAAAATAATTCGCAATATTTTTGAGACCATTGATGCTGTTAATAGGTTTAATTAGTTTTTCAACTATGCAAGAAAAATAGTAGTAACATAAAAATAGCTAATTTTCCAAAGAAAATAGCCAAAAACTACGTTTGTCATATGTTGAGCAATGTTATTCATGGCTCAAGAAGAGCATCAAAAAGCATTCAGAATGATGTCATGCGAACACACCTTATATAGGTTTTTGACATTTTTGTTGTAACACTTCATTTTATAAAACTTGGAAGTTAGTATATTTTGAATTACCTTAAATTTAAAATAATTCTACACATACAATGACGTCCAATGATCCTACCATCCTATAGTGTATCAAAATTTAAATTATCCTTTTTGACAACGAGGCTGATTTATCTACTTCAAGATTTATTATGTTTTATTATACCATATAAATTAACTGACTGCTTATAAAGAGCAAATTATAAAATTAGTTTGATTAACTGCAAAATATTTATTCACAAGCATGTATAATATTCAGAAAAAAATATCATAATAACATTGTAATTTTAAATTAATAAAGAACTATTTGGCTGCAGCAATTAGCAGCTCCACTTACACAATTAATAACACACATAGTTTGCATGTGTACACATACAAAAATTAAGCAATAAATCTTTTACTTCAACAAATTTTTATGGTGTTCAGGGATAATGTTATAATGATAATGAAATAAATAAATGTATGTGTAATAGTTTGATTTAACAATAATCACACCATATTCCTAGTCCATGTGCACTGTTTTACCAGGTATTGTTAGAATTAGATTGAGCTACAACTGTAATAATGACACTGATAAGTGATAAGGTACACCAAAGCTGCATACAAAATTACCTTTTTATTATTATTATTTTTTTTTAAACAAGTATGAAAAGCTTTTTAATAGTACTTTGGTGGATCATTTCTGCACAATTTGAATCAATTTTTTAATTGAAATCTAAATTGAAATTATCATGACATAATATATGATATATTCACTGTTCAGTTTCACTTACAAGGAGTAAGATTAAAATTATTCACAGGACAAATAAAATAAAACGTTAATCAAGAACAAAGTATTTTTTAACAAATAAACAAAAAGAATAAATGTGATGAATTTTTGAAAAAATTGTATACAACTTTTACCTTCCTTAAAGCATTGTTGTATTGGCAGAAAAATGAGACAGGTGGGATGCTGCAATGGACCACTTGCAATGAACAAACTATTTAAAATAATTTGAAATATTCTTAATGCATTTCTTATGGAAAAATCGGTTTCACTTACTTGTCGCACAATTAAAAACATTTTATTGCAAGTGGTCCATTAGGAGTTAGGAAAGCCAAGACACACAAATTAGGGCATATTTTGCACAGAAAACCATCCTACCATGTTCCACTGAATTTTTCAGGTGGTAAGATTTTTTTGTTTTGTTTTTTTTTCCCCCTTTAGGTAGGATGATATTTTACTACATTCACCTTGAACTACAGCCCTGCTTCAAAGTAATATTCCAAGTAGTATTTGCATTATAAATTTGATTAAAAATATTGTCCAATGTGAGTATGACTTTACTATATCATTGTGGTGCACAATCAGGGGCGTAAACAGGGGGGGGGGGTGAGGTTCTGGACCCCCCCACCCCCGGTCAGGTCTGAAAAAGCATAAGCAAAGTGGGTGGGTTTCCCCCCTTTGCCTATGCTCACTATAGGCTGGACCCCCCCCCCTCCCATCGCAAAATCCTGGATATGCCCCTGTGCACAATTAACCACTTGACCTTCCAAAAAAAAAAAAAAAAAAAAAAAAAAAAAAAAAAAAAAAAAAAAAAGGCGGGTCAACATCAAGTTTTGGATTTTTCAGTTCATTTGCAGAAAAAAAAATCAATGTCAAATGGACGTTCTAGTGGCACCAACCACACTGTATAGTTTTTCTTTTTTATTCTTTTTCAATTCATAAAAGCTGCCTTTTTGAAGGGTGGCATTAATCAGCAAATTTAATTTATTGGTTAACAAATTACAGTAAATCCTCAATTAAAAGACATGCTCAGTCAGGTCCACAGCATACATAAATATAGCCATGTCAATTTTCAATGCAATTGATTTTGTGAAATTGAAATTTCTCAATCTCTTGTAATTGCACAAAAACAAAAACAAAAACAAAATAAAAAAAAAACACAAAAAAAGTAATAAAATTACCAGCTCCTTATGTGTGTTTTTTAATGGGAGTTCGGAGTTTCACTTAAGAAGGAATTTTAAAATTAGTCTGAATAGTGAACAGTGATACTGTGAAAAATATCAAGTGTGAAACAATGTCTAAAATTAGAACACTTTTAGTAAGTAAATAAACGTACTGAAGATTCAACACTATCATAAATAATTTTTGAACATAATGACAACCAAAACTTCTAGTTAAATGTAATGAAATCAACAGTACAAAATAAATTATTATTATACAGTATTACATATCTGATTGATAAAAAAATGATAGAATAACACATAGAAATTATTATTATTATTAAGTTTACATCAAATGTAAACTGTTATCACGATGTATATTAAGAGTTTGTGTAAATATATATGAAACAAACATTTTAGCAAATGGGTTGCGGCACAAAGTGTTCATAATAACTGCGGGTAAATTCCACCATGAGTTCCAGTGTACACTCTGGTAATTCCTCTGTACACACTCCTGGAGAACCACTGAACTTGGTGAAAGCAGGCACTACAGTTTCAGGGGGAAGTACTGTGTTGTCTGCAATGTAACAGCAATCTTTCAGCACACTGCGACGACCCTGCAATATTTACATCAAACACACTCTTATTTATAGGTTATAAAGTAATTGTAATTTGCTTGGAGAGCAATTATTCCAATGTGCAATAAAATTGATTGCATACAATCTCAAATTAAAATCATGAAACTTTCATGAAGTAAAATTTATTGTACAAAGAAATTGACGTTCATGAAAATATCAATTTGATGCACAGCCAACCCCTAAGCTCACCCTCCAATAAAATACAAGCATTGGGCAATCATAAGTTTGCTAATACATACCCCTACACTAAATGAAAAATTGATTTAATTTTGGACCAGGGATCAGAACCACAGCTGGTTCTAGTTCCTGGAATTGCTCAGAACCCTTTTTTTTTAAGTACAGTAATATTGACATTAAAGAAAACAGGTTGCACTTTATAATTAAACTATATTTGAATTATTATTGTAATACAAAAAATTGTAATTTTTATTTTTTTATTTTATTATTGATAAACAAAAGATTTGATAGAAAGACACATATGGTAGAGAAATTAGGAAAATTTGGGGAATGGGAGATAGTACGAGCTTACACTAACAGGGATGAGTGGTAGAGGAAACATTCTATCCCAGGAAGAAAAGAAACTTATAAGCATATAGAAGTGGCTCATATTGCTCTGTAGAAAGCAAGCTTCATAAAAAAAGGGAACTTTGGCTTGCATATTGGTTTAGACTGGCGCATGGCCGAGGGTATAAATATCTGCGGCTGAGCAGCCAGAGTTACCAGTTCTCTTCCAGCCTTCTAGGAAGCTGAGGGTAGAGCGTGAAGCTTCTCTCTCCTTGCCATGCAGATGAGTCTCAGTAAGGACGAAACTGCTGTCCGTGGCTAGAGATAAGGTGCTGAAAATGACAGTGTGATATGTGCAATGCTCACATTGTCTAAACCAATATGCAAGTCAAAATTTCCCTTTTTTATGCAGCTTGCTTTCTACAGAGCAATATGAGCCACTTCCATACATACGCTTTTCAATTTCTTTTTGGCCTAGGTTAGAATATTTTCTCTACCTTGGTGTCCCTGTCAGTGTAAGCTCATACTATCTCCCATTCCCCATCTATGTGTTTTTCAATCAAATCTTTTAATTTTCAAATATCGCATAGATGATTTTTCCTAATATTTATTAATAGGTAAATCAAATAGAAATTCTATACTCACAATAACACAATTTTTGCCTATGTAGACATAGTTGCCAACAACTGCTGCATTCACAACTGAGTTTTCACCAAAGTAGACATGATCTCCAATGTGCAGAGGGAAGAAAGCAACTCTAAAATAATAATAATAATAAAAAATGAAAAAAATAATAATAACACAGAAATCAGAATTGTGGTATGACATTTATTTTTGTATTATTACCCTACATTCTAAATTCTTTCAATTTTTTACTTTGCAATTTCAGTCATTTTTTATTTTTTTATTATACCTACTGTGACAGCACTTTTCTCCCCCCCCCCCCCCCCCCCCCCACCAACAGTCTGTAATGGATTTTTATTGAAACAACTAAAAAAATAGATATATATATATACTTTCTATGCTCCTTAAAAGGCCATGAGTAAGAATGATGCTGTTTTATAATGTTGTGCTTTTGATGTAGTGTGAGAACAAGAGATACTAGGTATATATACTTTATCATATTTCATTGCCACAGTGTGTGACATCTATTTAAATAATACCGGTAATAATAATAATAATAAATCTAGCAACCATCTACACTAAAACATTTGATCCCTAGTCCCAATTACTTACATAAATTAGATAATCTTCTTGGTTTATTAATTTGTAATTCTACATCCTCTAACCTCTCTCTTACTATTTTTTATTATAAATTTTATTATTAATTTTTTTATCATCATATTTAAGTGTAATATTGCAGTTTTTTACTCCAAAAATCTTATACTGAAAAACTATGATGTTATACAATATCCAGCTACTTATAAATTGGAATTTTGTAGATTGATTCCCTTAATGTAAAACAATATATTTCATAAGTTTGTACATTTAACGTTTTTTTTTTTTTTTTTTTTTTTTTTTTTACTCATGAATATAAAGGCTGGTTTACGCAAGCGTACGTCAACATATTTTTAATTTTCACATTTTCACGGTTCACGTCAAAATTAGGTCTGGTTCATGCATCCTTGTTAAACGCGCGTTTGAGGCCTATTTTGTGTTTTCTTGAGTCGTATCGTAATCATAGTTTTTAGTTGTAGTAGTAGTCGTAATCGTAGTCGTTTTGTAATCAACAGCTGCTTCCTATGAGGCAAGGAAAAATTCCAACAATAATAATTAATAATTAAATTTTAATTGACCAATTATAATATTTAAAATTAAAAAAATTATATTTAATTCTATTTTAATTTTAATTCTCCTCATTATTAGAAATGTGATCCAGTTCATATTTGGCGCCTCTACAGTCTACACCATATAAGTGCGTATAAGTGCGTGGGAGGAACAAACGCGAGAAATTCACGTTTGCCGACGCAAGAGTTGAGAGTTGGTCAAGTCTTGCGTTTCACGTTTGTAAGTTTCGCGTCAAAGCGTGAACGATACCATTTGATAACATGCATCCCAACTTATGCGTCAAACGTGAACTTTTCGTGTTTAGCCAAACGTATGTTTGCGTAAACCAGCCTTAAACTCCGTGTGTATTTTTGTCTTATAACTTATAAGACTAACATCAAATATTTAGGACACATTTGAAAGGTAAAAAATTCTATCTTGTTGAGTTTGCATATTTACTGGTTTGGTAAAAAATCTCAATTTGGTGTTAAAAAAATATTAAAAAAAAAAAAATCTCATAGGAGGGTAAATGTTATATTAAAAGAAATATATTGAATTTTCCTTTCAAAAATTCTTACCCTTTACTGAATTTCTTGAATGGCGGTCTGATGACTGTCCTCTTGCTAATGATACAATATCTACCCGACCTGACGTTGGCAAGATCTCCTCGTATGATTGCATCAGCTTGTACGATGGTCTTGCCATGAAGAATAATGTTTTGGGACCCACAAAGCACTGTTTGCCGGCATACTTTGTTACCTGATGCCTGTTAAAACAATATAATATTATCACATGTTCAGTAAAAAAGAAAATACTGTAATAATGATATTACGTACGTACAAGTCAAAGTACAGTACTAAATATGTATATTACAAATAATGTAATATATAAGTCAGCTGATAGTTTTGTGTGACAATAAAGTCCCTATATACCAAGTTATAACAACACATACGCATGCATGTATTGTATTCTGACCAAATTATTTCTGTATCGTTGAAAACCTCACTCAAATAACATGCATTTAAATGGCAATCGTGACCTCTCAACAATGAAAAAATTTCTTATGAGGCTGGAATACTTGGTAATTTCTAGTTTACTTTATGTGACAACAGTCTTCAACTGACAATAAATCATAAATACACAATGAAAACTATAATGTTTAAAAGAGAAAGGTTAAAGAAAATTCAAGTTTAAGTTCAATAAACCTTGAACTTATCAAGAATGAAGAAAATATGAAACAGAGAAAAATGGAAAAATTCTTCAAAATCTACAAAATGAGAATGAAATATATAAATAGCATTTACCTATAGTTGCTAATCAAATAAACTTCTACTAATACCAACTGGACTGTAATAATTGTATGTATGCATATGTATAACGGTAAAAAGTAGCACAGCAGTGTATGTATGATATCTATGTACGCACATGCATTATGATTTATGAACATATCTGTATGCATGATATGAAGCATTCGATCGATTTATTGATACGCATTTAGAGGCATAGATAGGTATGTATACAGTAGTCGAGTCGGCCTCAAGATGACTTGTCCCTTTATGGGTCAATTAGTATGTAACATAGTAAGTAAGTTGACAATTCTATGTAAAACCTTATACAAATGTAATTTATTATGTTTGATTGTAGGAGAGTGGAAATAAAGATATTTTGAAGGTGTTCACGGTATTCACAGGCAGAGTTGCATATGCATTATTGTTGCAACTTTGCACAGCAACTTGTTAAATTGCAGTGCTGCAAACTATTTTAAAACAAATAAATGAATATGTAAATGCACTTAAATACCTGCAAATTACGTTGGGAAATAGAATTTAGGATAAACACTCTTATAATATGAATGGTATTTAAAGACTCGAGAAACAGACGCATGAAGTGTTGCCGGTGACAACACCGATTATCCATGCTTTTATATTTATATTTGCAACATAAAATATCTTTAATTTACCGTTTCTACGTAGTCAGCCTTGTTGTAATAAGTATCTTGCACTTCCATAGTGTTTTCTAGTTTTTATTTTTCTATAAATGGAGAAAATCAAAAGCTTTTTTACTGTTGACGCCCAACTCTGTTTATGACGTCATCGACAGCTGTTTCACAGCTGATTTTCCGCAAGTCGTTTGTTTATTTTTTGGTTGAAATGCAAAATTTAAAGAACTGAAATGATGACTTAAAAGTTGCCTTAAATTAGTATCAGATAATTATATTGGATTAAGTAGATTCTAATCATTTTTTTAAGGCTAAATATATATTGCTTACAAATATTAAACGAACAATCATAGACAAAATTTGTTTCATGAATGTTGTGGACTGTAAATTTCTCATACCAAGCTTTGTATGCCCGATGTCGTCTGCTACAAAATCAAAACAAACAAATTTTCTTAACCCAATTAATGTATAATAAAGCAATTAAGGGTGAATTATTATAAGTCAAAGTTTCAAACTATTTTAATTTTTATCAATATTTTCTTCAATGGCAATTTCTAATATCTTCTTTTATAAATCTATATTTTGCCTATAATTTCCAAATGACACACATTTTCCTTATTTATTTAATTTCTCATGCCTTTTGCATAACTTGCTATGATAACTATAAGAGGCCACTGTAAGTGTCAATATATTTTCCGATTCATCTGAATAAATTTTCATTACGACGACGCAAGAAGTTCAAAATAGAGGTGGGAGTTAGCAGAGTTCGGAGGGGGGATCGTTTTCGTGGCGAGCTTCGCTCGCGGCGTCCGGAGGATCTCATCTGTTGGGAGTTGAAACGTCGACGAACAAGGTAGGTAGAACTTCCCTTTCCGCAAAAATTACTTTTTATAAATATTTAATCTGCATGCTTGTTCATTATTCTAATCATAAATTGTTCGTTATACCATTGATCTTAAAAGTATAGAAATAGAAAATGTATAAAACAGCTGTTTTGGGTATTGTGATATGGAACTTAGCGTCGTCGATATGCTTTTTGCATGCCTCTTATTCGTGAATGCTTACGACGCGTAATGGCCGAAACTTGACCCAAATTATATTATCTTAAGTAATTATTATTACTACAATATGTATGCATAAAATATAAACACCTAAAGGTGTACAAGAAAGCATATTAAAATCTAGCTTCCTGCTGCGATGCCACGCTTGCTTTTAGCGTCCCTGATAATCATACCCGCCCCCCTTTGGCTTTTATATTTTTTTCGCCCCACCATTCTTTTGTCCCATCCTAAAGTATACAATAATAAAAATACATATATGTAGGCTACTAACTAGCTAGCGAGAGGAGGAGGCAAGATCGCCACATCATGGCCTTGTAAGATTTCTTATAATCACAATCATTAACTTTTTGTCTCTTTAAACTTTTAGTCCATATATGAATCTTAAACATCTGCATTATGTTCTGTTATATTTACACTACACAGCAGACCGCAGTTTTGTGATAACGTTAGGCTTCGTAACATATATTTTGCTATCTATATAGGCACTCGATATCGTAGCAATAAATAACATAATATATGATAATATGTATTCTGTATGCAAATAATAAGTACGCGTACACCAGATCAATATAGTGCACGCTGTACGATGATGTGTATCAAATTGCGATACACATATGCGTGCCAAAAAATCTGACGATGTACAATATAAATTATTCACTGCACTGTATGGTTACATAATTTCATTTAAAAAGAGATTAGATCGTAAAGATGTTCTTCATAGAGTATTTTGTGTTTAAAACACCGCGTCGTGCACGTGCCAATGAGCGTCTCTCTGTGAAACTATTTTTAACCCTCCATGAAAGGGTATAGGTAATTGACCCGTTTTTTTGTCACTGAAAAAATTAGTAGTATCATCTTATCTTTTAATTCCAGGTATTATTATTAATTGATTTAAATTAAATTATTATACTCTTTTTAAGTTGAATGACCTTTTATATAATTTGCATCAAATACGGATATCACGTTAATTTATTACGTGAAAGAAAAATTACTCGCGAGGTATATTGTTGAATATTGACGAGCTTGCAGGACGATATGTCGTAATTTATTTTTAAAATGTAAGCTGATGACGTCAGCAAAATTAAATCAAATGATATCTATCTATGTGCAGTTTTAGCACCGTGGAGTGCAGTTATAGTTATATATCGTATCCGTATATAATAGTGTATGCGTAGCGTATGCCACGCTTATCAGTTTTGTTGTAGAAGCAACCAACAGTGGCCTGCCACCGACAAATTACACCTAACCACTTGAAAAACATCAAATTTAAGAAATATATCTAATGTATACTGTAGTTAAAATAACCTATTCGTTTAAAGATTTCTGAGCACTTTCATACGTTTTTTCATAACAAAACATATATTCCTATAAATCTTAATTCTTAATACAAACAGACCAATCTTCCAAGCACATATAAAAATTATAACAAAAAATATAATATTTAAACTGTATTAATAATATACTAATTAATAATTGTTAATTGGAACTGCTTTACAGAATTATGTTAAGTTTATGTATTATATATGTCATTTTCTTTCAAGAATTTTTGAACACTTTTACACAGACATTGTATTGGTGTGCACCATATATAAATCATTATCATATAAATATTACTTATTTGCTCATACATTTTCAGTACTAACGAGATTACGGTATTGAATTATTAGCAAATAATAGTAATAAAGAAAAAGAAACACGTGCTCGTCCGGTGATGAAATTATAAGTAACAGCTGCTAAAATTTCAATATTTTTCATAAGCAAATCAGCTATTTTTATCCCCTAAACAATTTTTTTTTAAATCCATTGAAGTAAAAAATATTACAGATATATATATAAAAAAAAAGTTTTTTTCGGCAATTGCAATCATGTGAAAAGTTTCTTTGTTTCCTCGCCATACCTAAATTACAAAATATCGTTACTGGCTCTCTTCTTTTTTCTTTGATGTTGTATAAACAACAAAGCATACCTAAAATTGACCAATATACCAAAAATTTAATTACATTTTATATTCCAATCATTTTCTAACTTAGTTATTGATATATAAAAACAGAGAGGAAAAAACAAACATATTTTTAGCATCGATATAATGAGAAGAATATTTGCACGAGTATTTTCCCTATTGTCGGTTGCAATGAGGAGCACCACCCACCCACACTTCTTGCAGCAGGGATAATGGGCCGCGAGCAAACGAGAGAGAGCGTTGCTAGGAGACGCGTTACCATGACAACCAAATACATCTCCAGGCCGTTGCCAACACACGAAGCTCCAGCATTTTTGTCCTTTCATAAATCCGATGATCGTGTTATACTATGCATGTTACTTACTTTATTCTACTAAGCAGTGAGAAAAACAAAATGCTCACTCATAGAAACTAAGCTATAAAGACACCTATAGATTATCATTTTTTAAATTTATATAGGTCACTTTTTATTTTTATATAATAACGCTGTACAATAAATTTGTGCAGTTATACAAAGCGTATACATACGTTGAAATAATATTTTAAGCAAGTAATTAAGTTACAAAAAATCTTTTAACATTATAGAGAAAGTGAAGGAAAAACTATTGAATTATAGGAAAAATGAGAGAGAGAGAGAGAGAGAGAGAGAGAGAGAGACGATTAAAATAATATCTTTGAAATAAATATTTCATATTTCCTATAGAGAAAACAATATACAGTCAACCGGGGTGACTTTGAACACCCATTTATCTCTACTTTGGACACTCATTTCAAAATTTTGAAACATGTCATTAAGATCAAAAATAAATTTGAACAATAGTAAGATTCTTCAAATTTCTAAAATGAGGCCCCAAGACAGAGATAATTGGGTGTTCAAAGTCACCCCAGTTTACTGTAATAAATATATCATATTATTTGTATTGTATATGGATAAAAGCATTTGAAAAATTGGAAAACTAGAAAATAATTCACTGATTTGTACTTCTGACTTTTCTAACCGGGCATTTAATTTTATCTCTTCTATGCTACAAATGCTACAATGAAAAAATACTACAAATCGTACATGGTATTTCAATTTAGACGTATACCTTTATGAAAGAGAAAAGAAAAATGTTTCACAGCAGATTGTTTAAAATCTAATAAAATATGCATAAAACATTGTATTTAGGGGAGATTAAATATTGGCTTAAAAAAAATTAAGCAAGTAGTATACTAATGACTATATGCGGGGTTAGGTAGGTGTATGCATGCATATTTGAGGAAGTGATCGTAGAGTAGCAAGGAAAAGCACCCCTTGTGTCGCAAGTTTGTCAAGTGTTGCTCCCCATTGTTTCGTGTTCATCATATAGCTCTTCGTACATTTCACACAGAGAAGCTTTACAACACAAAATACTAAAACACACTTTGGGAAAAAAAAATTCACAGCACAAAATATAAATGCTCTATTATGTACGTATTTTTAGTATCACATTAAGTTGCGTCATCTATATACTTTTCTCTCTCTCTCTCTCTCTCTCTTTTGTGCGTATTTTTATAACGTATGGAAGTGATAATATTAAAATTAATAAAAATATTATATATATATATATCTATTGTGGTATGATTTATTGATTTTATTTTATTCAAACGCCAACAAACAGAAATAATGATGAATATATGTCGTAAAAAGATATAATACATAAAGGTATCTTATTAAAAGTTTCCATATAGTTGGGTGCATTTTTCCTTTACTAGGTATAATATTCTATATACTTAAACACAAAATGGGATTTTCAAAACTTATGACAATTTTTACTAGGATGTAAATGTGGCCTAACTAGAAAGTGTTAAAAAACTGTAAAGTATGCAAATTGCGTGAATAGTTCTGTTTATGACGTAGGAAACAGGCAAAAATTATTTAGTATGAAAATGTTGTGCGGGTTGCATAAATCGAACTTTTCTGATCCCTGCTACGGCGCTACAAGCATAACTATATAATGTTATTTTTTTAAGTCCCATCAAGTGTTTTGTGATATAAGGTATGTTTTCTTCTTGTCCATGCCTTTAAATATAACATGTCATTATTTATGATCTTTTAAATTGATTTGTCTTGAGTATACACTTATACTTAATATGTGTACTTTCGCATATATGATGTAATTTAATACAAATATTAAGTTGATTTAACTTAGTAGTGCAGTTAATTTATTTCTACATAATTAAATGATATGTAAATGCAGTGTCAAAATTTCATATGTGCGTGTAAATTTTGTATAAATTAGATAACGCGGCACTCCATCATTACATATTCATGATTAAAATTTAATACTTGTATGTATAGCCCCTTTAAAATAAACATTCTCTCTCTCTCTCTCTCTCTCTCTCTCTCTCTCTCCTTCTCTCCTAAGTTTGGACGAACAATATTTTCACAAATTTCAAAATAATATCAAATCGCGATTATGTAAATTCAAATGTTCCTTTTCTCTCTCTTTTTCGTCCAGTGGCACTTTATTTCATTAATATTATCAGTTACGTAGAATTAGTTATTAGCAGTAACTTGCTTCAAATAGAAAGATAAAAAAATAACTTACTTAACAAGCACATTATATTATATATAGATATGCTTATATATAGATGGGAAGTTCAAAGTAATTGTAATAATATCGTATATCAAAGTAATAAATATATTTATAATAATCTAGCAAAAATCACTTTCGACTTATATTTCCCAATATTATGTTACCATATTCGTATATACTAGAAACATATTATTATTATTTATAAAGAGTAAAAATTAAGCTAGAATGCAAAAGAGTAGTATATAATGGGTATAATTTTTATAAAATTGTTTTCCTTTTATACATGTTTCTAAAATAAGTATATAGAAAGCTTTATGATGTTTGAAATCAGATTTTAATAAGATTCAATTTTAAATGAAAAAGTAAAACGATATTAAGTTTGAAGACTCGTTACTCTTTTGATATAAATTGCGTTTAGTTGCAAAAGAACATAAAGACACACAACTTTCAACTCGAAATGTTTGACTTTTACACTTGGTATGTAACTTATAGTGCGTTATATAAGTTTCAAATAATATAAACTTATATAATGTTTTAGTTGTAACCAAAAGTTTGACTTTTTTTTTTTTTTTCTTTTTTTTTTTTTTGAACTTTGTGTATTACTGGGTGTATGTTTGTGTTAGTAACGTTGAAAACACATTTTGGTTCTGCTATTGGATTCAATCATTTTATTAAAAATCCAGAAAAGGCCTTAGATGTTATAGGTTATAATTAATTGTCTACCTTTTATAATTAAGTTTCAAAAACTTACATATTAATAATAAATATGGCTTTTAAAAAACGCCATTAGAGAGCAAGTTACCAAAAACTTTGATGTACTTATTAGGGAAGAATTTCACTTACGGGGATTTATTCATTACTTAATGTATTATAATATTCAATTTATTTAGTGTTAGTTATAAAAATACTACATTAACTAGCAAACAATGAGCAAATTTTTATGTGTAGTTTAGCAGCAAACACCGAGGATCGACAGAGTGTCTAAAATCAAGTTATTGTAAAAATGCAATACTTATAATATTAATAACTTTATTAAGGTGTTGGTGAGGGCCAGCAGTTATATTAAACAAAAACTTGGCCAAAATACTAATAACTAAAATTTCACAAAAGCATATTAAATTCCAACCAATTTTAAACGTCAGGTAAAAACATCACACACACGAATGTGATAATTTTACCATTCAAAAAAATCTCGCTTGACAATGTTATTCGTATGAGAAAAGCACGCTCTGAATTTAAGTGGTATAAATTATATTATATTATCACAATCGTTTGTACCAAAATCAGCTTCCGCTAAACCTATTGCCATTTTTAGACGAATATATATATAATATAAATTAGTAATTTGTCCTATTGTGCCACAAAAATTTTTAGTTATGTTGGTATTGGGTGGTTTCACTTGGAACTTGCGCTTTAAGCCATACTTGAGCAGAAAATAACAATGTTATAGGAAAAATTGCATCTTTCGCCAATTAAAAAATAACAAAAATTGATAGCCCATTTTTATATATAGGTTAAAATGAGCTGTTAACATAACATCAGAAAAAACTGAGAAAAGTAATAAAATTATAAATAAAAATTTATTTTTCTATACAAATGACGATGTTTGTTCTATGCTGGGCAATGTATTTATCTGCTCAAGTATATAGTGCTATCACGCAATTTCTTGCAACCACCCTAGCTATAGATTAAGCTAATTAAACCAAAAACTCTTTAAAAATGCATCATATTATACAAATCCAGCAAGAACTTTTATCACACAAGCTCCATCTAAATCTCCTTTTGTATATCTTTCAGTCTATATTGGTCATGGTGGTTTGTATGATACATCCATGCATCCTCATTGCATTATTATTATTATTATTAATTGTACCGTAATGAGAGTAATTGATTGGAGGGAGTAAATAACAAATTGTAGGAGGAGCCTGGACGACAAATGCATTGATGAACTTTTAATAATAATTGACCATAATATAAGTATAATATTTATACTTATTATTGTATATTATCGTACATATTGTTCATAAAAACAAGACTTTTACAGAAATATTTTATTATAGAAGCTGCTTACGGTCTAAATTTTAGTTTATGTATGCATGGAGCTTATATGTATTTATATACCTTTTTTGTGTCAATAACTGTTTTTGTATAATATAGGCGATAAAATTTGTGCAATAAGTGCGCAGTGTCTTTTTATTTTATATAAGTACAAGATACGGGTCAATAAAATTAAAATATTATGCGGAAAATGCTAAGTTTCAGGTGCTTGTTGTGTACTCTAGAATAATTTTATCTTGCATAAATAATTTTTGACCTACTCTCTTCTTGCATTGAGCTTGGACCGCTTTATATATGCAATACAAAGATATGTTTGAAATCGAACAAAGATAGAAGAAAGAAGATAGATCACAATCACCTTCATTTAGCACATATCTTAAAATTCTGAATAAAATTATAACTATGTCTCCCGGCAAAAAAAAAAAAAAAAAAAAAAAAAAAAAAAAAAAAAAACGACGAAGTTATTTCTGCAGCAAGTAGAAATCCAAATTTCTCATAAAGTAACTTATTTGATTATGACGTCATATAGCAAAAGTTGGCATAACATACTTGAAAATGTTTTGCTACCAACTAATAATCAACTGGCATTAAATACTGATATGTATACATACTGGGTACGTATACAATTTACAATAAAAGTTATAATTAATTAATTTTAAAAAAACTATATTATTTCCATTATAATTTTATAAATTTAGTATAGTAATATAGTTATAAGATCATTTAATAAAGACTAAAAGTTGCTTTATTCAATATTTAATTTCGTAAAGATTTTCCCGAGCTTACTACACGAAGTCTAAATATTTAAAACTAGCAAAATCTCAAAGGGGTATAAACCCTGCAGTGGATTTGCCTCCCCCTCGGTATTTTTAAAAGTTTTATATGTAATGTCTATAGTTGTATATATCTTTATATTATTATATATAAGCACTAATTACGAAGTTCTCAAGTAAGCTCAAATTGTATTATGTGTATAAAGAAATTAAAAGAAATTATAATATTAAAACGTAAATAAATATGAAGTATGTACAGTATACCACAGTATTATATAACGCATGATAAGTAAATCACGCGTATCACTATTTGTTTCGTTCCAGCCATGATTTTTTTATTATTATTATCCAGAGAGAAGGCATTTTTTTTTTTCTTCTTCTTCTTCATGTTCCCACTTATAGGGTGGTTTCATTCATGTTAAAGTCGACCCCATAAGTGAGCGCTAAATAACAAGGGCCAGTATAGGAAAATGACTCTTTTTACCAGTTTAAAAATACTAAGCAATATATTTTTGAAAGCATTGATGCTGTTAACAGGTTGAATTAGTGTTTTAAGTAAGCAAGAAAAATAACAATAACCAAAAAAAGAGCTAATTTTCTAAAGAAAATAGCCAAAAACTACGTTTGTCCTATGCTGAGCAATGTTTCATTGCCCAAGAAGATCATCGAAAAGCATTCAGAATGACGTCATGCGAACACACCCTATTAGCTATCACTTGTTAGTGTTCCCCGTAGCAACTTCAATTAAGGGAGAAGGGGACCGACGTCGGCCATTAGACTATTAGACTCAAACTTTTCTCGTCAAAAAAATCCGAAATTTTGTACAATGATACTTCAGCTTGAGACAATTTCAAATATATATAAAAAATTGGGGGGTCGCTGTGCAAATTAATTTTATATGATTTTTTGAAATTTTAAGCCCATAAGGCCCAATGCTAATTTCAATAATTGTTTTCTTTTTTTCGGGACAGTCAAACATCATAAAATTTTTATCACGGTTAGGTGTGACCCTTAGCTACACAATGACACCAAATTTAGACCCAAACACTTTTAGATTTTGAGATATAAGGTCAGTACCCTACCCCCTTAAAAATATTAAGCTGCACCAGAATCAGAATAAAATAATAAAAATAAATAGCAAGAGTGGTAAGAAAAAAATGAAAAAAAAAATAGTATAGCATGAAAAATTAATCAAACTCGATAATACTACCAAAAGTTATTAGTTATTATTGTTATAAAAAAAAAACTTAAATTTATCGTAACTTTTGAAAATACTGAGGGTGCAATTTCTCGTTATTTTACGTCCCCTGGGTTTCCTTTTAATTCAAGCCAAAGTAATTTCCTAATTTCTACATGCATTATTTTCAGAACGATAAATATTTATAGAGCATCTACCTCAGCTTACTTATATAGTTTAATGTGTATAAAATAATGTTAACAAAATAATTATATCATACGCCTAGGCTTATGATGACGTATCAAAAACAACTATCAAGTGATTCGTTTATTTTTTACATATATAGAAAGCAAAATATTGATGGCGTTGTTTGAATTATCGTCCCTAATATTTGAGACATAAAGCAGGTTTGGTGCCGCGGGCCATGTTTAATAAAAACAAACGTCCACACCCAATGTGGTGCTCACTCAACTTAAACACGTGGCAAAAAAAAAAAAAAAAAAAATACGGGCGTGTTTTTTTTATATCATGTTCCACCCTTTTTACCTTTTTCATAACAACGAATAGAAAATAAAAACTACCATCAAAGAATATAATATATAGGGCAAAATCAACTGACGTTTACGTTTCTTTTGCTTACAATTTTTGTAAGTTTCTTTTTTAGACTTTTTTTTTATTATTATTATTTATTTATTTACATGAAGTATAAGCGCGATGTATAAGGCTTCGCTTCAGCTCATGAGAAAAAAAAAACTAAAAATATATATATAATAGGTAAAGGTGTTATTTGCATGGAAACATTTTATATACACACAGCACTCAGAAATGTAAAATGTAATGATGAGTATAAGATTTATTGATTTATTTCTTTTGTGTGTTATAAATATATTAAATTGGGAGAAATTTGTATGGTTTCTTACACAGCAAAAAAAAAAAAAAAAGAGTGTACGTTTACTTAAGCACTTAAGCATTATATTGACAATGTTTTGGATGTGCAATAAATTAAAGGAATGATCGCACACAGCATAATATTATTGTGAACTTGATTCCTTGTTGTTATATAGTATGAATTGTAAATATACGCAGTTTATTTAAATTAATAAAACTTATATTTTGTATAAATGAGATCTATCTAAAATATTTTACGATCAGTTTTTTTTGAAAAAAGGGGAGGGGCTAGGCCTGAGGTTTATCGTTAATATATGAAATTTGCCGTATATAAATGTGAAATATTAAAAAAATATATATAATAAATAAAATAAGCTCATTTTGTATAGTTAACTTTTTTCTGACTATACGATAGTGACGTGTGTTCAAAATTTTCTCTAGATTAGCTGATGTGAGTGCGGTGCGATGGGGTGTGACTGAATGAATACAAAGCCGATTTAATAAGTAGATTAAAAAAATATTAAACCGAATGAAAACTGAATAACTGATTTAAGACTTTATGGAGGGTGGGCAATCTATTTAACGATATTTTCGAGAAAATAATTTTATTTACTTTTATGTAAATTGAAATGTATGAATTTTGCCCGATTAAGGTCGTTATATTACGTTATTATTATTATGTTATATTACTTGTTAGTGTATGCATTTTAATTCTGTATTTTCCCATATGCATAATTCAGTTGAACAGAATTGGGAATGTATGATCTTTGATATCATGCACAAGCTGGGTATATTGAGTTACACAAACTCTTGTGGTTTTGCCATGTATAATATAAATAATGGTGCACAACATTTTCTATAATATTTATTATAAAGCACGCGTGCAGTAGAGGGCGGAAAAAAAATGAAAAGAGAGAAAGCAAAAGCAGAGAACTGGGAACTGGGAGCAGGTAACCATGGAAACGAGATCGCGTCGTCGTCATTTTCCAACATTGGCCTAGCAAAAAAAAAAAAAAAAAAAAAAAAAAAGTGCACCAGCATCAGCCCACAATCGACGCTTTTGCTTGGCTGCTTAGCTGGCTTGCTTGCTTGCAATTGCCATGGAAACCAAAGAGAGAACTTTGGCAAGAAATGCACACAACCAGAAAATAATATTATATAAATATATTTCCCTTGTTGATCTAAAGTTAATGATAAGAAAACATAAAACAATTAATTTTAATTATTGTCCCAGATAGAAATTTTATTTAAAAAGAAATTATATCTACAAGTAAACATCGTATTTCAGCTATGAATTTCAAAAATCAAATCATTAAAACGAGTTTCTATTGGATGTATACTATAATGCAATATGATGAATATTTATTATTTTTCAGTATTGATTTTCATGTGGATCAGCGTAGCATGTTTACTTGTTTTGCTGACTCCATGGAAAGTTGAGATACTAAAATCGGCAAAAGATTTTATATATATTATATACAATACATTATGTACTTAATAAGGTTCATTTGACGTAGTTTAATTGTAACATAATACGAGTGCAGGATATTTAATACTATAAATGCAATACGTGCTGAGTGCATTGAATTTTTTTCTCAGATATAATAATATGCATAAAGATAATTGTCATTTATGATTTTATGTATCATGCTGAAATAAAAAAAAAAGTAATAACTAATAGAAAGCTGTGCTCAGTAATTAAAAATAAAATAGAGAGAGAGAGAGAGAGAGAGAGAGAGAGAGAGAGAGAGAGAGAGAGAGAGAGAGAGAGAGAGAGAGAGAGAGAGAGAGAGAGAGAGAGAGAGCTTTTTAAACAATGCGGCTTATATACGAATAATTACTACAGCATGCACGGACACAAATATAAAACTTATAATAATTATGCTATCTGATTTTCAGCAAAATTTATGCACAATAACATAATTATTGCTGTACTGCATAACAGTTTATTTATACATTTCAGAAATATTATGTTGTACAGCATAATTATTAATGCTGTTCCAATTTAGCAACATTATATACGACCTAAGCAGCATCAATTCTGCTTACATCGTGTGCAATTTTTTTTTTTTTTTTTTTTTTTTTTTTTGTAACAAATTAATTAATAATTCTCTCCATCTCTCCTTTATTCTGCCTTTAAAATGTTTATTTTTTAGTACCTCTTTTTTTTTTACTCATTTGAAGTCCTTGATATTTTGATTCAAAAGATAGTTGAATATGTAATATTTTTTGTTTCAAAATTCCAAACCCCTAAATTGAATGGAAATAATTTAAAAATTGCAACTACCGATAATAGCGGCAAGCATACTGGTATAACTCGTATCGTATACACAGACAGAAGGCCCGCGGACAAAAGACCCTAGGGTAAAAGACCCTGCTTTTACAGCTCACCGCCATGCTATACATTATACATGTGCGCACAGGTAGGGTCTTTTATCTGAGGGCCTTTTGTTCGCGCGGGGTCTTTCTCACAAATAGAGAAAAAAGTTAATTTATTATATTGAATATATCACAAATTTTAGATGTCCATTCTATAGAAATGTATACAACAGCATGTGTAATGTATATGATATTGGATATTAGAAATATATAGTATTGAAAATCAATAAAAATAATTAGCTGAGACTGGTAAGTGGCAGTCAACAAGAGTGGTAAACTTATCAGCATTC
Source organism: Ecdyonurus torrentis (assembly GCA_949318235.1). NCBI lineage: Eukaryota > Metazoa > Arthropoda > Insecta > Ephemeroptera > Heptageniidae > Ecdyonurus > Ecdyonurus torrentis. The sequence goes on along the minus strand of OX439128.1, from coordinate 23,230,451 downwards.
TGTGCTGCCATTACTGATAATGTAATAATAATTAATGCGACAGCCACGTTTGGCATGCTGGGATTTAGCTTTCATAACAAACTTTTGGGTTAGTATACGTTTAGTATAATACAATCGTTCACGCAATCTATCATGCTTTACACAATTAACTCTAATAATTTTAAGAAGGTAAATGATTACCTTTAAAAATTATTCTTTATGGTTAGAACACAAAATAAGCAGTATATTTTTTGTTTTTGACTCAATGTTATAGACACTTTATTCTATAGTTGTTTTGGCTTTGTCATCCATACTTTCAGAATCAAATCAATAGTATATTTATCATTTCTTTTAAAGAATTTTATAAGAGTATTCTTTCAAAACAAAATTCTCTCCACTGGCGTAACTTTTCAGAAAGTATGTTAGCAGAAAGAAAAAAATAGTCCTATATATTTAAGTGATCTCTTATTTTACCAATTGTGTGTTCAGTGGGTATTTAAAATTTATTAATAAATTTTATGTATTCTATTATTTTATATATAAAATCCTGACGAAGAATTTCGTAATAAGAAGTAGCTGTACTTTTGTATATGAACCCCAAAATTACTTCGCATGGAATTTTAGTGAAATGTGTATGATGGTATATAATAAAACATCGCGTTAAATGTAAAGGCATGATTATCACAGCGAGTGTAAAATTACAACGCAAACTCCATGCATATTTATCGTATCATCTCATGTAACGCTCTAATGCTTCATGATTTTTTTTTTCGTATATATATTTATGCTTGATAAAAAAATTCCCTACTATTGCTTACAGGCGTTTTAATTTACATAATAAAAATAGAGGTTAATATAAGTACTTTTCATTGTTGTGATCACGCATACTTATAGTAAATTTGTGATTTTTTTTTTCTGTAGAAGTGGAGTAAATTAATAAATATAATTGATATGCGTAAATAACAATAAAATATGACCAATAAAAAAACAAACATAGTAGACATGCAAAAAAAAAATAATAATAATAATAATAATGTTTTTAAATTGCTCAGTATTGACATGACTTGATTACTTTGTTTGTTATCGTACATTGGCAATGACTATTCTAAAAGGTTTATCAATGATATCCAAGGTAGACAATATGAAGAATTTGTTCTTAGTTCTTATACATTGTGTGACTGAAAAAAAAAAATATAATATATATTTTCATTTTAGACAGATGTACAGTATTTTGCACGTGCTCGTTTTAAATGTAGAATTTTACTGGGTTATTTTCATTCGCTGTTCAGATTATAAATTTATTTTAATTGCATGTTTGACTTTGCAGTTCTTTCTAATGATATTATATTGATGGTCAAACACTTCCAAATTAAAATGATAATAATAATAAAAAAATAAAATAAAAAATAAATAAAAAAAGGAAAAAAAATTGAGCTACCATCTACGTAGGTATAGCCAAAATAAACAGTCAGCATACCTAAATTTAATTTAGACCCCAACAGAGCTTTTAGTCGATTGTCAATTTATACAGTTGGAACAAATATTTGCATATTTTTAGATACGTACCCTTGAAAATTCAAAAATATTTTTTTCATTGGTATTGTTTGGCTAAAAATAATACACATTTTCTTCTTTCTGGTCTTTGATCATTTGTATAACACAGAAATGAATTTTTGTGGAATACATAATGATGACGTGGGTTTGCACGGGGGATAATTAAGACGACACGGAGAGAGAAGTACAAAGATTGGGTACAGAGAGTGGAGGTGAGATGAGAGAGAGAGAGAGAGAGAGAGAGAGAGAGAGAGAGAGAGAGAGAGAGAGAGAGAGAGAGAGAGAGAGAGAGAGAGAGATGGTTGCCATGGTGATTATGGCGTCATCAGCTCTGACGCTGTGTGACGTCACACTTGCTGTATTTATCGAGTGACGTGTTGGCTCTTGCTTTGCTTTTGAGATGATGAGAGTTTAGAGAGAGAAAAAAAGCGTTTCTATGGTAACGCACTAACGCACACTTTTACTGCAGCTGCCCCAGCTAGTCCCAGGATCTACATTACCCCCTGTGAAAGTACTGAACACCTAATACATTCAGTACAGTACCTTACATTGGTGTATGTGTTTTGTGTACTTCATATTTGCACGAAGTTGTAGCCTCAGGTGCAGTTTGCAGTTTTTTCCACCCACCACCCACTTTTTGTGCAATTCTTTGTCTCTCTATGCAAAGAGAAAAAGGGATGATGTGTGATTCAAAAAGATCTTTCATCCATGGCAATTCAAAGAACTTTTAAATTAGAAATCTGAAAGGCAAGAAGAAAAAACTTTTTTCCGTAATGAGTTGAAAATATAAATTCCGAAAAGATAAAATTTAAAAATCTATTTAAAAACAGAATTCAGCATATTATGTTATGTAATCGAATCATTATAAAACGTGCCCTATTTTTGACTATAAAAACCTCCGCTAGAAAAATTGCAGTTATGCACGAAACTATAATTATCGTGGAATCATGGATATATGTTAAACCTAATTGCTTGGCCAAGTATTTTCATCTAGAAATATGTATTTTATTACTTTTAATTTATTGATATTATTCACATAATTATACACGTCTTTTATGCTAACATATTGCACATTTTGTGTATCTACTCTCTACTGCATCAATGAGTATCAAAGAGTAGACGTGAATCATCTACCTCTATAATATTGAATGAATAGAGAATAATAATTCTCGGGAAACTAGTGGGCGTAAAATCATGATTGCCAATAAAAAGACATATAGCGCTCCAATGTCAAATAATGTTTCAATCTACTTTTTTGTTCTAATTAAAGATGAAACTAAAAGTTCTTACGCCGTATAACAAAACAAAAACAAAAACAAAAAAAAAAAAAAAAAAAGAAAAGAAGAAGAAGAAGAAGAAAAAAACAATAAAAAAATAACAACTAATTTTAGCATCGTGTATATAAAAAAAGTCATTCTCTAGTTATTAACTTACTCAATTTAAATTATCATATAATAAAATATTAATGACACCGGGAAATATATAATAAACTTTTTGCCTCAGAAAAAAAAAAGCTCTTAATGAGGACGCTATATAATGTATATTAAAATGAAGTTATTATAGAGTAATTTATTTGGAACGAAGTTTTGGATGATGAGGAGAAAATTGGCGCAATTAACAATGAAAATCAGTGGATTAGATCGTAATACTAAGCAATATTAAACAAAAAAAATGTATTTTTATTTATTTATATTTAAGCTCGTTTTCTAAATCAAGCTCAGGAGGTGCATATTATAGTGAACGTTATTCATTCTTTACGTGCTAAATTGCATTTTTTTTTTTTTTTTTGAAAATAAGTTTATAAACGTTTGAAATATGAATAGCAACTTATATGAATTATTTCCACATATTTCTTATAAAAGATTGTCATAAAATTTAAGTTAAAATGTTTCTTATCGCGAATAATATACCTTTCAATTAGGTTATTTAAATTTTAATTCCCGATTGCTGCCTGTATTTTTTTTTTTTTTTTAATTTTATGCATTATGCATGAGTTCCTTTTTTTTTTTTTTTTCTTTATCTACTTGTATTAGATGCGTTGAAAAAAATTACTCCCAATTTGTTTGTTCAGGCTTTTATTTTTCTTCTTTCTTATATTTTAGATACGTTTAAAAAAATTATTCCATTTGTTTGTTCAGGTTATGGCTCCGGAGAGGCCGGGATTAGAAGATGATCGATGTGGTGGCTCGGTGCTTCTCCACGCCAATGGTGTAACGGTGCCAATAGTTCGACAACCCCTGACCCTCACAAGTGACCTTCTCAAGGAAGGGGATGGCGCCGTCAAAGTGTTCACTGAGGTGCGGGTGGGGTCTGCGACCACTGAAGATGATGACCTCACCCCGCTCTCCTGGCTTCAGGACAGAAACCTCTTGAAAGGTAAACACGGCGTTTTTCTTGCAATACCACATTATCATGATGGACATACATGGTTGACAATTCTCTTTTAATTATAATTCAAGTATTTTGCTTTCTCTTGCCTTTTTACTATTGTGCAATGTAGTACACGTTATTTTATTTTTTTAATTTTAGCAGCTAAACAAGGAAAAATGAGTTAAGCTGTCTTTTTTTCTTTCTTTCTTTTTTTTTTTTTTTTTCTTTTTTTTTTTTTTACGCGTTTTGCTTGGTTGGTTCCTCCAATTAGAACTATAGGTTTAAAACAAGTTAAAACATAAAAATGTGTTCACAACTAACTTACTTATATTTTTATGTACATACTGGTTATTAGCATTGTCTATTAAATCAGTAATAAAATTAACTCCAATATTTATATAGCTTAGTTTGAATTAATGTAAACAAACTGCAGGAGAGAGGGAAAAAAAAAAAAAAAAAAGAGTTTGTACTGAATGATAATTAAATATTCGACTCTTTATCATTTTAAAAACCACAACAAATAATTCATTATTATGATAATTGTATTAGTAAGAAACATTTGTGAAGGTAACTTGGGGGTGTTGCAGGCATAGCTCTGCGGGCAGGGCCAATGTGTCCCGAAGGCAGTGGAGGCGGGGGCGAGGCTCGCAGACGTGTGGCGGTGGAGGAAGTTGCTGCTCGCATGGGATCTCCCACCAGCGACTATGCAGATGACTCAAGTGAACAAGCAGACTCCTCAAGCAACAGCGGCGCCCCTGCAAGTCCTCCTGTGCCTGCTTCAGCTCACAACTCTTCTCCTGAGTTGCCAGCACAAAACTCACACTCCACCATCATCCCTTATAATCCCAAGGTAAACAACCTGTGGTTATAACATATTGAGTTTCAACTTATTATTAAATAGAAGTTAACATTTTACTTTATTTTTTAATACAGTTAAAAATAAATAAAATAGAATACAATAATACTGTATACCAATAAATTATACAAAGTTTTGTTGAGTATCAAAATATATGAGCACTTTTAGTTACTGATGCAAATATAATATAAACTCTAATAATGCTGAAGAGAGCAATTAGCCTAATTTTGACAGGGTAGGCTCACAAGGCTGTTGTGGCGTCACAAGAATAGTTTTGCCCTTATAGTTAACATGGCTGTTAACTATACACGTGACGTCTCAGCTGTCTGTGAGCCCCCCCCCCCCCTGTAATTTTGATTGTTTTCTCTCCTCTCTGTCTTTATTTATTTTATTATTATCATCAAGTTCTTTTGTTTTGTTATTATTATTTTCTTTTTTACGTATTACTATTTTTGAATAATTAGGTTCCTTTTTATGGATTGTATTTAACTAAGTTGCCATTACTTACAACAAACTGATATCTCCTTACAGGTGCATGTTACATCAAAGCCTCCATACTCTTTCTCTTGCCTTATATTCATGGCAATCGAAGACTGCACTCAACGTGCTCTGCCTGTCAAGGACATATACGCTTGGATCCTCGATCATTTCCCTTACTTCCAAACTGCACCCACTGGCTGGAAGAATAGCGTGCGCCACAACTTATCTCTCAACAAGTGCTTCAAAAAGGTGGACAAAAGCCCAGTAAGTAATCACTTCTGTGAATAGATTTATTAGTATATCATACATGCTTGCACTCGAATAGCTTTCTGTGCAATATTTTCAGCCTCATTTATTTTTAATGTTTTTTTCCACTGACCCATATTCTAAAAAATACTTTAGTAGTGCTTGGTGCATCAATGAAAAGCTTTTGTTAATAGAATTTAGTATCTTCAGTTGACTAGGCTGAATACAGCTTTTTATTATTATTATTATTTTTATTATTGTACAGTAAATACACACAACATTGGTGATATGATTATATAATTGGTACCATTCAAATCTGATGTGTGTTTTCTAATAAGAATAACATTTAAAATTTAGCGCTTGTTTTGAATGGTAAAATATATTATCATTATCACAATGAGGGAAAAGGGGGGTAATGTTATTTCATATTCTAAAAGAGGACATTATTTTCGTATTCTAATTTTTGAATACATTAAGTAGTTTTAATTAATTTTTGAAAATCAAAAACTGATGTCACGGGTGTCAACTTATGCATGTGGGTATAGGAAAAAGTTGATGCCTGTGATGTTATTTTGCAGCTTTCAAAAATTAATGATGTAAATACTTAATGAACTAAAAAATTAAAAATTCGCACATCTATGAATTCAAGACAATCTCCTCTTTTAAAATATGCAATAAAATTTTCCCCTAAAATATTTTAGTCTTTATCATTATGAGGGTAACACGGAGCTATATCTGACTTCAAAGACGATGCCGATTTCTATAGTTTGCTATAGAGGTTGTGGCAACGCTTCTACCTGACCACATATTTTTACTCTTTGCTATAGAAAGCAGCATTGGCTTTGATGTTATCTATCATGTTGCAATACAATGTTATAATAACAGTTATGGTTATATAGCAATCTCATATCTGTGCTTAGTATGCAGTACATACATACTGTATCTTAATTTTACCCCGCACTAAATTGCAGAAATTCTAAAGCATAGTTTTAATGTTACAGAATGTGGGCAAGGGTTCACTGTGGATGGTGGATCCAGTATACAGACCTAACCTACTGCAGGCTCTACGTAAGGCCCCCTTCCACCCATACATGCAGGCAGAGCGACTCAGTGCAAGCAGTGGTGCTTCTCCAGCCACCCCAAGGTAAATACAAGACTCAACTATGTTTGTCCGAAGTCCTATAATTTTCTTATCTGTATATATCATGTATGTTGTGTGTTCTAGCAGCACCATGAGTGTTGTCTCGGCTAGCAGCAGCAACAACAGCAACAGCAGTGAATATTCAGTGCCTGTACTGCTAACTGCCGCGTCACCCTCCACTCCTGGTCGCAGCAACCTGCCAAACCCCACACTGTTCCCGTTCCTGAGCCGTCGCCTAGCCGCAGCGGGTCTGGGACTACCCTGCCCTGTCATCACAAACACAGCAATGTCTCGCCAGCATGATGATGAGGATAGTGACTCAAGAGAGGATGTAGATGCAGCCACTGCCATGCTGGCACTCAAGCATGGACCTCGCATCCTCCTGCCTCGCAGAGGTGAGCCTTGGCTATTACTGATACCTCAATCCTTCAATGAAATAGAATAATAATAATAATACTGCTTTGAAATTTAGGATGATAAAAAAGTATTTTATTAAATCACTGCGTTAGCAATTTTATAACACTAAAGTAAGAATCAGATTTTCAGTAAATAGTTTTGTATGTCTGAGACTTTCAGATGTTGTAAACTTTGATGATGTTTTAGTCATTATTAAAACTTTTTTATTTGAGGGAATTTACTCAAAAAGAGGGCATAATAGCAAGCTGAAACCAAGTTTAATTTGTCCCTGTGTTAATCTGTGTATTCTTACTTTTGTGTTTCAGATGAATGGTACAAACGTCTGAGAGATGAAGGAACTGGATCAGTTCCAGCTCTGGATGAAACTAGGACTCCAAAACCTCGACACCGCGCAACATTGCTAGGGCAGCAGGTAAAAACTTAAATTCCCAAAGGAGCTTTCATAGCACTATGTATAATTGTTCTTTTTCTCTGCAAACTCATTGCTGGCCTGCGTAAAATCCATGATATATGTACTTGCATTTCATTTTGTTTAGTGTGCCTTGATCAGCCTTGTATTATCAGCCTCTGTATTATACCTTGTTGTGTTACTACCATGAAATTGGAGATAAGAAGTCAAGTTTGGGGTGGACGGGGCAGTGGTGGACCATCAAGCCCAGGGAAGAATCCTTTGAGTGCACCCACCCCCCTCACTAAGCAGTACAAATGACAATTTCTAGTGCTCTTTTTCATTTTGGTTTGCCCATTGCTGCTACGCCCCCCAAGTTTCTAAAAGTACTTCCCTCTCTTGCCCCTCCCTATCGGGCCACCACTGGAGTAAATAAATAAATCATTATTTACAAAATACTAGCTTTTTGGCACATTACTTTGCAAGTAAAACTGACTGACTGTGTGTTGTGCCTAGGTGACAGGCAAGTCTCTAGTAATCACATCATCACCTAGTGAAGATCACACATACGCAGGCCCTACAGGCAGCAGCCCCACTAACAATGGAACTCGCTTGGCCTCCTCGCCTGACGAGGCTTTTGGAGAGGGCTCTGCTTCATCTGCAGAGAGGTGAGTTACCAACATTGCTGCTTGTAACGAGTGTTTGGTGAGATGTTGTGACCTCAGGATTATAGTTTGAATTGATAATGTAGAAACATGGCAGTATGTATAATTTCAAATAATTACAGTTTAAGGGTTATGTTACTTTTATGTGTCTAGAAAATGAGAGAAATCACATTTTGTAAGCTGGTTTTAACGTTTAATGAAAAATCTTCATTCATTTCTAGTCCTAATACAAATAGATCATCAAATACAATGTCAGCTTAAGTTATTGCTTTTAAATGAGACAATCTAGAAGTGGTTGCCAATAAAATATTTAAAACTTCAGTTAATGATCACATTACAGTAATTTAAGTAATTGCAGTTAGGTATGATAAATTTGAAAGGAAAGGAGATTTCCATAGTTTGGTGAAAATCTTGCTAACACAGATTAAAAACAACAAGAACTAACACATTTGGATAGCCTTCTGCACTAAATCCAAGCAAAAATGAAGTATGCGTGTGTTCTTTCTTCAGTCCTTGGTATAAGTTGGTATAAGGACTGCAGAAGGCACACACACACACAAACATAATCCATTTTCTCTTGGAGTTCAGTGCAGAAAGCTATCCAATATGTGTTAGTTTTCTCTTCTCTGTACTAGCAAGAATTTCACCAAACTACAGGACTCTCTTTATTATGAGGTAAGGCCTTTGCTGGTTTCCTCTATCCTTTTCTTTTATATTATCAACCTAACTACAATGTTTTATTTTCCTTCAGGTTGCATAATTTTATTATAAAGTGATCAACACAATGCATGATGTTTTTTTGTTTGTTTTTTTGTAGCACTCATGACAAAGAAGAAGAGGAGGAAGAAGAGCAGCGCAAGATTGCTGAAGGTGCCGATGCCTTGCTAAACCTTGCAGGCATCTGCACTTCAGCTCGAGGAGCTAAGCGCAGCGCCCCACCACCTGCACCTCGCATTAACAACAAGCGACAACGTCTCGTACCTGAAAAGCGCCAACAGCCCATGCCCCCTCGCACGTGGAAGAAAGCATCACTTCACCAGGGCTCCAGGGTTCACAAGGGCAAAAGTAAGGAAAAGTCAGGTAGACATAGAAGATAGGAAGAGAAAGATTATTGTAGTGAGAGGCGCTCAATCCTCTCCCTAGCTAAAAATATGAAGTAGACCTCGTAAATATTATTAACCCCTTAAAATTCTACTTCCTTCCTTCCTTCTCTGTCTATCTTTGACATAACAAAAAAAAAAAGAAAAAAAAAAACTAAAAACCCAGAGTGATAAATATTTTCCTTGATGCACATAGCAATAACTTTTACATACTGTGGTCTTTTTTATACAAAAGATATATTATATTATTATACCTTTATTATACAATATGATGGTAACTAAAAAGAAAAAAAAAATAATGTATAATGTAATAATAATAATAGTAATGTTATGATACAAATTAATAATTGAAACAAAATTTCTTCCCCTTGTTTTCAATGTTCTTTATAATGAATGGCTTCTATTTTTGGTAAAGTAAGATTACTAATTCAATGTTTTATTATAGTGCAAATTTTTTCTTAAAAACTATATGTCATTTAGAACCATAATATGTTCACTATTTGTGTGGTATGCATACAAGGAATAATTTTTTAGCTTTATACTTGCAGAATGGTTTAATTGTCTCCACTTTTACAGCGTACAGATGGAAATTGGCTGAGCTGGTTGAATTTGTTAAAAAAATATATTAAAAGATAATAGTCAATAATAATTAATAATTTTAGTAGAACGTTACAGCCCAAAGGCTATTTTCTTGATAAATTTGTCTTGCAATTCACTATCAAATACATAACATTGAAATGTGAGCAACAAATTGATATTCACCATGCTATCTGTTAACTGTAATGTAGAGCCAATAATTTGGTAAGTACTGAGCTGAAATTTTATTTTTTAATTTATTATGACCTTTAAAATTAAAGTGTTTTCAATAATTTGAGTGCTCATTTAACTGTGCTAATTACTGTAACTAAATTTCTTTGTTTTTATATAGTTTTTGTTTTTAATATTTTAAATTAAATGTATATGCAAATTTTACAAATTTAACTTCAATGAAGATGCCATTCATTTTTCTTGTAGTGAGATTGATGTTATTTCTAAAGAAAAAAAAAAATGAAAATATAGAAAAATAGATTTTTGGCAAGAATATAAAACTATTTTTTCACCTGTATCTTTCACCAAAGAAATAATACAAAATACTGTGCTCTTCCTTTAATTATTAAACTTTAAAAAATTTCAATTTCAAAATCTTTTTCAACTTATATAAGAAAGAAAATATATATTATGCAGCATTTAAAGATCAAAGAAGTAGTTAAAATAATATATAAAATTATAGACAGAAATAATAATAGTGAATAATTATTAAAAAAATATAATAAATAGTATAATTCTAAATTAAAAATGAAAAGTTATAGTGATTTTGGGAAGTGACAGTTTTTGAAAGAAAGAAAAAGAAAAAAAGCTTTGTAATATAATATATAAGGTACCAATTAGATAATATAATCAGTATTTATTAATCTGGCTTCCTTTTTGTCCTTCTTTTGTAAAATATTTTTCATAAAGTAGTCCTTAAATATTGCACACTCTGAAATAGAAGTTCTAAAATAGAGTTATGTCACAACTAAAATGTTTCTATTTTCATATTTTAAAATAAAAAATTTCTAGAAGGTATACTGTTTCTATGTTCAATGATTTCCAACATTATAAAGTAGTAAACATTTATCTTCAGAAGGTTGGTGAAAATGTGAAAACAGGATGAAATAATACATTTTGTTATTTGTGTTTTGTTTTGGCATAACTTGATCTTTGAGCCTCTAACCTGCACATGTTTTTTTGCCTTTATTTTAGCAAGGCATAAGAAACTATAGATAAGGTTGAAGTAAATCTAATCTTCCTAATTTTGTTGGCCTTCATTGCCACAAACAAAGTAGATTTTTTTCCCCAAAAAAATCCTTGAAATCCTAGTCCATATTTAGGACTTTTGTCTTCCTTGCCCCCCACCCCACCCCCTCCCCTCCTTTTTTTTTTTCTATTTGTCGTAATATTAGAGTTCTATATAATGGCAATCACAATTTAAGGCTTCCAATAATATATGGCTCTAAAAGAAACTATAGAAATATTATGATTTAAAATGTAGCTCTGTGTTACAAAAAGAAGTTTTCTGTGAATACATACAACATAAAAACGAAACTTTTCAATAATTGTATATTGTAGTAAAAAAAGAACTAACAAAACTAGAAATAAGTATCAACTAAACCACTAATGACTTATTTTAAAATGATTAAACTATAATAAAAAATTTCAAAATCAGATAAATTATAGGATAAAGCGCCCTTTTCTCCCCTAAAGGCATAAAGCTTTCCATTGAAATTTTAAAATAATAATATTGAAAACATGTCTGGTACCTATTTAGACTGAAATAGAGTACAAAAATAAATCACAAGAAAAATATTCTTTGTGCATAGAGCTACTAATAGTAAAACTTATTTTATGTGTATAGTCGGTACGTAAACACTTTAATTTGCAATTTGTATGTGTGTGTGTAATAAGTTTGCATTTTTGTCTGAGCCTATAAAAATGAGCCTTTTACCTTATTCTTATTCTAAAAAGAAATCTAACTGAAAAAATGAAAGCAATAGTAACTTGTAATATTATATAAATAATAATAATAATAATTATATAAATATATACATACATAGAGTGCCACATATACAATTATAATGTATAGTAGAAATATAATATAGATAAAAAAAATTATATAAGGTACTCATTTATAAAATATATACATATTATATATTATAATAGAAAATAATTAATCAATTATTAAAAATACTTTTTTTCTGGAGAAAGAAAAGAAAAAGAAAAAAAATGTTAAAAAGTCTGTTTGTTTAAATGTGAGCTGTTAATTATAAATATTGCCCCCCCCCCCCCCTAAATTCTATTAAAATGAAAGACTATCAATATTTTAGTTATAACTTTGCAAGAGTATACAAGAGTGCTCCACTATAATGCCCTTGCAAGGTCTTTTTTTTTTTTTTTTTTTTTTTTTTTTTCTTCCTTTTGAAAATGGCTTGAAGCGGGAAAAATCCATAATTTGGTGTCAATCAAATGATTATTTTTATTTTTTTCTATTTTTTTTTTTAGATCAATTAGATTTTGAACATTATAGTAGAGCTCCCTCGATACATGGTAATAACTGAAGTATAATTATCCAGCATTTGTCTATACTATTGTCAGTTTCCTTAAAGTGTTACTTACATAACATTGTTCTTACGAAAACAGATAAAAGTTGATGCAGGTTTCTAACTTTCACAGTTACCATATATCCTTGCACAGGAAAGTATTTTAATTCCATTACTAAAAAGAAAATAATATTAACTTAATTGATATGCCTATAGAAATTTATTCTAGGGATTATATAAATTGAAAAGAATTAGTTTGTTCTATATACCTATTATATATAATAATAATAATTATCAGCTCAAAAACATTTGCAACAGAAATATAAAATTATACTCTTGGCATTAGCAATCAGTTTGTGCCAAAATTGTTAGTAACTTTTATAGAATTAAATCTTTGTTAAACAAAAAAGTAATGTTATAAAATATAAGATCAAAAAATATTGTAAAAAAAGAAAAAGGAAAAGAAAAGAATTAATTTGTTTGTTACTAAAAAATAATAATTTAAAAGTTGTAACCAAGAAAGTTTTTTTTCCACCTGCCTTTATGTTGTTTTTAATTTTTATCATATATGTAGACTTTGTTATTCATTATAGTTCTCAGGAATATGTTGGAAGTGTGAGAAATATTAATAATTTATGGGTTATTTTGGAGTAAAAGTAAAAATATAAGTAATGTATCATAAGAACTTAATTTGGCACTCTTGTCAAATTGAAATAACATGATCTAACATTCTTTTTATACCAGTAAAATTTAAACTTTAACTCCAAAAAATATCCCAAAAATCTTGAATATTTAATAATGCAATTTTCATATTATACTTTGTTTATTTGAATTTAATGATGAGGGTTTATGGAAATTAAAGACTTACATAGCATTGTTTTAATATTTTATATATTTTTTTTTATTATTATTATTCAACATTAATTTCTTTCATTAAAATATAACATTAATTTTTCAAGTTGATTACGTAAATGGTCATTCTTTAATACTGTAAGTGGACATTTTATTTAATATGCAGAGTAACTATAAAAAGTTATATAATAATAATTTATGTATTTAATAATTTGTCATCTGTAGTTGTTTGGTTGTCATTAACTTAAAATTCAACTGCTGATTGGCTTATTCATCTAAATGATAACTTTTAATGGAAAAGTAACTATCTGTTTGACTTTGCAATTAAATTGAACTTCCACATTTACTTGCAATGACAAATTCCAAAGTAAGTTTCTGAGACTATCAGTATAAAAATGCATTTCACATAATTATATAAAAAAAAAATGGAAAGTGCAACAAAATTTTATTATTATGTTATGGAAAAGTCTAATGTAGGTGTAGACTTTTCCACAAAAATAAAATTAGCTGCAAAATTTTGCTGCACAAACTAAAAATCTGTGATGCAAGTTAACAGGAAATGGTATTGTGAAAAATCCATGTTTGGTGGAAAATGCTCTGCAAAGTTATAACAAATATATATGTGAATGCACCTTAAAATTTTGTTTTCTATGTAACTGATTGAAATATGTAATAATTGACATTATATTCTTGGAAAAAAGGTCTATAAGATAATATTTATTTTAAATTGCATTGCTGTAATATACAAATTTACTCTGCATTTTTTTTTCTTTAATGCACTGACCAAAGATTTTTTTTTTTTTTTTTTTTTTTTTGTAATGGCATTATTAAAGCATTTTCAAAGCAATTAAAACTTAAACAAGTTAACTGCTTTGCTTAAAACTAGTTTTCTTGCCAGACTATTTTTTTTTTTTTTTTTTTTTTTTTTTTTTAGATAGGTAATGAGATCGTTATTTAGGTCAAATATATATTTATTCTTCTTTTATTACAAATTTATAAAATAATATGCTTTTAATAATTTTCATTTTAAATGTGTTTCAATTAAAAGTATTAATTTTAAATTCTTAATTTTTCAAAAGAAAAAAAAAGAAAAAAAATCTACCTGTAGTAAAAGATAAGAAATATATCGAAAGTGATAGTTTTTTTTTAATCGTACAATGATAAAGTAACACCAAAAAAAAAAAAAGTTAATAATATTTGATGTAGTAGAATGTAATATTTAAAAAAAATAATAATGCCAATTTAGTGTCTTCCCAAAAGAAAAAAATATATAAATTTTATTATTTTGTCCTGCAGTTGTGCCAAGTTTTTATGTAATTTGTGTGGGAATATTAATATATATAAAAAAAAAGAAAAGTAATTAAAATTCTAACTTAAATTTTGTAGAACCAGTTATAAAAATTGCAGAAAAAAGTAGTGACAGAAATAAAATATTAAAATAAAAAAAAATCAAACTTTTTATATAAACTATTATATTAGATGTTTTTCTATCATAATAATATAGTATATTGTTGCACTGTGTAATTAAATATAAAATACATCAACAATACTGTCTGAACTATATTTTAAAGCAATAATATTGATAAGACTTCCATTTTACAAAAAAAAATAATAATAATAAAGTAAAATAAAAATTGTTTGTCGTGCTTTTTTACTAGCTTACATGTTATTGTGCATGTCTCAATCTGAAATTGTTTTCAGATTTTTCACTTAAAAAAAACTTCTTTTTTTTAGAAGATGAAAAATAACAGCCCTGATAACTTTGTATAAACTAAAGTGCATTATTATCAAGTTATTATTTTTTTGATAGTATAGAGACAATCTTAATGTGTTTTAGAAATGTTCCAATATTTAGTTAAATTGATGGTTGTTTTTTTGTTGTAGCCATGATATGATCGACTTTTATTGTTTAAAACTTTTAACATTTTGTAGTAAGCAAAAATTTTCAATTTCATCTAGTATCAATGATATTAACTTTTTTCAATAAAGTAAAAATATATTGTTGTTTTATGCTATAAGGAATCCTAATAGGCATATTTGTTTATTTAAAAAATGTAATATCACAATTTCATTGATACAGTTTTGTTGCGAGTGTTTTGCTTGCTATAATATACTTCATTTTTCTGTAAAGTGTCTGTTTGTTATTTGGTTTTTGCCTTCTATTTCACTTTTTTTCCCCAGTTTATTTACATGTGGCCTTTTCTGATCTATATTATAATAATTTGTTGAATTATTCTTCCAAAAAAGAAATAAAAACGTGTAAAAAAATATATAAAAAAAAAGTTGTACATATCAACCTTGTTCTTGGTTGAATAATAAATACCCTCAGCAAATTAATTGTGTGTTTTTCTTTTCATTTGGTTTTTGCACCTTACACTTATATTATAGCAAATGAAATTACAAATAACATCTTGGTTAAATAAAATTAATGTTTCAATATGTTCAGTTTTAGCTTCTTTTGCATCCTTCAACATAATAAAACAGTCATTAATAAACGTCATTTTCTTTTCTTTTTTTTTCTTTTTTTTATATTGGTTAGGATGTGAACGAGATCATCGGAGATCACAGTAGATGATACAGTAGTCCATCTCCTATACTGAGAATGTCAGATCAATGCGCGCCATAATTCCGACTAGGTGAAGCGGACTGAACTATAGTAACTGAACACGCGTAACGTTACATCAGTTACTTTTAGTTCAGTCCGCTTCACCCAGTCGGAATTATGGCGCGTTTTTTGATCTGACATTCCCAGTATAGGAGATGGACTACTGTATCATCTACTGTGATCGGAGATCATAATTATGCCACACAAGCATGTAAAAAGTTTCAAACTTTTTTCCGCGTTCTGTGTTAACAAAGTTAAGCTTCTTTAAGTAACGTCAGGTGGCAGCACAACGCAAAATATTTTTTGCAGCGCTTCATGTGAGAAAATTTTGAACTTCGTTGTGAGACGTTGGAACTATCTTGCGAGCGAAATTTTGTAAACAGGTGGGATTTGTTTCCTTCTAATTTTATGGAAATAATCATTAATTTTACAGTTAAAAAGTTTCGTGAGGTATTTTTTTAATGATTAAAAGCTCTTAAATAATTGTATAAAATTACTCTCATTGTCTATAGAATGAGTTACAATCGCAGAGGACATCATGAGACCAATAGGTCCAACACGACTGCCCATCAGTCTCGTGAGTACGAGTACAGAAAAATGATTTAATTTTTGTTATCGTTTTAACTGCATATTGGTATTTTTTTATTTCTTTTCTGATTACTAAATTATTCCTTTATTGTGTATGTACAGATTATTATCAACGCACCATTCCAGAGATGCTTGCAATGCGTCAAGAAAGTGCTGTCTCCACAGCACGACCAAATAAAAATGTCAGGTATGCCGTAAATGCTATGGGCAAAATGCAAAATTATATAGCAACCCATGTTCTACCTACTTTGCTCTAATTGCTCTCATTAAAATTTGCAAGGGACTATTCACTGTGTGGACAGTGGACACAAAAATATTATTTTTGCGTACATGTGAATAGAGAAAATAAAATAGTGATTATTAAATATAGTGATATTAAAAAAAAAAATGCAGCTTACATTTTTTTCCCGAATGCGTTATTTTGTCAATTTTTGGGATAAGGTGAAATATATTGCAGACAAATTATATGTGTTACCTTTTTATTTTTATTGAATATTTATAGTGCAATAATTTTTGGGGCTGATATTTAAACAACCCTAAACAGGTTCGTGGAACATAGTTCAGAGCACGCTGTAGCTCCCAACTCGCCAGTCATGCCATCGTCCAACAACCCGTTCTACCCGCCGATGCATGTAGCCACTCCGGCATACGAGACAACTCCTCGTCAGTACGGAAATCACCAATACACGTACCACCATGATACAACTCCTACCACCCCGCTTCAGGGTAAAATGTACCTCGATACAATCCCTGCCATCCCACAGCGGGGTGATATGTACCACGACGTGGTTCCAAGCACTCCTCAGCGAGGTCAAATGTACCAAGAAGAAGTGCGGCCTCAACGTCGTCAAGCTTACTATGAGCAACAGATGCCTCAGCGTTACCAGCCGCCGACCCCAGCACCTCCAGTCAATCAGCCTTACTATGGTATATCAACACTTTTTAGAGATAGCTTATTTAGACCACGAGCTTTACTAATAATAAATATAACAGTAAAAAAAAAAAAAAAAAAAAAAAAAAAAAATCTAAGAAAGTCAACTATTCATAATTATATCAAATCTAGAAAAATAATTAAACATCGTAATGTTTAAATTTTTATACAATATAATCCAATAATATAATTATGTGATATAACTAATAAAACAAAAAATGTTATTTTTTTTACTACGCATCATATAAAAAAAATATAGCACTCGTCGCGATATAAAAATTAGGTATATATAATGTCACCAAAATAATAATAAATAACTGCATAATTTACATCATGTGGTTCTGCACTTTATTGGTACTTATTTATTTTTTAGTTATAATATTGTTAGCAATTCAAACGAACGTGTTGGTTTGATGACAGGTGTCCCTGGGTTCTACGACCCTAACTATGGATCTAGCTACGCTGGCGACACCCCAATGTCTGCTAATGATTGTGAAGATCCCTACACTACAACCCAAGAGACCCCGCACCCCCGAGCGGCTACACCAAGACGAGCACTTCACGCGGTACGCATGCACATAATTGCTCTAAACTCTAATAATAAGTTAAATCTCAAAAGAAAAACGATATTTTCTTTGATATAAGATTTTTGGGACATGAATTACTCCTTTTTTTATATAAGGATTTTTTTCTTATCACGAGTAGTGGAATCAATAATACTGCTTTTTGTAATTAACTTAATTTTTTACTTTTCGTATGAAAAATTTAATAGTTTGTAAATTAACCATTAGTATTTTATTGTCGATGTATATTTTTCGAGGAGAGAAATATGATCATAAATTCATAATAATATTGTATAGTACAGTATATAAATGTATTTTTGTTCAGATGAGTTCCGCAGCCACACCAAACACCCCTGACTCGGCTCGTATGGCTCTTCGTGAACAATTCACCATCTCCACCGCGGGTAGAAAGAGAACAGCCGCCGAGGCTGCTCCTGAAATGGAAGTCGAGTCAGTGGCGGCAAACAAACAAACACGTTTCACCATGGAGAGCAACTCAGGTCCCGAGACCAAGGTATATACTGTGTGTTTATCACGGCAACTGGATGCTACATAAGATTTAGTTTTTTTACCTCTGACACTTGCAGGTTCGCGCTGCACGTATCGCCGCTCCCGCTCTTCACATTTTCTCTGGACCCGTGCAGCGTATCCTAAAGTGGGAGTCAGCGAGAGAGAAATTCCCCATGTTGTTTGAAGTCGTAGGTAAGTTTCAATGAATATTCTAAAACTTTATCAATTTCTGTCCAAGCTTGTTATACTTCATTTCTATATCTCATATGACGGCTTTATATATAATAAATATTTTATTAAAAATTGGTGAGCCACTATAAAGGAAAATGGAAAAAAAAAATATATATATATATATATATATATATATATATATATATATATATATATATATATATATATAAATATATTTAATGTTAATTACATTAAAAAACAAACTCATTTCTAGTGAATATGGCAATACTAAAATGTTATTATTCTGCAGCTCCACTGAAGTCCCTGCGCAGCACTAGTACACACCAGGAGCTCCTGTTACGTGATGAGGCAGGTCCAGTGCTCCAAGCTCTCTTCTACGAGATTGATCGCCGTATGCCAGCCCTGCAGACTGGTCAACTAGTGCGTGTCGTCGGCCGCATGATCTCACGAGCTCGCATGCAGGCGTTCTCCGTGCGTGCCGCCTCTGACGTGGAGCGTGGTAGCATGCAGCGCATCTCCTTCGTGTGTCACCGCGCAGCTGCGCAGATCATCGCTCCTTCATCAACCTAGAATAGTACCTGAACCTCGCATATATTTATTTTACGTATAATAAACCTTAACAACCAAAGAACTACGCTCGGACTGTCTTAAAAATAACGAGCACTAACTCTTTAGAATAAACAAATACTGTTGTAGGGAGGTTAAGATGTTTTAAGAATTATTTCTGCATATTACAACAACCGCCCTTATTAAATTGTAATATAAGTAAATGGCGATCTCCTTTCGACCGTTATTAACGTTGGTTCTGGTGCCAAGCAGTGTCATTTTTAGGACAGTCTGACTAGAAATATTGTTCCTTCGATTTACTTTATGATTTTAGGAGAGTAAACAAAAACTCAGTAAGTTTCTTTAGTTTAAAAAAGTTGTCTGTACACGCAAGTACCGTGATCTAATGGAAACATTGTGAAAGAGCTCTCGCGCAAGAAACTTTAACAGTACCAAATTATTATTATTATTTTTTTTTAGTACTTGCATTTAATAATAAAAAAAGAAGTACCGTCCTTATACTCGTAGAATAGGTAGAGTAATATTATTTTAAACGTGTGATATATAGTATTTTACTGAGCTTGCGACTTCAAGTTAATTTTAATATTTTTCATATAAATAGAACTAGATCAAGTTCTTCAAAATTTAGATTCTAGTATTAATTTAATAAACATAAAAAAATAGATTTATATAGAATTTAAAATAATATACATTTGAGGAGAACACTTTAATTTCAATTATTGGTTATTGACTAAAATAAACTTATTTCTTATATATTTGATAAAAATGTTAAAGGCGTAGAACACTTTGAACAAAAATAAACATGTCTAATATCCTAACATACCTGAATATCAACGTTGGTTTGGACGGAGTCATATTGATTTACGAAATGGCAGCTGCGGGTTCATGACGTCACAGCTCACTAGTACACGCGCGCGGAAATAGGCAAGCTGTGGCGTCATACACCCTCAGCTGCCATTTCGTGAATGGAAAATAAATTAGAAATCAATGACTGGCCAAATCAACGTTGATATTTAGATATGTTCATGTTTTTTTCAAAGGTGTTCTATGCCTTTAATAATTTTTTAAGTATCTCAAATGTCAGATGCAAGGTACAAGTTTATCTGTATAGATTTTTAATTTTAATTTGTTAAGTGATATTAAAATTTCGTGTAAATATTTTTATTTACGTTAATAAATTATCTCTTAGCTTCTTTGTTTTGTGTTACCATTTTAGCTTTTAAAAGTTACATATCATAAAAACCAGTTATGTATATAGAAATAATGGTTAAAAATGTAAAATAAAAATGATGTTAATAAAATACTGATTTATATACACATAAAAATTTATTTTATTTATTGTAAGCTTATATTTTTATTTACAGTTAGAAATATGTTTTAAAAAGTTTAGTATTTATATTTTTCTCTTACATGTCATATACAATTTTAAAATATACATTATAAAGGATTTTAACCGAAAGAAATAAATTTTCCCATTTATTGTGATAAGTTTTGTTTATATATAGCAAAACAGTATGATATGATGTATTGAATAAAAATATATTTAGGCTTTCA
Source organism: Ecdyonurus torrentis (assembly GCA_949318235.1). Lineage (NCBI taxonomy): Eukaryota > Metazoa > Arthropoda > Insecta > Ephemeroptera > Heptageniidae > Ecdyonurus > Ecdyonurus torrentis. Next base: position 23,209,777 of record OX439128.1, on the reverse strand, counting down.
CAAAATATAGTTGTGAAAATTACTATAATATGTGAATGATTTTTACTGTATTCTAATATGGACCGTTATTTTTAGGTATAAATATAACTTAAGTTTGATGACATTAGCACAATGAAATATAATTTGATCTGAAATGGATATGTCATGCTGGTTAAATAAATTTGTATTTGTAACTAAATTAATGTTTGTTGTAATGTTATTTTACGCTGAAAATCTCATTATATTATAGTCCTTGTTTTTTTAGTGTCGTTTGAATTATATTTTGTTGTTAAAAATATTTTGAATTTCTTCTGTATCTATAATATAATGAAAAGCGTAATAATAAAAAGTTTGCAGGACAAAAAAAGCTTCATATTATGGTGATGCGGCGAATGTGTTTATGAAACAATTTTATCAGAAAACTCATCTATTAAACTTTTTTAATATGTATGTACATCAAAAATTCTGAAAAATTATATGGCCGAGTGAAATATTATTGTATTGTGAATTATATAATACGTTATTTAGAGATGTTGCTTTTCTGATAAAATTCTTTAATATAAACTGTAAATTGAAATCACACCATGCATCGATATTTTCTCTATAGTTTTAAAAATACTCCAGATACCTGGCTTACTTGTATTACATCAAATATCCGATATTATTATTCTTTGTCATATATAAAAGCTTAAGTATAACCATGCAGATCGTTACGCTGGATCTGGTGAGCTCAAAATTCCCATTCGTCTCGCCACTTGTCGAAATTTGGCCACCACTTCTTCTTGCACTAGTGAAAAAGCAGTTGCAATAAGCACCAGTCCCATCAAGAGATATGCACAACACACCACTAGCTGCACTTGACCCCCGCCTTGCGGGTCAGCTGCACGTTTAAATGACTTTCCTGGTACTAGGTCACCAAACCCGATGGTGGAGAGCGTGATGAAGCAGAAGTAAGCACCGTCAAGCAAGGACCAGTCCTCCCAGGCGGCGAACACAGCAGCTCCAAGACCAATATAGCCGCTAAGTATGACCAGGACAACACATACGGGTACACGAGCTCCAGAATCACTAGAACTTTCCCCAGGTGATGGTACATGCTCAGGAGGGTCAGGGAGACTAGGAGGTACATACATGGTCGAGGGTCGTGCTGGAGAACTGTGGGCGGGAGAGCGACTCAGCAAGGGGACGTGGGACGGGGTGTCAAAATGACTTTTTCCTCTGTAAAAATAAATCTGATATTAAAATATTATTTATGGTCATTTTGCATTTTAATATTATCATTTGTTTATTGATTTGAGCTTCGTTATTTTTTATTGTTGTGTACGGAAATGAATATATTTTTACAAAATATTCGGACAGAAAACAAGAAGGAATAAAATGAAAATATTCAAATATTTTCTAGAAAATTCTTGAACCTCAAATAGAAATATTAATCATATTATTTGTAAATTAATGTTCATACAATTTATGTGTGTATTTTACCGAGCTTTCAATATTTAATTATATGCAAAAAAAGATCTCAAAAATAATTTATAGAATAAAATCTTTAATTTATCGACAGTACATATTTATATCCAACAGCTCAGCATTTATATGTTCATGTGTTTCAAATTTTATGCAAATTTATTTGATATATAATGAATTTTATTAATTTATTACATCTTACGTTTATATAGAAAAGTGTTATTAATTTCAGATTAATATAGAATTGAAAATTATTTATTTCAAAAAGCTTACAGTTTAAAATTGGATTTTGCGATCTTGAAGCAGCCACAAATCAAGCTCTGTGTATAAAGGTACATTGTATCTAATCTAAAATTAATTTTCTGTCTTGTAATAAAATTTTGTACTTTATGCGGCATTAAATATTATGACATGAAACAAAACATAGTAAAGGGGGAAAAAAAGTAAAGACCATAATACTAATCTATATACTTGATGTCTATGTGTTGTTATTTGATAAACAACGCAAATACGTCGATCTTATATAACATTGCAGTAAAGACAAATGAGTATATATACTGCAAATAAAATGTATCCACGTCCACTTTTTTTATTGAAGCTTTTCTTTAATGCAATATATCTACTAAATATATAACAGAGAGCTTTTGTTACGGTGGCTACAAATTTATGTGATAGTACATAATAGAGTCTATTTTTCTTTTTTTGCTTTTGGGGTATATTACAGCAGTCATTTATATATAATATACTTTTATACTTCAATTTTTATAGTCAATAAATTTAACTTTAATATCAAAAATTTTGCAATACAGACAGATAAATCTAAACATGAGTAACACACTTCAAAATTCAGATGTATCGATACTAGGTTGTTTTTATATGGTCGTAGTATTATGAATATCAAATAATCAATGCTTATAGTAATGAAAACATGTACCACGTACGTACTTACTGGTTCTATATAATTTACTATAGTTTGTAGCTCGCAAGGACAAAAGTTTTGCGACCACATATAGAGGCAATTTTTAGTTCAAATGTTTCCCTTACACCGCCTTCCTTTCTGTTTGATAGTGTGACTGTATGTATATTTACCTATAGCTGGGGGTTGCAGGTGCTTCTTCATCGTCGTCATCTGCTCCAGAGTCGTGCGCACAAACTTGCGCACTCGCGTGTTTATCGTGTTGCAGGTCTTGCAGCAGTCGCTGTGCTGCGGGCTCGCCGCTTTGCATCACAGAGTATTCCGCACATTCCACTAGTAGTTGCCGTGCTTCTGGGGTGAGTGGTCGTCGCGGCTTAGTGGGTGGTGTTAGTCGCGGAGGAGGTGGCGGAGGTTTACGCTTAAACTGCTCCGGGGGTGGAATCATGAGGTCTGGTGAGTGTGGCACGGAGCAGGCAGCTGCCTGCTTGCTCTCGTGACGTTTCTGCGAGCGTCGCCGCCTTCCGCAACATAGCATGTGAGAGTACGCGAACTCGAAGGCGTGAGCCAACAGTTGACCAAGGTTTGATAAGCAGAGCAGCATCAGAGGAACTCCAAGTACTGCATATAACATCGTTAAGATTTTACCAGCGGGAGTCTTGGGAGTCAAGTTACCGTAACCTGGAATCACAAAATTACGAGAGCTTATTATCCATATGAATTTAAGTAACTTTATTGCGATTAACGGAATTTGAGAAACATGCCATAAAGAAATTACATTTTTTTATGGGATAAGCTACGAGCTACCTAGAAAAAGTCAGATAAAATGTTAATAATATTTTACGTTGCCGAAGGCTTCCAAAGTTCAAGAGCTCTAAACTTTGTTAGTATAGTAAATCCCTATTGATAAAGGACCTTTAACAAATATTTATTTCACAAAATTTCTTTACGGAAACTGTTATAAATATAATTGTGCTCACGTTCGGGGGAAAAAATGATAAATATCAAATAAAAATAAATATAAAATAAATATTTGAGATACCTATGGTAGTGATGACGGTGACGGAATACAAAAGTGCTCCACTGAAGGACCACTGGCGCTCGGAGTCGAGGACATCTTTGCCATCGTAGCCTTCAAGCTTGGCGGCTGCAACTACGCTCGTCTCGAAGCGACGTAGTTGCTCGTGTACGAGTTGCGTCCAGTTGCGCTCGTACAGCACGTTCAGACGCTCTGAAACCAAATTTATTTTTGTTTTTTTAAACCAATTTATATATATAAAAAAAACTAAGCTGATAATTTGGTACATTGAATTAATGTCACTTGTATAAAACCATCTTACCTACTAAAATTTTAAATAGCTATAATTCAATATTGGAAAATTATATTGACAAATGACAATACAATTTAAAGAGAATGGCTCCACAGAAACATTTTGCCTTGAGAAAGTAATATGCAAGATGTATATATATAGATGTATATACATCTTGGTAATATGGAAATGTATTTATCAGATCAGGGGATCACTACCACTTTTTTTTTTTTTTTTTTTTTTTTTACTGTTATTTTATAGAGTAATTCATTAGTTTTAAAATTTAATTTTCAAGCTTATAATATTAAATTTTTTTAACAATTTAATTAAATTCATGCATTACAAAATAAATAGTAAACATGTCACTCTTCTTTAAAAATAAATGAATTTAATATAACCGAGAAAGGAAATTGAAATAAATCTTAAATTTTATCAATAGACAAAATTGTTTTGAGTTTCTCCTATTTCATATGTCACAAGTACTGTATTTCAATTAATACGTTTTAAAGTTTGTGTATTTTACACAAAATCAATATACGGTACTAATTTATAGACAAATTATTCTCTTTTTCTTTAAATACATTAATGCATAATATAAGCTCCCTCCACTTTTTTTTTTTTTTTTTTTTTTTTTTTGTATAATATACTACTTGATTAAATATTTAAAAGTTGAAATAAATTGTCGTTTCTTTGATTATTATTTATTTATAATATGCTTGACGTATTTGGTCGTGAGAGGCGATATATTTATTTCTTCGTTTTTTTTTTTTTTTTTTTTTTTTTTTTGCACGTTTTTTATTATTTATTTACAGGCGTGTGACGTGGAATTTTTTTATTTCACGAGCAGTAGAGTCTTGAGCAATATAATTTATTAAAAATGACAAAAAATAAATATTATAACATTGCTTCTTTAAGCGTAAAGTTAAAATATTGAATGAAATATTTTAAGAGCTTAAAAAAATGGCAAGATTTTCATCATAGTAAAATATGTGAATGAATAATATTATCTTTTATAAGAGGGGGGAAAGAAAGAAAGAAAATAATGTGTATAATACTCTAATAACAAACACCAAAATAAGTAATCAAAAATATCAAATAGCGTTGAATAAAACTCTTTAGTGTAAGTATAAATTTCTTATGTATATTACTGAACATTTAGGCTTTTATATAAAATTTATTAATCTCTTGATAAGCAAAACTTTTTGTAATTAAAAAAGTTGAGTTAAGACCATCAAATACAAACTTTTTTAAAGAATAAAATACAAAACTGTGTTAATTATAATTATCAGATTAAGTTTTTTTTTTTTTTTTTTTTTCTTCTAAAAAAAGTATTAACAAAAACAGTTTTTAAAGAAGAGTATTTTCATACACATTATACGTGTACCATGGGGACCAAACAGAATTTTTTTTTTTTTTTTTTTTACAGCAATTGAAATTATAGTTAGATCAAAACAAGTAGGGGGAAAAAGTGGTAAACTCAGAGTTTATTTTTTGTAATTAATTTTAAACATTGCAAATAATAAAGCTTGAAAAAAAAAAGTATCATTAAAGTAGTAGAGGTTACAGGAAAATATTTAAAGATTTATATGGGTTTGCTGTCATAAGTATGACTAAATTATAAAAATAAAATAAAAAAAAACTCGTATCTATAATTTCAACCCAAAAAAATTTCATTACGCAAGAAATTTTTATATGCGCATATAAAAAAAAAAGAAAAATATTAAAATCTTGCTAGGTTTGTTTTGATATGAACATTTATACGAGGAAAAAAGGAGATTAAAGGTTTCCCAGGGGTAATAAAACTTGCTATTTCTCTCTTTCTCTCTCTCTCTCTCTCTCTCTCTCTCTCTCTCTCTCTCCACTCAACCTGCAGCCAATATTCAGTTACAATCTGATTTACTCCCGTAAATAAACGTAAATTTTCATGTGGTATATTTCATGATAGATACGCAGAAACATGTTGTGAACATGAGCTGACATTTGTAATTTTTTTTATTTCAACACTTTATGGTTCGACAAGAGAAATATGCTCAAATAAAATATCATATTTTTCCACCATTTGAAAAAAAGAAAAAAAAATCCCCTCATGATAAGTGATTACTGATATTTATCGTTTGCTACATAAAGTACATAATTACTGAATAAAAATTTATTTGTTAAAACTCTCTAACTCATCTCTTTTTTAACGCCATTCATTTTTAACAATTGATTAATCCTTCAATTTATTTATGTATAAGAATCTTCAACAACATAATCATAATTTTTATAAAAAAAAATTAAAATACAACCATCATACTATAGACTTAAATTAATACTAATAATTACATTAAAAACACTTTACAAGTAATAAATGTTATATTTTAATTAATTATTTACATTTCCTTATTTAATATAACATTTATTATTTTCGTTTCATAAGACAAAGCAAGGGCGGATTGAAATCAAAGTATAAATCTGTTTGAAATGTTTCTCAGTCAAAACCACTAATTAATTTAGAATATTTATTGGCTTTTCGTGGACTTTTCATCTTATATTAGGAACACAAACAAATAATATTACTGACGTAATAATTAAATTTTGTAACTAAAGAGAAGGAGTTATGCAACATGCAACACACAGCTCCACAACTTGTTGCCTAACTTACAGGCGCTAAATTATCATAATTTAAGATTTTATTGCTTTCAATATATTTTACAGTAAAAATACTTGTTAATTAAAGACGTAGAACACCTTGAACAAAAAATATTTCTAGTATCCAAACATACCTAAGTATCAACTTTGAATTCGCCGGAGTCATTGATTACTAATTTATTTTCTATTCACAAAATGACAGCTGCGGGTTTGTGACATCACAGATTGCCTGTTTCCGTGTGCGTGGACTTGTGAGCTGTGACGTCACAAACCCACAGCTGCCATTTTGTAAATGAAAAATAAATTAGAAATCAATGATTCCGGCCAATTCAACGATGATATTTAGGTATGTTAGGATATTATACATGTTTTTTGTTCAAGGTGTTCTACGCCTTTAAAGTAAACATCCAAATTAAGGTTTTTTGAGTGAAAACAAGTTAATCTGTTTCAACATAGGGGGTCATGGATCCAACTGTGAACCTAAAAACTTGAATGCATCCTTTGCCGAAATGTCTCTCTCTCTCTCTCTCTCTCTCTCTCTCTCTCTCTCTCTCTCTCTCTCTCTCTCTCTCTCTCTCTCTCTCTCTCTCTCTCTTCTTCATACAAAACCTTATTTATTTTATTTATTTAACCTGCATTTTATTTGTTTCCATTAAAAATTGAGTCTGGCTTGCTTTAGCCACACAATAATCCGATACAGTTTTCGTATTTTTCTTTTAAATCAGTTTAAATCTTTTTTAGCAGTACCTTGGATATTAATATTTTAAATAATATACTTATTAGCACAAAATTGAATAAAGTATTATACTATCATACCTCTGCACAGCAAAACCTTAATTAAATTTTCTTCTAATACATAGAGGGGAGAGAATATTTCTAAATGATTACTCTAGCAGGTAATCTCCATTCCCTCTCCCAATTCTTCTTAAACTCCTTATGTTTTGAATCTTCTAACGCTCTTTGTGCTTTGCTTTCAAATTAGGTAAGCTAGTCGTAGTTGCATGTGAAATTTATGAATATGCTCTCCGTATTGTACATAATACGAAAAGTGATATTTCAGTTATGATTTATTAGAATTATTACAAAAATTAAAAAATATAATACAACATAAAATCCAAGTGATTATAGATGACAAATTTACATAATTTTTTGTTATAACTTCATTAAACTTGTTTAGCATTATACATCAAATTTGAAATTTTAGTACACTATAGAGTCTATAGATATATTTTATATAAAGCAACAAAAGCAAAAAATAATAAAAATAATAATAATAAAAGTAGTATAATTATACAGTTTCCACAAATTAACATTGTAGGCGTATACTGTACTGTTGTCACTATAATTCTAATAATTAGCATTAAAGTAAAGTTAAATTTTAAGCTTAAATTGCATATATATATATATATATATATATATATATATATATATATATATATATATATATATATATATATATATATATAATATATCTTCCAATATTTTTGTATTTATTTTTGGGATGTTATTTTGGTATAAAAATGTTAAAATACTGTAAAATACAAATCGAGTATAAAAACATGTATTGGGACGTTACAAAATACGATCAATTTTTTAGTTAGTGTAAAACAAAGACAATCCCTTGCGTTTTATTTTATAGTTTGTTTGTTTTCCTACTTTTAGTTTATGTCATTCTTGTTTGTTTTGTTCTTTTGACCCTCAGAATTGAGACATGAGCTGCAGATTAATACAAGCGCTTTACTTTTCTCAATTCATATATATTTGCTTCTACCTGCCTCCTTAGCAATGTCTTAGAATTTATTTTGCTATATGGCTATAATTTGATATTTTGATATACATATATATATATATATATATATATAATATATATATATATATATATATATATATATATATATATATATATATATATATCGTGTAGTGTAGCCTGTGAGGTCATACCCCAATGAGTAAACAATTGAAGATATAAAAAGAAGTAATTTAATAAATAAACAGTTGCATGACATTCTCTTTTTTTTTTTTTTTTTTTTTTTTTTTTTTTTTTTTTTTTTTTCTTTGTTATATCACAAAAGTAAGGTTCCTAATTTGCTATAATACAATTTATAACTTTAAAAAACAAAACAATTTAATTAAGAATGTAATATAACAATTCAAAAGAAGAAGCACATACTTGACTCTCACAATTCGTTCTGTAAATGTTGTAAATTCAATCGATAGTATATGCGTCAATTATTATGAGCATGCAATATTTATTCAATGGAATATTATTGTTATCAAAATGTGAAATATTGTAAAAAAAATAATTGATGTCTCTTTCTTTGTTCATTTTAAAAATAAAAAAATAAACTCAAACTTAATTTTCCTGTATTCACACCATTTTAAGTTGAACACAATAGAATAGAAATTTTCTTGTTAAAAAAGTTTCACTGTTTATTATAAATAAAATCAGACAGACATTGAGTATTTATTTATTCAAGATACAAATTTTTAGTTTCATTCAATTGTAGTAAACATAAAAGTTGAAAAGAAAAAATTGTTATATAAAATGTTTACAATGAATATAATTGGAAAAGAATAAAATTTATATATAAGTATATTTAAATATTCAAGTATTTAGTGTTATAAAAAATTTAAAGTAATATGTAGGAAAACAGGCATTATTTTGTAAACTTTACGTCTATATTTTTTGCTGGTGTTTGTGTTGATTGCACACAGCTCCCGAGTGTCACATTTGAGGACGAGGGAGAAGAAACACAAAACTGACCAAATTACTTTTTGCTCCAGTACTGAAATATAACACCAGTATACGTGTAGTATTGCCATAGATAGCAGAGATGAAAAAAGAAAAGTCTAATACTGCAGTTTACAGCTCCCCATCTCTCGTTAAATTTGATTTTGAGCGTTCGTTGATATGTCATTCTGTTAAGTAAGATATTATGTTACAACGTAAAAGTAATGTTTTGAAGATTTACCTCACTAAGCATTGCAAGATTTTATTCTCTCTCTCTCTCTCTCTCTCTCTCTCTCTCTCTCTCTCTCTCTCTTTCTTTCTTTCTTTTTTTTCTTTTTTTTTTGACGTTGTGTAGATGGATTTGTGTTCCAACATACAGTATAATAGTGAGCTTGCGAGAGAGAGAGAGAGAGAGAAAGACTTTATGGGTCCCCTGGTGTATATGTAATGAAGCTTTATAATATAGAGATCAAGAGAGAGAGAGAGAGAGAGAGAAAAAGTAAATTTAAACTCGCGTCCACCTCACTTTGAACTACGCTGGTCATTTTATTCACGTAAGCAAGTTTGAAAAACTCTATACCCTATACCTCATATATATTCGATTCTTTTACTCATATAGCAAAAGAGAAAGAATAATAACAAAGTTTTTATTGCATTTAAAAAATAATACGCATAAATTTGCATGATAACATAGCTAAGTACTTATTAACCCCTTGATAACCTTTGTTAAAATGTGGAAAGAATATTATTACTTTATATATGAACCTTTTATTTTCTAACAAACTATACAGTAAAATTGAATGTATTCTGCTATATATGAAAGTTCATGATGTGGAATTCAAAGAAACTTATAACAAGGCATATAAACTTAAGTTGTCAACAATAAAAGTTGATATTGTAATACAAAAGAAAATCTTTAGCATGTTTATAATTTTCACGTATGAAATAACACTGTTTAATAACAGTTGGACAATAACATTAAAATAAAATTACATTTATTTTGCTACTAAACACGCAAAACATGAGAAACAAAAGAGTTTACACATATATGAACATTCATTGTATTTTGTATAAATAGAAATAAAACTGAAAACACTTTTATTTAAATAATACTCTGGTAACATATAAATAATTTTTTTAAACTGTTATTATTAAAGTTCAAATAAAATAATCAATCAACTAAAAAAAAAAGAAAAGAAATAAAAATAGGAAATAGATATGTTTGAAGACAAAAAATAAAAATATATTTCTATATTGTTCATTTATTATTATTATTATTATCCAGCAATTTTATCTAGTATAATATACAATTTCTGTGTACAAACATAATAACAGTAATAAATATTTATTGGATAAAACTAAAGAAAAACCCTATTTACATAATGTTACCCAAGAGGGGTGACAAAACGATAAATAACTATTTTACTATTTATATACTGTATTATGTGATCGCACACTATCTGTTTTCTGTACACTGCCTGTATATTATTGTATATCATTCAGATTTCCATAGTGAATATTTCCAAGTTTATACGTACTTTACCACCGTATTATTTATATTATATATATATATATATTATATATATATATATATATATATATATATATATATATATATATATATATATATATATATATATATATATACACTATATTGTACTACCATATAATAAAGAATGTAATACTATACTCAAAGAGATTACTCTATGGTATACTGCTATGTAATGTGTCACAGTCATATTCATATTAAAAAAAAAATTATAACATGTAAACGTATATAAAGATTAAAAAAAAATCATAAGTCCTTTAGAAATAATGTATATTCAAATCTTGTACATTATATTTGCAAGTGAAGATGTGAATTGAAAAGTAAAAATTAAAATCATGGTTATATATTTATGAATATTATAAAGTATTTCAGTTTTAAGCATCGCTGTAAATTATAATATTTTTGCTCTATATAGCATAGTGTATAGGACATGGGTGTCAATGGAAAACATCAGAACATCAGGTGAAAATAACGGAAAGTGTAATGTATAATAAATTTTCATGTGTATACTGTATGTAAATGTTTTATGATTCACACATATAAATAAAAAATTAGTTTAAACCTGAGATGGAATCCTTTCTATTGTTTAAAATACTATTATTGTAAATCTGGATGCTTTAAAAAATATTACATACAGCTATATAGCTTCTTCTATCTTAAATGCATAGACAACATGAAAACATTAGCATTTATATCACAAAATACTTGATGAGACTTACATAAATAACATTAATTATGGTCTCAAAATCCAGCGCCGTAGCAGTGATCTGCAGAAAATTTCAATTTATGCAACCCGCACAACATTTTTATACTAATTTTTGCCTGTTTCTGTCGTCATAAACAGAAATATTCACGCCAATAGCATACTTTACAGTTTTTTTCACGCTCTCTTGTGGGTTACATTCTGGTAAAAAATATCATCAGTTTTGTAGATCCCATTTTGTGTTTAATGATTAAAAAGAACGTGTTATTTCATGTTTTCTATGCCTTTAAGATATTTTGAAAAATAACAAGAAAGAATACATAAATTCAAATTATAAGTGATTCAAATGTTCATAAATGAATGAATAAAAAAAAATCTCTAAATACAGTTAACTGTTGTTGTTGTTGTTGTTTTTTGAGCTGTTATATTAATTTCATACATTGATTCCTTTTTTTTTTTTTTTTTTTTTTTTTTTTTTTTTTTTTTTTTCAGGTTCTAATAATACATTATAGTTTTTTAGTTTTTTTTTTCTTTTCCAAGCGTTACTATATAAAATCTACATATCAATTGTTCAAATATAATTTCTCTCTCTCTCTCTTTCTCTATACAAAATATTATTCAACAAAACGTGACGAATAATTTATCACAAATTATTTGAGATATTACCCTTTCATACATACTATATTTTATTCTTTCTACGTTGACTACATCCTGCATATTATTTGCTTTGACTCAACCATTCTTTCCGAGTATAAATATATATTTTTTTCTTTAATGTTGTTAAAAAAGTGTTTAACATGCAAATTTTCTACTTCAATTTTTCACAACATTACTCTTTACATTAAAAAACTTTAAATGTTTATTTTTAGATTAAACAAAAACTGGTTTAAAAATATAGAAGTGACCATTCCAAAAAAAAATTACAATATTTACTCTTTATAAATGTATGTAGCTATAGCAATTTAAATATTATGAAGAGGGACAAAAAATCCTGTAAAAATTGTGACTATACATGCATTCATAATAACATTTATTTTGAATAATAAAATTTAAATATAAAATTTAAGTTTTCATTTTAATCACAAATTTTAATATCTCACATAAAATTGTCATGGAATTGTTTAGTAAGGTAACATAAATATTAATGGAGTTAAACATTATTTTCTATATTTATTATAGTTACCACCCTATAAAAAGGTGTTTTCTACGAAGTCTTAGTAAAGTGCTAAAGAAAGTCATCGCCATACATTTATGTATCACGTATATATATATATATATAGGCATGAGATTTTGTCTCGGCTTGAGTACTTTGAATCTTCTTGCTGCTGGAAAACACTGAATCTTTATTGATTCATCTTGGAAATATCACATACAACAAAATGTTTAAAACATTGAATAAACTTAAAATAAAACGCAACAGAAACTAAAATATTTTTCCTGCTTGCAAACAATGCATGTCATTGTAAAGATTTATGAAGAGTTTTCTTTCGATACAAACATCAGTGACAATGAAAATAATCTAGAGAGAGAGAGAGAGAGAATATATTTAGAATAAATATAAACGTATCGAGCTGTTTTTACGACGTTTCTTGCACATATTGCTATGAAAATGTTTCGCTTGCTGAAGATTATTTTTCTATGTGTTGATGTCAGGAAAGCGCCACGTCAAATGTAAATGAAAAAGAAGAAGAAGAAAATGATGAACATAAAAATATTGCTCGCTCTCTATTTTAAATTAATTTGTAAAAGAAAGGTTTTGCAGAACGGCTGCTAGGGGAGAGAAAAAGATACATTTATAACGTGTTGAGTTGATTAGCTCGTGTAAAAGATATTGCCTAGATATGAGGCTGACTGCAAGCGCAGAAATATTAGAGCACAAGTAATAGTTGGATATCATAAAGGCTTTACTGCTGGCTGGCTGGCAGTGAAATAGGAAGCTCTCATGGGAACTAGACGAATATTTTCTCACTCTCTCGATCTAAGAGGTTGAAATTTCCAAACTTCTCACATATTTTCACATTGATTTGCTTTGAGGAGAATTGATTGCTTCACATAAACTTTTACGTTTTACCTTTTTTTTTTTTTTTTTTTTTTTTTTTTTTTGTCCACTGCAAATTTGCGCAAACCTCAATCTTGATGTTAGCGTAGAATTTCGTGGAGATTGTCAATACTTTCTCAGCTCATCATTCAAGTGCTTCGCAGCAAATGTAACGACGGCTGAAATAACGAGATGAAAAATGGAAATCCACAAAGTTTATTTACAAACATTTACTATGTAATAAATCGATTTCAGTGATGGAAAATTGAGTGATTAATCGGAGACGTAAAAATTGCAATTGTTGTGTACGAACATTAATTTTATTGTAGAACGTTATAACATAACGATATTATAATTGATTTAAAATTGTATAATAAATGACACAATTCATTAATTATAATATTGAAATCTGAAAGAGATATAGATAAAGAGAGAGAATAATATTTCGGAAGTATTGAAAAACAACAATAAATTAAAAAGTAGTTTAAAACATATTTATAGACTGAATAAATAAATGAATATTGAGATAAATTTAATAAGCGTTTTAATAATTTTAGTTCTATTGCTGTATGAAAAGTCAATTAATTTTTATATATTATATAAAAAAAGAAGCTTTTTACAGTTTTAATTAAATTTTTAGAAATTTTCAAAGATAAAAAAAATCAACTTTTTCTTGACATGCTGTTTGATAAATAAAAAATCAGCAGCTAACGTATGCTGCACAATTAATTACTAATTGTGTGGAATAAAATGGACTTCTATTGGACTTGGTGAATATTTTTTTCACTGTGAACTTCTCTTTTCAATTCTTTACAATTCACTCTTTTAAATTCATGATAAAATATGCTGGACTAAATTGAAAAAGGCAGTATATAGAAAAAGAAGAAGAAAAAAAAGAAGAAAAAAAAAAAAAGCTTTGCTATGGGGTGCGATGTGAAAAACATCAGCTTGACAAAAACCTCAGCACCCTCGCTCGCTCACTCGTTTGTTTCTCTCGCACCCTTGCTGCTTGTCGTGATGTTAATATTTAGCACCTTCATCTAACCTTTTTTTTTTTTTTTAATTATTTACATTTTTTTTAAATGTACGCTATTGTACACCTATTGAAGTGGTAATATTCGTTGTTTTTTTAATCAAGAATATATATTTAAAGTCCAAAGTTGCTTTTGCCTTTCAATATACCGTTGCTTAATATTTTCAATGTTTAAATTTAAATGGATAATAAATTATACTGGTTCTTCACTTAAAATTTCTGACTTTAATAATTCTAATATTTTCAAGCCATGTAAATTTTTTGAAATTGAAATATTTTATTTGCATATTAAAGTTCACACTACTGCACTGTTTCAACATACAGGTTGCTAGTACGTTTAGCGTTAGTTAAAATCAGCACGTTAATTATTAATTATAATTAATGTATTGTTAAATTTATTTACCAGTAATAATTTATAATTAAATATAAATTCATTATTTGATAACGGAATATTCACCACTGCAGTGATTTCAAACAAAAAATAAAACAAATGATAAGTGCAAATTTATTGTTATTGTGCTATACAATTTTACGTTATAGAAGATGTTAGGCAAAAAATATGAGTTTTTGTTATTTGCATATTTCTTTATAGAACCATCATCTCTCTCTCTCTCTCTCTCTCTCTCTCTCTCTCTCTCTCTCTCTCTCTCTCTCTCTCTCTCTTCGTTATCTATAGATCAGTAAAGAAATTACTCAGAAAATACGCAGTAAATATTCAATACAGTTTTCACAAAGAAACATTTACGTACATTTTTACTCTTTATACACAATGGTGATGATATTACATGTGCAAATATACTGAAAACTTTAAACGTAGATTTTTGACTATCAAAATAAAACTGTCGTGTCAAGTTTGAAGAGAGAAAGAGAACAAGCAGGGAGAAATTTTCTCATGCATATAGGTTGTTATATCTCTCAATTGTGGCAAACCATGTGGTATGGTAATGTTTTTGTGACAAAAGACCTCATTCAAATGATGTGGAGCTAGAGAGAGAGAGAGAGAGAGAGAGAGAGAGAGAGAGAGAGAGAGAGAGAGAGAGAGAGAGAGAGAGAGAGAGAGAAATATGTAGAAAAATACCATTTAATATAGCAGTGCGCGCCCTTTGCCTTTGCACATACAGTCTTGTCTGAAATGATGTTTTCATATCTTCTCTCGCACCTCGCTCGCTTGCTCTCTCTGCTATACGAGACAATAAAAGAGAGTTTTCATTTGCCGCAGTCTTTCATATACGCATCTTTTTATACGAACAAACGCTGATGAAAAGACAACCAAGAAGAATAAGACATAACCAAAAAGTTGGCAAATATCGCTGAAATGACGACGCTAGAACACAAAAGGCAAAACACCTGCACGATGCAAAGTTGAGTTCTTGCAAGACACTCCACCGGCAAATAATGACATATTACGCTCCACATGGTCTTTCTCTTCTCAAAGATAAAACAAAAAACATTAAGCCAAATGGACTGGCGAGGTTTTGTAGAAATGACGTCGACTTGTTAGCAAAGCGTATACGACGCTCGCACTCACAGCTAAATCATAGAAGTAAACCATCAAGTTGGGGAATAGAAGCAGGGTGCATGAAATGAGAAGCTTTAATTAAAGCAATATTCGTGAATACACGAGGCAGTTTTAATGTCTGGACGAAGCAGAAAATTAATTAGAGCGATCGCGACTCGACGCTCTTTCCTCCACCCTCACTTTAATTGTGCACTGAACAACATTAACGAGAGTTATAGCAGGCCCTAGATTTTATTCATTACAAACTCTACCTTGTTAAATATACTTTTTGTGTTTATTATTATTGAGTTCAATATTAACATGTCAAACAGTAATGCTGTTCGTAAACCCTGTTCTATGCACCAAAAATGACGATCGCCTATGGTTATTCAAATGGAATCCGCATTTTTTGGTGCAAGAGAACAGGGTTTACGAACAGCATTATTATAATATCTAGCTCAAAATATTCTGCATACTATCGCAAATTTACAGCAAAAAAGTATGTAAATAAAAACTTAATTACACTATACATAATTATATGCATAAAAAAGCACTTCATTATTATTGTTTTTAAGTCCAAATATTTCCTAATGCATAGTTTTAATTTTTCTGTTTTGTTTTGAATTATTGTCATCCAAGAAACAGGTAGTTAAATTTGCCCAATACATTATTATTGGTACACAAAATAAAGAAAAAAATTGTAATATTATATACACAATATTCACATTATAATCTTGTTGTATTTAAAGGCATAGACCAGAAGAAAACATAAGCATTTATATCACAAAACACTTGATGGGACTTACATAAATAACTTTAGTTTGTCCCAAAACACAACTGCGTAGCTCCGTAGCAGTGATCAGAAAATTTAGATTTATGCAACCTGCACAACATTTTTTACTAATTTTTGCATGTTTCTGACGTCAGAAACATGAATAGTCACGCAAATTGCATACTTTACAGTATTTTCACTCTCTATCGTAGATGATAAAAATTGTCATCAGTTTTGAAGATCCCATTTCGTGTTTATTCATTAAAAACCACATGTTGTTTTATGTGGTCTATTGGTTTAAATATTAGTAAATTATTTACTTTTTCAATAAAAAAATGTACGAAAATAAATATTTTTAAAAGTAAAAATAATTTACTATACAGTAGTAAAGAATAAGAATAGCGTTTTTAATATTTTATTTATTTATTTTATACAAATCTAAGCAATTCTTACTTGTTACAACATGGTCTGGCCAAAAAAAAATAATAATAAATAAAAGCCTCTATAATATGCCTGTAATTTCAGGTTGACAGAGAACTCCAATAAAAGGAAAACATACATTAAAAAATATGATCAAATTACTTATTTTAAATAGATACAAAACACAAACGTGAGTTACTTTAACGTTGTAATACGATGTCTATTTGCAAATCTGTAACTGAAAGGATGAAAATTGAATTGAGATTCAATTATTCCAAACAAACGGCATTACACAGTACAGTATTATACTATATGATTATCTGCAGTATTTCTATATGAAAAGCTTTCCATAAAAAGGGGAAAAAATCTTCACAGAAAGTTAGGTTGTCAAATAAGACTTAAACAATTCTATTAATAATATCATTAAAAATATGTCAAAAAAATATATTGCAGTCATATTTTGCAGACTTTATGTAGTATTGGTGGGGTATTACAAATGTAAATTAATTTTTATTAATAAGTATAATAAAGAAAAGAAAGGAAGAAGAAAAAAAGCGCTATAAAGTTCCATCATCACATATTTTATGAGGTCGTTTATGCTTTTTATTATTTTTTTACTGCTCATTTGAATTTAATGTTTCTTTTTGAGAAGTTTTCCCTAACAAATTGCAAAGTTGAAACATTTTACGCTCTTCTTTTGTTTTATAAAGACAATCTAAGAATTTAAGCTGCCTTTTTTTTTTAAAGATATTAGATTTTTCTTGACGCCTTTTCACTTTATTTTTTCTAAGTCATTTTTATTCTAAATTATTCTCTCTATCTTATTTTTAAAAAAGCTACATTAAGTTGGGATATTATTTTTTTATTTTGTTACATGAAAATACTGTTTTGGGAATAATAATTAATAAAAAGGTACTTTAATTAATGTAATTTCTTGACAAGTTGAATACCTACCAATTTATTACGAAAGTTCGAGTTCTAGAAAGTAAATTTTATCACCATACGTTGCCAACAATTGGCTATTCTGAGATATTGATTGCATTGCAATAATGGGTCTTTTTTTATCGTTCTCAAGGGTAACATTTCTTAAAATACTTTTTAATCATTTATGTTCTTAAGAAAAATTTCCAAACTAATGAAGTGATAATGGAGCCATTTTATTACGACATTAATTTTATATACATATATATGTAACTTTTTGATTAAGTTCTTTGGCTATTACTATAATTTAAACATAACAAAACAAGAAATGTTTTTGTAACAAAATTTTGATGTTTCCATCATGGTAGTTGCAATTATTTCTAAAAGCTATCACTCAGTAATAAATCATCTCTTAGTAAAATAATAATAATAATAACTATATTACAAAGCATTACTTACATTTAATTAAAGCTATAAGTGTCTAAACTTAGAGTTTGAAATTATAAGAGTATAATTTCTCCCTTTCTCTCTAAAAAGGTCAAAGGCAGCCCGACCGTGTTATGCCTATGTAACTATTATTATTATAATAATACATGCCTATATTTGATTTTATAACATGGTAAATAGTAACATTGTATATAATTTGTTTATATTTTTATTTATTACATACATTTAGAACAAGACAAGGAGAAACTATAGTATTTCTTAATAATTCACAAGTTTTGTTATATATAGGGGTGAAATTAGGTATATCACTCTCATTTAACTAAAATATATGACTTATACTGTAATTTCTTGTTATTTTATATGAAATGTCAATAACTGTCAATAAAGTTGTTTTTTATTTTTTATTTTTACATTTAACCTATGCTCTTAAGTCAGTCCTTAAAAATATATACAAATACAACATTTTCACATTTCGATTTTTTTATCCCCCCAAAAAAACGTGAAAATGTGTTTGTGTTTACCAAGCTGGCCAGGCTATAAATATTTGTTAGAGAGTGAAACCTATAAACAAGATTTGGACTCAGCTCTGGGATGATAGTAACACATAAAATCAGACATGATTGTACCTCTAGGAATACGAGATTGTTAAATCAATATTAATAATCAAACTTAATGGCATTTCGATGTTAAAAATAGGAGCAAATCTATAATCGAACAATCTTGTATAGTTTTTACGTAGCGTATGTATGGATAATGTGAAAAAAATGTATAGTTCATCTCTAACTCGTATACTGTATGAATTAATTTTTAGTACACATTTAAAGCTCAAAGCCTCATTATAGTGAATTATATGAAAATTCTTGACTTTTTTCAGCATCCCAAATGTAATTTAATTGTAACATTGTTTCATATTTCATATCGCTATAGTAACATTGTGAAATAAAATTCTATGGTTCTCTTTTATTTTTATTTTCATTTTGTTCATTGGAACGTATTTATAACAGATTTCAATATGTGGGACGTAATAGATTTATTTTTCTATTTGTCAAACAATATACGCATGCACATCACACTTGAATAAAAGTTTCATTGATAGTCAAAAACAATGATTTATCTTGAAACTTGTTTATTTTTTAAAACTTTTGATTACAAAAGTTTTTCAATGATTATTTAGTATTTTACTGCTTCATATTTTTGTTTAACGTTACATCATATGACCACATAAAAAAATCTGTATTTAAAATTATACATTGTATATTTTTTGCTATATTTACATTAACTTTAGATCACAATGTCAAAAGTTTGGTTTGTGTGTTAGAATTTTTTTTTAACATTGAATTTGCTCTAAACGTTTCTAATTTTAAATTGAATTTATTCACAACTTGTGTCCTGGAAATTTATAGATAAACCCTAAAAAAAATATTTGTTCATTTCATTTACAAAGTGTTAGAAAATATTTAACAAAAATAATAATATTTTTAAATAACAATGTTATAAATTGCCTACAGCTACATACATACTGCACTTACTTTTTATTCATTAAAATAACTGAAATTCATTAAAAAATAATAATAATAACATAACAAGTTTTAAAAATATTTAAAATTCGATATTTTTTTCTAAATGTTTCGTGTATTTAAAAGAAACATAAAAAAGTATATAATATGTATTTGAAGTTTTATATTAAAAATTCAAAGGAATTACTTTATTCTGATATAAACATTAATGTGACGTAGATGGCGCACTATATGAAAGGTTTATTACTTTCATGGAGGTGTGGGTTAAACATACCCACATGTAGTGGAGCTCAAACTCAAACACCATACAACTTCGTGACGCGCAATAAAATGACATACATGAAGCAAACGTGTCAAACTATACGTCTCAAAATTATTTCTTTCCACGGTGGAAAAAAAATAATTGTTTGTTTTGTTTTACAATATAAGCACTTTTTTTTAAATAAAAAAATATATATATTATCTGCAGTGTTAAAAAATTTATTATTATTTCAAGAAAAGTTTTAAAAATGATTTTTAATATTAGTAATTTTAACTTCTAAAAAAATTATTCAAATAAAGTAATCAATCAAACTACTTTACTTGAAAAAGTAATGTATTTTTTTTTATTTAACATTAATGCTCCATATATAGGAACCAGTTTTTGGGATACCACAAAATTTGAGGTTATCCTGTTTTCCAGGGTCCTAAAATTATGTATTTCATGTAATGGTGCCATTGGTTAACAAATTTCAGGGTATTATAAGTTCATTTTTATCTTCAAAATTCCTATATAGTCATGCACCCTAACAATAAGTGCGTAACAGGGTTCTCAGATTTTAAACTTTACTTAAATTATCCAGTCTTCAAATTTTTTAAAGCTTGTGTATTGAGGCTGATAATTAATATTAACGATATTGATCAAAAAATGTATAGTTCAAAATTGAAATAAAAAAAAACACATTCATATTATTACGTAAATTAAAATTTATGACAGCGGATGCTGGAAAATACTCTGCATAACAATTTTGACGCACGGCTGAAGCAAAGGTTTATGAAAAAAAAAAAAAAAAAAAAAAAACTAAAACACCAGACATCCATTTTCAATTTATTGCTTGTTATTTTAACTAACTTGTTAAAAGTTTTAAAACCGCCATCTCTGCCTACAGCGACAAATTGTAAACTTATGTTATTTTATACACATTTTCAGTCAATCTAAAGTCATTCGCGCGAGCTTTTGTTGAAATTTTATATCGCATCTGTATTTCTGGCGCTATATATGCTTATAATTATACACAAATCTCATAAGTCATAAGTAATTGAAAAACACATCAAATTTTAAGTTAAAAAGTAACTCTTTGACTAATATTGTAAATAAACAATGATATTTTATTCATATTTTATTCATTTGCATATTAATTATGTAATGAAAACTTGCTTCTTACATATTTACATAAAATGAATGAATTATACGATAAGCACAGTATTGTATATTACACTGTTGATAAAATAATAATTTGTGTTATAATTTTCAGAGGTAAAATATAAAATAATATAATACAGTGTGATAAAAAAAATAACATGTGAACAAATGAAAAAGTTATAAGTGAAATTTAACAAGTATAATTAATTATAAATTAATTTGCAATTTTATTTCAATCTCTTTTAAATTATTTAACAAAACTTTCAGAGTATTAAATAAAAAATAATACAGAATGAAAGTTAATAATAACAATAAAATTATTCCAGTTTGTATTTGGTAATTTTAGTTTAATTTTTTTCCTTCTTCTTTAGGAAGCACGGGCAGGTGGGAAAGACGTGTAAGATTTCACATTAACACTTTTTTACAGCTGTATATTAAACCAATGAAATATCCAGTTATATAAAATTCACTCAATTCAAAATCTCTAGCAAAAAGAGAGCGTGCCTCTTATGTGATATAAAAATTCGCTAATGATTCTGGATTTATATCAAGAATGTATAAGAGGGACGTTAGCTTACAAACTTAAAACTTATATATTTTTTTTAGCAAAACAGAATTTTAATTTCCTAATGAGCATATTACAAAAATAGCTCTAATTAAAAAAAAAAAAAAGTATTGAAAAAATAATTATCAACTGAGGTAAAAACTTTCCAAAGTAAAACTTACATTTTAAAAGAAAGAAAGAAAGAAAAAAAGAAAGAAAGAAAAAAAAAAAAAAAAAAAAAAAAAGGGGGCTGCAAGCCTAACCGTAGTTTTAAATACGGATATTCAAATAAAATTTTATATGAATTTCAATAAATTAGATTTTGTCATTTCCTAAAATTTATTGCATTATAAAAGTATTTTTAAAAATATATTTTGAAAATTAGCCAAAATTTTATTTTTATTAAAAATTTAAAAAACTATTAAAATAGTGACATTGGCATATTATAAGTCGTAAGTGACATTTTTTTTAAGTCACGTAAACATTTAATTTTGTATAACCATGATGTGTTACTGAACATATGGGTTACAGTCTTAATTATACATAGTATAACCTCTCTCTCTCTCTCTCTCTCTCTCCCTTATTATGAGACCATAAATCGATTAATTTTTCTATGATCCTAGAGACAAGTTCCATTGCTTTCGATACTCACTCTGCGTTTCTTTAAACAATATTGGAATTATTGGAATTTTATTATACATAAATATACAAAATGATATAATAATTAATTAACACATAATTATACTGCAGTGTTTTTATTTTCCCTTCTATTATAAATAGAAATTTTGATTTATTTAGTGTTTAGCCCCTCTCTCCCCTTTCTCTCTCTAATCCTGTTGTGTTATTGCACTACCTAGCTACACCTTTACTATAGTCCCCCAAGATCTTATAGTCTTAATCGATATAAATGTAATGAAATCACACTAGCCAGCCTGTAGTACAGTACATTAGTAATTCAAGTTATTATAAGCAACGGTGAGGGGCAGTAATGGGTAACTGAGCTTTAAAAGTTACAGCTAGGTTAATTGTTAAGTATACAACATATGAGTTAAGATTTCACGCTGAATGTCATGTTATCGCTTACAGTTAGTGTTAATATGAATGGAAAAAAGTCTGGAGTTCAATGAGACCTGAAAATAACCCTTTAACCTACACAAATAGTTGTAAATATTAAGGTTTTTGTCAATACAGGAAAAAAAATACATCTGTATTTACCTGTAATAAGCCAGATCTGCTGTAAACAGTCATCTCTGTATTGTTTGATGTGGTCTCGCTGCTGTAGCTCTTGCTCCGCCTCGAGGAACTCAAACAGCAGAGCGCCTAACAACACGTACCCTACCACGAGACCAAGGACGCCCAGGTTGGAGAACACGTGACCCAGGAAGACTGTGAGGCAGCGCGCGCCACGTCGTGGAGCTGAGGCCGTACCCGGCGATGTAGGGCTCGCGGGCATTGTCACGTCACCACGTTGCTATGTACATCGTCAGAGACACACTGGTGTGAGCTGCTACTCAAGGCTCCAGCATCATCTCTTACTCTCTCTCCTTCTCTCCCTTGCACGAGCACGCGCAATATACCGCGCTCCAGAGGGCACCACCACACTACACCTGTTGCACCAAGACGTAGGCGATATCATTCAAAAGTTTATTCCTGTAGGTATCAAAAACGTAATCATATTCGATTATGATAATATCGATTTTCTGTATGCAGCACAATAATATAAGTTCTCAAAAGACTTTGTTGTGATGATGAAAGATTTTTTTTTTTTAAGTTGTCTCATTGCTTGCAGCAGTAGTATATTTTTATTTATTTTTTGTTTTCATAAATATTATACAATTCTCAAAAAATTCTTTATTCATTTCTTTCAGCCACACACAATTAAATGCATTAGTTTAGGTTATTGCCACAAATGACAATGTAAAAATGATTGTCAATACAATTTAGACATACAAATAAAATTAAAAAAAAAAAACGACATATAAAATTACAATTTGTAATTAAATTGTGTCATCATTCATATATTCCTTAATTGAGTAATATTACCTGCATGATTACATTATTATTATTTGAATTCCTAATAAAATTAAGAAAATTCAGAAATATATTTTTCTTTAAGTATAAATATAGAGAGCATACTTTAGTTGAATGTGTATAATTGTTTTTGCATTTCAATTTCATACAAAATATTTATTAATGTATTTATTAAATTTGCTTTTAGAATGGAAAATTACCTATAGGATAATATGTAGAGTTTTTATTGATAATAAAATTATACACAATATTATACAATAAAGTAATGTTTATTATTAAACCACACTAATTATTTTGTAAATATATTACATTATTTTACATAAAATCAATATTATACAGTAAACTAAAAGTTTACAAAAGCTTTCCTCTTTCATATAAAGTTTTCTGCTTTAATGTATAGTAAATAATATTATTAAAATATTTATATCAAGAAATATACGACAGTCTTTTTGATGATTATTTATTTACAAAACTTATGACGTAGTCTGACTGACAATGAATTTATTTCATCTCTCTTTTGATTATTTATTCAGTACTATATATACAGTATGAAAAATTCTTCTATAGTTTAGCGCCTGTAGGTTGCGCAACTTGTTCAGCATATTTATGTTGTATGTAAACTAATTTTTTTGAACTTAAAACCACATAAAACAATATGTGCTTTTTAATGAATAAACACGAAATGGTCTCTTTAAAACTAATGACAATTTTTACCAGAACGTTAATGTAGCCCTACGAGAGAGCGTGAAAATACTGTATGCAATTTCCGTGACTATTCATGTTTATGACGTCAGAAACATGTAAAAATTAGTATGAAAATGTTGTGCGGGTTGCATAAATCGAAATTTCTGATCACTACAGAGCTACAGTTGGGTTTTGAGACAAACTAAAGTTATTTATGTAAATCCCATCAAGTGTTTTGTGATATAAATGCTTATGTTTTTCTATGGCCTATTCCTTTAAACATTTGTTCATTACAACATAGTTTATGCTACAGTATACTGCATAATAAACACATATTTTTTATGGCATAAGTATTTATGATATTCCAATTTAGAAACATACATTTTCTTATGACATAACTTCTGCATATGTTATGCAATTTGTTCGTTCAGTGAAATACTGCATAAATCAAACTCCCTATATAACTATTATTTTATATACTATACAATGCTATGCATGTTTAAGGATAATACTTAGTATAATTGCGGTGTTATTGTACAGTACTACGTGTCATAGTAGTTGGAAATAAACTTGTTCAAAGTATATTATTATTTTCTTTGACTCGAGAAAACCAACTTTCATAATATGAATGTGGCAAAGCCATCAAGCATGGTATATATAGAGTTAAGCGAAGTATATATAATATACCTTGCAGTTTTAGAATAACTAGTATTATGGCTAAAATAACATCAATATTACGTTATCATAACACTACTTAATAATGTGTCGCTGCAGGCAGAGTAGGCGGTTTTAAAACTTTTAACAAGTTAGTTGAAATAACAAGCAATAAGTTAGGAAATGGATGTCTGGTGTTTTAGCTGCTTTTTTGACTTCAAAAAAAAAAAAAAAATCTTCTCACTTTAGCCTTGCGTCAAAACTGTCATGCAGAGTATTTTTGAGCTTCCGCCTTCATATTTTTGTATACATCAATAATACGTAAGCAAATATTTTATAGGTATACGTGTTTATTACCCATTAATTACTTTATATTATTTTTTTTTCGAACTATTGCTTTCTTGTAGTAATTATTATTTTATTTATCGTTCCATGTCTTCAGTAGCTATACAGAGATTGTTTTCAAAGTAATAAACTTAATTTTATATATATACATTTTGTTGTTTTTAATTATCACTGACAACTTTAAATACATAAATTTTATTTTTATTTGATACAATAAAATATTAATTTTTCTATAAATTAATAATAAATAATGAAACTAAGAAGACTGTATGATGCCCGCGCGTAACTTGACATGTTTACTTTTTTATTAGACGTCACGAAGTCATCATGTGTTTGAGTTTCATCGTATTGACTGGCATGTGGGCCATGTTTAGCCCACACCTTCGTGAGAGCAATAAACTTTGGTCAAAACGTACACCGTCTTTGCCTTTAACGACTTCATTAATGATAATATCAGAATTAATTAATTACTTTGAAGTTCATTACTTGTTTTTATATGACTTGTATAATACGAAAACGTTTTTTTTTTTCTTCAATAATTTGATGAACAAAATAAATTTTCTAAGAAAACTTGATTATCTTTGACCAACCCATGCTAAAGTACTGATCAGTGATGTTTCATTATCAAAATATATTTATTCATTTCTTTCATCCTACAATCACAATTTTTTTTTTTTTTTTTTTTTTTTTAATTTTAGTTTGGAATAAAAATTTATGTTTCCAAGGATAAAATGATGTGGTAAATTATATAAAAATCCACTTGTTTATTATTTTGACTCTAAATAAATAAAATAATATTTGAAAACTCTCAAGTCTAATACATATTGCATGTAGAGAATAGTATTTATACTGAAACATATTTAAAAAATATTTTGAACCATATTATGTATACATATTGCAGAATTGTTCTAAATTAGTATATTTTGTAATAAAAGTAGTTTACTATTTACACATAATTTTTACTTAAAATTTGTAAAGTACAATACTACTCAGTTTATATATATATATATATATACGGATATATATATATATATATATATATATATATATATATATATATATATATATATATATATATATATATATATAATATATATTATATATATATATATATTATATATATATATATATATATATATATATATATATATATATATATATATATCCGTAATTAAATTTAAATGTAATTGAAAATTAAAATACCCTGTACATTTAATGCAGAGAGCATTTAATTAGATGCTAATTGAAATTACGATAAAAAATTGCATGAACAAAATTTATTTGGTTAACTAAGCGTAGAGTAATTTTTTAAATAGTGGTATGTTATGTAGGCACGGCGAATACGGGTTATATGTAGGTTTTTTAATTTACTTAGGGAACTCTAATTTAATTATTCAATGTAAAATTAGATTAATTTTTCTCTTGTACTTTAATTACAGTGACCAATAATTAATAATATACTGTATAATTAAAAATATATATAAATATCATATGTATTAAAAATAATGAGAGCAGTAGAAAAAGTTTTGTAATCAAAAGTTTAAATTTATAATTTAAAAAGTTTCTAACTCATTTGTATCATTCCATACTACAAGGCTAAAATGCAACTTTTATATAAGATTGCAGTGTCTTTAGCAAACAAGAAAAAAAAAGTGTTTTGTAAGAAGAGAGAGAGAGAGAGAGAGAGAGAGAGAGAGAGAGAGAGAGAGAGAGAGAGAGAAGAATAAGAAGTTTACAAACAAACAGAAAGTACCTATATAATTATAAAATTATTCATTTAAATATTCTTTTTTTTTTCTTTTTACATTATAGAATTAAATTTAAAACAATGAGTAGTAAAAAGTCTATTTCTTATCAAATTTAATTTATTATATTATACTTAATGTATCATTATTTGTTTAATATTATATTAAAATAACAACAACAAAAGTTGAAAATGGAATAAGTAAAATCTTGTGGTAATAGAAAAAGAATATTTTATTTCAATTCACATTTAAATTTAAAAACGTACAAAAAAAATCTGATTAAAAAAAATCTCATTTACCAAATGTAAAAGACAAAGAGAGACACAAAAATATTAAACATTTAACTGTGCTTTGATAAATATTTGCAATTTTTACATTATTATAGGATGAAACGTATACAGAAACAAAGGAATTAATATTAAAAAAAATATTTTGTATAATAAAAGTATTTATGTAAACATTTTACGCTGTTTATTGAAAATATTAATTTAAATAATTCTCTTTGTTTTAACTTTTAACCCTTTTATTATTTTTTAATAATTATTTTTAAAACTTTATTTCAATTTTATAGAATGAATAAATTCGTTTCTTTCCCTCCCTCGTTTTGATTTATCAAGTATTCATCATTTCAAAAATAGAATGTATTTTTTCAGATATTAATGGATCACTTACTTGCAATGAACGAACTATTTAAAATAAAAAAAAATGTATATATTCTCAATGCATTTTTTATGGAACAATCGTTTTCACTTACACGTTGCAACAATTAAAAACATTTCATTACAAGTGGACCATTATTGAATATATTTAAAGGGAGGTTGTCAGAGATTTTTCAACAAGTGCAAAACTTTTGGCAACAAATTTAAATTTATTTAAAATTAAGATATTTTTATCCAATTTTACCATTTTGATTGTTAGCAAAATTATAAATAATTAAAAATACTAAAAGCGTTTCATTAATGGCGTTTATTATGGCTCTGCATTTTTGTGCCAATATAATCCATTTTTGTCTGTAGTTTGTTTTGCCACGTTTTACAGATTATTCATAAATTTCTCGGCATTGTGTAATTTATTATAGTTAAATATATTTATATTTTATTTACAAAAATTAACTCTATCGTTTCCAATTCTTTAAAAAAAAAATTATATCTAACATTTACTGTATATAATATTTTAATATTTATATATATATATTTATATAAAAATAATTATTATGTATACTGTATAAAATAGTCAGTGAACCCTCCTGTTAAGTATTTCAGCGTTTTCATACTTGACAAAAACTATAATTATGTACAATCATTTTCAACATATTACTATCGTATATTGCGTTTTCAAATTTCATGGTTGATAAATTTGCCTTTATTCAGCAAGTTTGCATTTATATGCAACATAGCAACATAATATATAGGAAAATAAATACATATTTATGCAATTATCAATGGATAATTGAATATCAAATTCAAGCTATGCAATATTATATATACTTATATGTTTCATTTTCTGCATCGGTGCTTTTGTAAAATATTATACCCACTTACCACTTATATATTTTGTAACATATACACACTATAGAATAAATACAAAAAGAATAAAAATTGGTCAAATTAACCAATAAAAAAAGTTTATAAATTTTTATTTAAAAGTTCCTTTGCATATTTTATTCTGAATTTCATTTTTTAATTAATACTTTATAATAATAATTATATAAATAACTGAAATTGCATTCATGCAAAAACAAGAATAAAAAAACAAACAATAATATTACAAAACAACACATTATCTTTGACAAAGCTATGTTTATTGTTTTAGTTTTTTTACTCAACAAGCATAAAGTAATGTATTAAAAAAAATTAATTTAACTTTCCTTTGTCTTTTGTGAACAAAAATTTAAACGCAATTTTGTTTCAACGTTAAATATTATCTAGAGAATATTATTTTGATGTTTATATAAAAAAATTAAATAATGGAAAAAAAAATGTTTGTTATATTTTGAAATGAAATAATTGTTTAATTATATTTTAAATAATTGTGTTATAAATATATTTTAATTAGAGAGTTCTACATCATGATATACACATTTATAAAATAAAATTTCAAAAATTTGTGATCATTATTAATGATCACAATATCTGAATACCATGATGATGTGCCATGAACATTTAATTAATTCACAATATAATTATATGAAATTGAAGTTTAAAATATTGTTTATAATTTTATGTTAAGGTAAAAAATATATTTAAATTGTCATGAAAAAAATAATTTTATTGAAAAAAAAAAAGTGTGAACTTCTCAAGTAATAATAATGATTAAAGTATTGTAGTTCTTTGCTACCCGCATGGGTACGATAAAGTAGTATACATTATATTGCAATCAATTCCTCGAGAGAGCAAATTTATCGGTATTACAGGAACAAACACTCTATTGCAATATTATAGTATAGTTGAGATCCTAGAAGGAAAAACTATTCAATTGTATATTGTTTAATATGTAACATTTTGTGTTTTAAAAACAATTATATTTTCCTTTCAAACAAGCGTAATATAAGGATTACAAATTAACTATAATGATCTGTTTTTTCTTCTCTAAATTCTCTGCAAAAGCATAATACGCATAGTAAGCATAGACAAGTTAAATAAGGAAAATAAAATAGTAGCGAGCTTAAAATTGAATTTATTTAATAAATAAATAAATTTTAGTTTCACTTATGATAAAATAATAACGTAAAAAAAACTTACCTCGTATTAGAGAGAAATTTTTCAAACAGAATCATTAAATTCAAATGAGCAGTAAAAGAAATAATAAAAAGAAAAAAAATGCCTCGTAAAATATGTGATGATATAATTTTATGGTATTTTTTTTAAAACTCTTTATTGCACTTATTAATAGAATTAATTAATTTAAATTTGAAATAACAACCACCACTAAATTAAAGTTTTAGTATGAAAGGCTCATACTCAATATTTATTATTAATCCAACAAAACGTAAGAGTTAACGTGTTAAATTTAATGTATTTCACGTTACAATATTTCATTTTTTTTATTGTTTTCAGTCACATTTACAGACAAATAAAAAAGTTGCATAAAGGTGTACCAACCATTACAACATAAATGCTGGAAAATGAAGTACTTGTATAGCTTATATGAACAAAAACCACAAACAAAACACTGTTTGGTTGTATAAAATTTGTTTAACAAGGTAGAGTTTGTAATGAATAAAATCTAGGGCCTGCTATAACTCTCGTTAATGTTGTTCAGTGCACAATTAAAGTGAGGGTGGAGGAAAGAGCGTCGAGTCGCGATCGCTCTAATTAATTTTCTGCTTCGTCCAGACATTAAAGCTGCTTCGTATGTATTCACGAATATTGCTTTAATTAAAGCTTCTCATTTCATGCACCCTGCTTCTATTCCCCAACTTGATGGTTTACTTCTATGATTTAGCTGTGAGTGCGAGCGTCGTATACGCTTTGCTAACAAGTCGACGTCATTTCTACAAAACCTCGCCAGTCCATTTGGCTTAATGTTTTTTGTTTTATCTTTGAGAATTAGAGAAAGACCATGTGGAGCGTAATATGTCATTATTTGCCGGTGGAGTGTCTTGCAAGAACTCAACTTTGCATCGTGCAGGTGTTTTGCCTTTTGTGTTCTAGCGTCGTCATTTCAGCGATATTTGCTAACTTTTTGGTAATGTCTTATTCTTCTTGGATGTCTTTTCATTGCGCGTTTGTTCGTGTAAAAAGATGCGTATATGAAAGACTGCGGCAAATGAAAACTCTCTTTTATTGTCTCGTATAGCAGAGAGCAAGCGAGCGAGGTGCGAGAGAAGATATGAAAACATCATTTCAGACAAGACTGTATGTGCAAAGGCAAAGGGCGCGCACTGCTATATATTAAATGGTATTATTTTCTTTTATTTCTCTCTCTATAATATATATCTCTCTCGCGCGCTCTATCATTCATTTGAATGAGGTCTTTTGTCACAAAAACATTACCACACCGCTCTGTTTGCCACAATTGAGAGATCTAGCAACCTATACGCATGAGAACTTTTCTCCCTTGTTCTCTTCTCTCTTCAGACTTACCGAGGCAGCTTTATTTTGATTGACACAAATCAACATTTAAAATATTCTGTCCATATATGTACAGAACAGAATATAAATGTATATAATGCATTTATGTTTTATATATTCTGTACATATATGGACAGAATATTTTAAATGTAGATTTGTGTCCATCAAAATAAAGCTGCCTCGGCAAGTCTAATGCAGTGTAATTAACTATATAAAGTCAACTGTGATTGGCTAGTAGGTTTATAACACGCGCTCACATTGGTTAAACACCCCGGATATAGCATTTTGGCGGAAATTATTTTGTTTTGGCATAAGTGTGTGTGTATATATTTATAACTACTGTGGACTGTGGCATATATTGTACTGCACAATGTGTAAAATGACAAATGCAATTTTTTTCTGAATATTATCTTGATTTTTTCGTACGTATATTTTGTTTGTAAATGCTTCACATAATATGAAGATAATGAGAGAGAGTGAGTACGAGAGAGAGAGAGAGAGAGAGAGAGAGAGAGAGAGAGAGAGAGAGAGAGAGAGAGAGAGAGAGAGAGAGAGAGAGAGAGAGAGAGAGGAGGGAGAAGAGGTATGCCAAAATTTATTATAATTAAAAATGTAGAAAAAAAAGTGTTGTTTATAAATATTGAAAATTAGAAAGAATTATTGACACATATTTTAGTGCTTTGATATATTGCAATCAAAAACCATTAAATATTTTATACAAAAGGAAAAGAAAGGAAAATAGTGCAGTTTTTTAAGAATGTTCTATATATGATTATTACAAATAAAATTCAATTTAAAAATTGTTGAGCTTTCGTAAAGAATTTTAATTAAGGAATGATTATCATATGGTATTTTAATCTTTCCATTGTTACTTTTATTTGCAATCTTTATAATGTATGTAAAAAATAAAATCAACGAATAAAAAATACAAATATGAAATGTATTATTTATATATACAAAGTCTTTATAGCTTTAACCTACCTAGATTTAATGTTACTATACGCCTACACCTTTGGATAACATTAAAAATACAAAAAAATATATATTTACATTATAATTGTGTGCAAAATGTTTCTTATACATATAACAGCAGGGTCACTTTATTTAAACAGAGAACCGACATCAATCATAGAATATAATTGAAAATATATCTGGAAACATTCAGCGCTTCACAGCAAACTTTTATTATAAACTTTAACGCGACAACAAGGGTGGAAAAATAACTTTTTTTTTTTTTTTTTTTTTCAGTCTCTAACATTACATCTCAACGCAGTTTTTTAAGCTGTTATTATCATTATTCATTTTTTTTAATTTGATTATGGGATGAGCGTGGAAACCTAATTGAAAAAATATAAATAGTTTTTTTATTATACTCAACAAATGTTAAATTGAAAAAGAGAAACGCAATTTTTATCTATATAATTTTTAATTTTCAGTTATATAAATGTATATATAGACGTACGTGTTTTGATATTAAACGCTAAAATAAGCTAAATTAAAAATAATTATATATATATATATATATATATATATATATATATATATATATATATATATATATATATATATATATATATATATATATATATATATATATATAATATATATATATATATTAAAAAGTTATAAAAAGTAAGCCATATTTATAATATATTTACATATAAATATGAGTAGTATTATCCAATTTTATATGGGCTAAAATTACAATTTATAATTTATGATGCTATTTTCATATGCCTACAATGATTATTATTTTTTTATTTGTGCATATTTTATTTATAAATGCATGATGTCAATGTCATAAAAGTATGAATGCATAAATTTCAACAAACTTTACTCTGGAATATTTTGATGAGACTAATATTTATGTAAATTCCACAAGTATATACCATCAGCAAAATAATAAAAGAAAGCAAGACGAGAGAGAAAGAGAAAGAGAGAGAGAGAGAGAGAGAGAGAGAGAGAGAGAAAATATTACGCTATTTAAAAAATATATATATCGATTAACCTTTCTCCTTTAAAATTGATGTACTGTACTGTTTTGCAAACTTTTAAAAAACGTTCCCTGTGACTTTCTTATAATTTGTCATCTTTTTATTTTGGCTGTTAAATTAATTACTGTAAAGCAGTTGAATGATGAGCTGAGAAAGTATTGACAATCTGCACACGAAATTCTACATCATCAAGATTGAGATTTGCTGAAATTTGCAGTGGAAAAAAAAATAGTAATACGTAAAAGTTTATATGAAGCAATCAATTCTCCTTAAAGCAAATCAATGTGAAAATATGTGAGAAGTTTGGAAATTTCAACCTCTTAGATCGAGAGAGTGAGAAAATATTCGTCTAGTTCCCATGAGAGCTTCCTATTTCACTGCCAGCCAGCCAGCAGTAAAGCCTTTATGATATCCAACTATTACTTGTGCTCTAATATTTCTGCGCTTGCAGTCAGCCTCATATCTAGGCAATATCTTTTACACGAGCTAATCAACTCAACACGTTATAAATGTATCTTTTTCTCTCCCCTAGCAGCCGTTCTACAAAACCTTTCTTTTACAAATTAATTTAAAATAGAGAGCGAGCAATATTTTTATGTTCATCATTTTCTTCTTCTTCTTTTACATTTACATTTGACGTGGCGCTTTCCTGACATCAACACATAGAAAAATAATCTTCAGCAGGCGAAACATTTTCATAGCAATATGTGCAAGAAACGTCGTAAAAACAGCTCGATACGTTTATATTTATTCTAAATATATTCTCTCTCTCTCTCTCTCTCTCTCTCTCTCTCTCTCTCTCTCTCTCTCTCTCTCTCTCTCTCTCTCTCTAGATTATTTTCATTGTCACTGATGTTTGTATCGAAAGAAAACTCTTCATAAATCTTTACAATGACATGCATTGTTTGCAAGCAGGAAAAATATTTTAGTTTCTGTTGCGTTTTATTTTAAGTTTATTCAATGTTTTAAACATTTTGTTGTATGTGATATTTCCAAGATGAATCAATAAAGATACAGTGTTTTCCAGCAGCAAGAAGATTCAAAGTACTCATGCCGAGACAAAATCTCATTCTTTTATTTATATATATATATATATATATATATATATATATATATATATATATATATATATATATACGTGATAACATAAATGTATGGCGATGACTTTCTTTAGCACTTTAAGACTTCGTAGAAAACCCCTTTATATAGGGTGGTAACTATAGTATACAGTATATAGAAAATAATGGTTTAACTCCATTAATATTTATGTTACCTTATACCAAATAATTTCATCACAATTTTATGTGTGCATATTAAAATTTGTGAATAAAATGAAAACTAAAAATTTATATTTAAATGTTCTATATATAGCATTGTAATTAAAACAATAATATGCTGAAATCATTTTTAATTTCATATTTTAAGTTTATTTGAAACAATATTTATAATATAACACAGATATTTATATATTTCAAATCGATTTATTTAAGAGTAAAAGAAATAAATGCTGTGTGAATTAGAACAAGGAAAAGTTATTATATAAAACACGTAATAGATTTTCCAGTATTAACAATGGAAACATGAAACAACCATTTCATAAATGTTCCTAACAATGTATAGGCGTTTTCACACTCCGATTTTTTTTTATTTTATTTTATTATTATTATTTTTTTTTTTGCATAGCAGTTTGCATTACAAAGTGGACTGAATTTTCTCCAGCAAGTTGTTATAAAAAAGGAATAAACGTCGTGTGATTATATGATAAGCACATGATGTAAATTTAGTAATGTTGAGCCCATTTATTGAATATTAAATAATAGTAAAATCACGTACAGTATACAGTGCACGTTTCTCAGAAAATTCTTTTTATTTTCATTTTTTGTATCAAATTTATTCTTAGTTATATAGAATTACTTTAATAAACAAAAACCTATGATTCTGTTTTTTAATTATAATTTTTTCTTCTTATTTTAAAATGTTATATAATGTTAAAAACACAAGCAATATTTTTATTTAAATGACTTGTTTTTGGTTTTTATTACATGTGCGGGTAAGCCATTATACAATGATAAATTTAATTTAAAAGTAAAAAGCTCGTATAAAATAAATAAAAATAAAAGTTGATAACGCATTATTGTTATACACATTAAGGTTATCAAGGGGTACTTAGCTATGTTACCATATATACAAATTAATTCGTATTATTTTTGCAACGCAATAAATTTTTTATTTCATTCTATCTTGTGATGGTCCAGCAAAGGAAGTGTATTAAGTTTTCAAAACTTAGTTAAGCTGAATTTGTCCATCGTATGCAAGTTTAAAAAAAAATGAGGTGCTCGTAAGTTTAAATTTACTCTTTTTTACTCTGTATTATAAAGCTTCATTACGTATACACCAGGAGACCCATAAAAAAACCTCTCTCTCTCTCTCTCTCTCTCTCTCTCTCTCTCTCTCTCTCTCTCTCTCTCTCTCTCTCCCCCTCTCCCTCTCTCTCCCCGAAGCTATCATTACTGTAGAACGAATCCATCACCTCATTGCACATTACATTGCAAATCTATATAGTCAAGTTTTTTCCTGCGCTGAAATTGAATGCTTCGAAACACATAAATTTTAAAATGATAAGCTGATATAATAGTTATTGAATTTTCAGTCATACTTCAATACATATTCCACTAATAGATATCAACCAAAAAATATATATGTATATATTAAATATATATATATATATATATGGTTCAAGTTGTATAGCATTAGATTTGTAAGATTTTGAACGTATATAATCGTGCTTTTTAATTATTCCCACTGGTGATCTATTCTGAATAAAAAAAATCACCAACAAAAAGAGTAATAATAATAAAAAGAATAGGGTAGAAAGGAAACTTAATCAGAAACTTAATATACTTTGCAGTTACAATATACAATAATTACATTTCTAAAATCGTTATTATAGTCATTATGTAAAAACATTTACAATATATTCACTAAAATCACATTTAACAGAGAGAGAGAGAGAGAGAGAGAGAGAGAGAGAGAGAGAGAGAGAGAGAGAGAGAGAGAGACGAGAGAGAGAGAGAGAGAGAGAGAGAGAGAGAGAGAGAGAGAGAGAGAGAGAGAGAGAGAGAGAGAGAGAGAGAGAGAGAGAGACCTGCAAACTGCAGGATCAGTTTTTTTTTCCTTTCTCATCTCTGCTATCTGTATGATAGAACTGCTGTTGTTTTATTTCAGCACGGAGCAAAAAGTAATTTGGTCAGTTTTGTGTTTCTTCTTCTCCCGCGTCCTCAAATGTGACACTCGGGAGCTGTGTGCAATCAACACAAACACCAACAAAAAAGTACAAAGGCAGATAGAGTTTATAAAATATTACCATTCTACATATTACTTTAAATTTCATTGTCATTAAATTCTTGAAGACGTATTAATATCTTTTTAAGAAAATCTGTGTTTAATTGATCTATAAATAGAAATAATTAATCTAAATAGCTTTACAGTTTTGTTGAAAATTTTCAATATCACACACACACACACCACACACACACACACACACACACATAATTACAACAACAACAAATAATAAATTTTTATAAATATCTATGCAATTAGAATATAAATTTTATTTTGAAAATAAAAATTTATTTAATGATAAAAAGTAGACAAAAAATCATGAATTATAATGAAGAAACTGATTTTGAAATCAATGTGAAAAAGAATTTTTTTTCTGGCTTCTCTTTATAATTACATTCTTAATTAAAGCGTCTTATAATTACATTCTATACTCTCTTATATTATATTTTCAAGGCATTAAAAAATCAATTCTTGACAAACTGTTAAATATAACTTGGTTTGTATATATTACTATACGAGACAAAAATATACACAGTATCATATATTTTTGCAGCCTTTGGTATATATATATATTTTTAAACATTTTAAGAAAATATTTGAATTCTCATTTATAAGGATTCAAAACTTTTTGATAATATTTTAATTTATTAACTATTAATTTAGTTAAACTCCGGCAGTACTTTAACTATAACATAATGTTTCATGAAACTTTTTATGTGTGTGTGCGTGGTGTGTGTTTTGATAGACGTAAAAACTTTTCTTACCAAAATTCAATTAATTTCTCAGATTATAGCTGCTAATAGGTATATAGAAAAAAAGTCTATAAGACTTTTCTAGGAGTCAAGCAGAAGAACAAATGAATCGTGCAAAACAAAAGTAAAGCTTGTGTTAATCTGCAGCTCATGTCTTCAATTCTGAGGGTCAAAAGAATCAAGCAGCCAAAGAATGACGTAAACTGAAAAACTATAAAATAAAAACTCAAGGGATTGTTTTTGTTTTACACTAAATAAAAAATTGATTGTATTTTTTAGCGTACGTCGCAATGCATACTCTACCTAAATATCACATTTTTTTAAAAGCAATATCCCAGACTAAGTCTTGCAAATTAATTCAAAGCGGCTTTACCTCCCTCTCCCAATTAAAATGTTAAATTTAATTTTAATTACATTCTAATTATTATAATATTTTTCAGCATGGTGACAATATCTGTAATAGCAGAGCAAAGAGACATTTTATTTTTAAGCTTTCAATTTTAAAATTATATTATAGCTTTGCTATTGCGTTTTAAATTTCACGTTTGATTGATAATGCTAATAAAAATTTAATGAAGTTATAATAAAATATGTAAATTTTTTAACTATCATCACTCGAATTCTATTTTCAGCGATAATTTTTACATTTGTCATACCTGCCATATTATTTCTCTGTTAAAATATATTTCTGAATTATACATTTTTTTTAATATAACTTCATAGAATATTTAGTAAGAAATTCATTTTTAAATAATAAAAAAATAATAGTGATATTGGTACATACCAATATCACTATTATTATTATTATTATTTTTTTTTATATTATACCATGTGGTATAATATAGTGTTTTGTTTATTTTTTACAAGACTAAATTTTTAGAATGTATTATTATGCAATATGGTGACAAGTTTTAATTTAATATTTTTTTAATGGAAAGACACGTATAGTTTATACGCATATATGCATTTATATGCATATTTTTAATGCTATAAAGTTTCAGTATAAAATTGATTACTTCAATAACTTTTACTTTCATAACTCCTAAAACGTAGGCAACAAGTTATGAAGTTGAGTGCGTGAACTGGTTTGGTCAGTTATTTCATGCTCTGATTTAATTAAATATTTGCGATGAAAACCATTCAAAGTTCTAACAAATATATTCAAATTAATTTGTGGTTATATGATTGTAGAAATATTCTCTTTGAATTCTCTTCACCTGTGTTTCTCTATGTTTAAACCAAAAGATAAAGATTGAAGGCATTGCTGGTACACATGAAATATTATTATATATACACGGACTAAAATAATTACGTAATAATTATGCTAGCTCATTTTAGCATAATTAAATACTGCATAATATACTGCAGTATACTGCATAAAATACTGTTACATAGCTAACATAGCATAAATATTTTATTTTAGCATCACTATTAGCATCACTGCAAATAAAATTATTCTATAGGTATCATAAAATATATTTTAAAAATAAAACAAACATAACATTTTATTTTTACGTTGTCATGTGGGTAAATCAGATTGTAACTGAATATTGGCTGCAGGTTGAGAGAGAGAGAGAGAGAGAGAGAGAGAGAGAGAGAGAGAGAGAGAGAGAGAGAGAGAGAGAGAGAGAGAGAGAGAGAGAGAGAGAGAGAGAGAGAGAGAGAGAGAGAGAGAGAAATGGCAAGTTTTATTACCCCTGGGAAGGCTTTAATCTTCTTTTTTTTTTGCATCAAAACAATCCCAGCAACTATTTTAATATTTTCTTTTTTATATTCACATAATCTTACATAATCATGTTTTCTCCGAACGTCTACATTTTTCAAAAATATCTATCATCTTGATAATTAAAGAACACGCATGGCAAAAAACTGTTGTTTTATCATTATGACTACGTTAATTAAATATGCATATTTAACCATCTTCTGAAGTTTTAATTACAGAATAGTGTATGTAATATTTTTTAACCACTTCCTCAAATACTATTGGATTTACAAATATTTAATAACATTAATTACTATTAAACGAAATGTTGAACAAAACGGTAATCTACCTAAAAGTGTAAACATTATTTAAGAAACGCCGGCGTGTAAAAAGTATTATTAATATCTTTACATTTTAGGGAAGCACAAAATTAATAATCTGACAAGAATTTAATCTGCGCTCCACGCTCAGAAAAGCTGGATGTATTATATATTTTTTTACTTTCATTTATCTCACGTAAATTAAGATTAACATAACTGAATCTGTACTCACTAAATCATGGAGTAATTGTGTATACTGTATAGTGTTCAGAGAAGATAAACGTTATTTCTTATCGTTGAGAAAATATCAAATAAAATATTAAGTAACATTCATCTTGCTAAAAATTGAAATCTTTTATACTTAAAATCTAAAAAAAATTCAAAGAAATCGTTCTATGGAAAGTAAAAGTATATAAAATTAGAAGTAAGCCATCGGTGGAGATAAATTGTCGTATCTGTGTACAGATTGCTTATTGTTGACGCAACACAATATGTGCGACTCTTGTCTACTCAGGGTGTGTTCTAGTTACTTACCTGTGCTGTTGCAAACAGTCATCTCTGAACTGCTTGTTACTGTCGCAATTCAGGATAAATAAGACTCTTGTTCATATTCAGGAAATGTTCTTTAAGTACTTACCTGTGATAAGCCAGAGTTGCTGTAAACAGTCATCTCTGTATTGTTTGATGTGGTCTCGCTGCTGTAGCTCGTGCTCCGCCTCGAGGAACTCAAACAGCAGAGCGCCTAACAACACGTACCCCACCACGAGACCAAGGACGCCCAGGTTGGAGAACACGTGACCCAGGAAGACTGTGAGGCAGCGCGCGCCACGTCGTGGAGCTGAGGCCGTACCCGGCGATGCAGGGCTCGCGGGCATTGTCACGTCACCACGTTGCTATTTACATCGTCAGAGACACACTGGTGTGAGCTGCCTGCTCAAGGCTCCAGTATCATCTCTTACTCTCTCTCCCATGTACGAGCACGCGCACTATAACACGTTCCAGAGGGCACCACCACACTATATATATACACCTGTCATACTTTTAATTAACTTACATCAAAACATTAACTTTTAATTAATGTTATGTGTC
Source organism: Ecdyonurus torrentis (assembly GCA_949318235.1). Lineage (NCBI taxonomy): Eukaryota > Metazoa > Arthropoda > Insecta > Ephemeroptera > Heptageniidae > Ecdyonurus > Ecdyonurus torrentis. Next base: position 23,169,174 of record OX439128.1, on the reverse strand, counting down.
GGAATTCATATTTTAAAGTCCAGTGGTGGATAATTAATATATAAAAGAACTTGTAACAAATTATTGCTATTTAAATATTAGTTATGTATTTGCCAGTCTATATTCTAATAACTAAAAATTCCTATGAGTAAATCCATGCGTAAATTTATTTCTATTTTACAGTTTATATATATATATATATATATATATATATATATATATATATATATATATATATATATATATATATATATATATATATATATATATATATATAATTACACATAAATATTGAAAGATTTTTAGTAACAAAAGTGATTTTTATTTAATTTTAAAAACACTTTCACTTGAAATTTTTTTAAACAGTAAAAATAAATATAAAAATATAACGAAATATTCCCGTTATAAACATGACATGACTATAATATATTATTGAAATAAAAAGTACTCAGTATTTCTTTAAGATCTTGGAGATTTGTTTGTAGTAGGTTGCTATGTTGATCATAACCTCGTATGTGGCTGTATTCCCGACAGTGGGAACGATAACAAGAGCCACCAATCTGTTATCAGACGTGAGCAACGGTGCCGAGACATCCAACTGTAATTAATGTGTAATTAAACACCTCATTGTAATGCGTATCACTTTATTAGTTCATGTATTTTTTTAAAATCAAATTTGAATGGTATTTGATATTGCATGTGAGAATAATAAAATATCTCTATGATACCTATTATATGGTATACCTATAGCTATTTATTTAGTTTTATATATTAGGTACTATACCTGTATCTATACATGTAATGGATAATGGTACTTTATAATTTAAAGTTAGTAATAAATTTTTCTTTCAATGTTGTTAACGTATAAGATATGATGGATATGATAAAGCGATGACCATAAACAGATAATTATAATAAAATGAATGCAGATGTACAATAATTACAACTTACATAATTAGTTAACGGCAGTGAAGGAATGCACATAAATGAGTTGCCTGTGAAACAGTCATTGCCCGGATAAACGTTGATATTTGTTGTCTTCAAAATTTTGTCCTAGATGAAAATAATAATAATGTTTCCTTGTTTTCTTACTGATAGTTAAAGCCAATGACTTGTTCAAGCACATATAGCCACGTTAATTAGCTTGTGCAAAACTCCTTAAATTTAAGCAGTACTATGTAACATATTACAACCACATTATATTAAATAGTAATGTTTAAACTTTTAACTATATTAACTGGCGTGTAGTAACGTAAAAATAGTATAAATTTAGATATACATTGTATTTAGTTGTATGCAAATTACATAAGCAAGATGATTAAGAGAACATACTTGGTTTTCATTCCACCTGAGGAGTGTAAGGGGCTCACTGGTTGCAGGCACGTACTTTGAACTCACGGGTGTCACAAAATGATGAATCTCTCCAGATACCTGCAGTAACTTAATTAATTCAACTTCTTGATTGATCTCAAGTGAAAAATATATTATCTTACCTTGACGAGTGCCAACAAGTCACCTGGGACGTAAATAACGTTCTTCACCAAGTGAATTCTTCCACCTTGCAGAGCATTGGCCGTGCTGCTTACAACTACGATTTTCTTCAACTTCAGATCGTCACCTCCACCCATACTACAGTTATATAGTGACAAGCAAAATTAGACTAATGTAAAACACTATACTTGTTTATCATATTTTATTTTACATTTGTGGTACATAATTCACTGTAAGAACCCAGCTTGCAGCAACGAAGATTGCGTTCATTCCTTTAAATTCTCTACCCGGGGCAGTCTGAACCGAAGCCTGAAAATTTATCAAATAAAATAAACAAAAATGAACCCTTATTAATATTATTTCAGTATACACCATACCATAGTATGAACTTAAACTTACTAAATGAGGTTGTTATTATTTTTTTTCTTCGATAAATAAATAATAATAAATGCACAGCATGGAAAATGAAAGTTAGGTAAACAATTTTATTTAAAATTTTATGCAAAGCTATAGCTTTATATCTTATTATTTATAAATTTATATATATTTTTTATTATCTTCACAAAATACTTCTTAAAGAGAAAGTACAGGGGTTCATGGCTTCTTCAATGTTAGATAATGACAAGAACTCACATATGATGTCCCAAAGCCCTTCCGTAGCCCAATGGTATAGTCCCTTAAACTTGCACTCATCCTGCGAGATATGCAACCTGCTACAACATTTTCTATAGTAAAGCCGGAACTATGACCATAGTATATGACGTAAAAGAAACGGGACAAGTTGCATATCTTGCAGGATGATCACGAGTTTGCGGGGCTATGGAAGGACTTTGGGCCATCATATATGAGTTTATGAACAGTTCTTCTCATTATCTAACATTGAAGAAGGCATGCTGTAACCCCTGAACTTCCTCTTTAAATGCAGGCACTCCAATATAAATATAATGATCTCTATACTCAATGATAGACAACTGAGAGGGTATTAGATTTAGGCCTGACTAGAGTTCGTAGCCCGCACTTTTCAAGCATATAAATAAATTATAATATAATAATAGGTAGACCACTTTACTATAATAAAAATGTGAAGATATATACAAAATTTAAAGCTTTTTATATTATATAATTTTGTGTAAGAAAATACAAAATCAACATTACCATATATTTACATTCTGAAATATCCGAAATCTCCACATCAGGATAAGCTCGTAAATAGTCATGTCTGGTTATATTTGTTGCAATTTCTGAAATTATATTATAATATAATAAAGTTTCAGGTAATATGTATTTATCATTTATCACAATTTTATTCTTATTTTAAATATTAAAAAAAATAATAAATAAATAAAATTAAATCATGCTGCGTTTCTAAAATTTTGCAGAATATTCCTTTTGTCACATGATATTAAATATTTAATTTTAGTCCTTTATTAAAAAAATAAATATAAATAAATATAAAAAGTTAGTGGGTTTTTAAAAAAGCTTACCAGACTTTCCATTTGTACATATAATAATTACTAAGAAAATGTAAATAAGTAGCTTCGATTTCATTTTTTCAAATTTAAATGACACTTTGTAGTTTTTACTTTATGTCATAATGTTACATGATAAAAAATGTTGAAGTTTTTCGGAAGAACAAGCATAAGTTATGTTGTGATAACAAACTGTCATAACCTTTTCATGTTACACCTATATATATGTTATCTTTGCACGTTACATGATACATTACTCATTTGTCTTTTAAAAATAACCTAATAGTGAATAAAATAGCTATAATAAATTATTATAGTCAATATTATTATATATTTTTAATGTTTGATAAAAATTATTTGTCTTCGTATCTTATATTATTTATATTTTTAACATACTTTATTTTAGAATGCAAATTTTTCTTTTACAATCAGTTCAATTGAAGAAACAAGAGGGGAAAAAGTACACATTTTTTAAATGAAATTTCCTAAATAGTATTATAAAAGTTGAAATAATTTTTTGGCAAGCATTTTCATATATAAAATATATTGGAAAATACAATTTTCATTTTGCTACTTAGGTCTGCTTAGAAGAATTTTTTAAATCCTTTTGAAAATAAAAATACTCAAATAATAATAACAAGGAGGAGGAGGAGGAGGAGGAGGAGGAGGAGAATATTGAGTTATTTATTTCCTAAAATAAAAGAATTGTAGATCTAACTATCATTTTTTATTCTATAAATAACTAAATTAATAAAAGTACACTCAATTATCATTTTGATTTTTTATGATTCGTTATAAATTTTTCTGTGAGTGTAATGAATTTTGCTTGGCTGCAAATAAATGCAGTGTAAATTTGCATGTTTTGCATTTCTCTGCCCTCGCTCAAAGTGACACCGGATACCTGCAGTGCTGAAGTTCAGTGTTTGCATACTGTAAGGTTATTAGATTATACTTTGTGTGTGTGTTGAAAGTTAAAATTTCATTAACATTTATCTAACTATTCGTGTGTGACTAACAAAGACAAAAAATATATCAATACACTGACTATCACAATATATATAAAAAATTACCGTAAAAAGTTTAATGAATTGAAAAATAATGAAAGGTACTTTTTTTCTGTTAGCAAAAAGTTATACTTTACAAAACACAAGAAAAATACTAAATTTATAATTAACTCAGTGTTTTTTCAGGTACACAGATTTTAAGAAATGTTATATTTTTTGAACTTCTGCTAGAATTCATAACTATAATAACAGGTATAATGATTTGAAATTATGCATTTTCTATGTATAGCGTATTATTACTAAAAATCAAGTAGCTTTTGTTTTATTACATTTGAAAACAACATCGTATACATTTTATTTATTTATTTAGGCATATTTAGACAATTATCATAGCAAAATGATTGCATGATTCAGGTGGCGAGTTGGTTTTGCTGATTCAAGACGATGTTTCACATTGCCTCACAACCACCGACTCCACGGCACTCGCCTGGATTTTACCAACTTCTCGGCACTCGGCACCTTTTGGACACAAAGATAGTAAGCATGCATGAATATTTTTATATTTAATTTTGGGGCAATTAAATTTAATTTATTTACAAATCACGATTGGTTATGTTGAGTACTCGTGGATTTAATGTTTTTAAATGGGTGGTGATTTTAAAAGGTAAAGAAATCTAATTAATTCATAGAATGAACGATTTATCTCCCGTGGGGGCTATAGGTATTTAATACTGCATGTTTAACTTTGTAGACTGCATAGACTATAGCAAATTATTATTGTTAGTGGGTTTTAAATTTATATATACGCGAGTTGCAGTTATTATTATTATTTTATCCCTCCCCCCCCCCCCCCCCCCCCAAATACTTCTTATATATTGTTTCATTGTAATTATCATCGTTTTCTCGCACTCACAATTTACAGAGCATTGTCTTGTGTAGATATTTATGTTTTATAAAATAAATATAAGAGTATTATAAACCTATCAGTCCTCGGTAGTATAGTGGTCAGTATCCCCGCCTGTCACGCGGGAGACCGGGGTTCGATTCCCCGCCGGGGAGACTTTTTTTGCAATATAAATATATAAATAACGATTTTTATTTTATGATTAAAAAAATCTCCCCGGCGGGGAATCGAACCCCGGTCTCCCGCGTGACAGGCGGGGATACTGACCACTATACTACCGAGGATTGTTAAAATTGTAAGCGGCTTATCAGTAATATAAATATTATCGTAAAGATATTTATTGCTACAAAATTGTGCTGCTTCAGCTTTTTTTTTTTTTTTTTTTTTTTTTTTGCTTGCTTGCTTGCTTGGATCGAAATTAGTGTAATATTAGCATAATAACACGAAACACGTACTGTACAATATTGTGATAATGTGTTTTATACCATTCAAATTTAACTCCTATGTTTTTCTAAGAAAAATAGCATTATATATTATACTGTATAATATTAAATTAATTACGAGCTTTTTGAATGGTAAAAAATAAATTATCATAACCATGAGTACATTACTTTTGATTACATCCTGTTCATTGATTCATTAATTTACCTCATTAATTCAACTTCTTATTCTATATAGACGTAGAATGGATTTCTCCACACAAATCATCAGATTTACAAAGCATATCTTGTGATTTTAAAAATACAGTGACATGTGACGGCTCCTGGACGGGATGTCACGTTGCAACAAACACTCAGGTTGAGGGAAGTCGTGTCAACTTCAACCCCGTTCTCGATTATCGCTGGAACAGTAAGTTTTTAATGAATATAATCAATAATAACTATCAGATTATCTCTTACTGTTTTATCTTGGCAGTAGCTTGCTTTTAGGATGAATTATAACCAAAAATATGAATTTAATTGTTGCTATGAGACTCGCAATTTCCGTTTTTATATACTTACAATATTAATAATAATTTAAATATGCAAAATTTATAGATTTTCAGACGTACGTATCAGATGGTGGTGCAAATTACAGTGGAAAAATACCAGTGAAGTTAAATCATAACGATACTACCATCTTCCACATCTCTGTTCTGGCGGAGGACAACGCGTACATATTTCTCTCAGCGGGTGAGGATCCAACTACGAGTCAATTGTACTGGATCATAATTGACGGATGGAAAACTGAGTCAATCAAGTCAGTTATCAGGAAGTGTCCAACTGGAGCGCACAGATACAGGCAGCCTTGTGAAGTTACACGGTCCTCAAATGTAAGTATGCGTTATTGCTTGTTGTATTATTTTGAAGCTTGATATTTTTATTTGCCGATATATCCTGATCATTGATAATATACATATTATAAGATGTGTATAATATGTATTTATATTATTGTATACAGGTGTGTATACAGTATATGTGTGCACACAGTATAATGTATAGAGTAGAAATATACGGAGTGAATATACCATTATATTGCTTACAAACAGTCAATATAAAATAAACTGATCAATAACCAATTTCAGGATGCTGAAGTGCTACATAGTGGACAACAATGGGTACATTTGACAATACATCTCCAGCACTACACTTGGTACCACACACAGAAAAAAGAGACGGTATATGGATTGAATATAACGGTTTGGTCTTCTGACAAAAATGAGAAAATATTATATTGGAATGATCGATATTATTCTTTTGATATCAATTATATTTTCTTTAGAACTTATTCTGATAAACTTGGCTACTGGAAATTTCATGAATGCAAGTATAATTATATTAATTTTCAGCTTCATTGACCCATCTTAAGATGATATTTACAGTAATTTGATCAATTTTCATTTATTTTTATTTACTAGTTTTGCTGATACTATTTTTGATACTTTTGAGACAAAAAAAAATCGTACATTTGAATTGTTTTTATTTATTAAACCTTTAGTCTAAAAATAGTATAACAAAAATGTATGCGGAATTGATCATTGATACGCAATAAGCATATACAATAATTTTATTATTATACCCATGTTTACAGATTGATTATGTTATTTTTTTTAATTAGAATATTCAATATTATATACATTATATTGTCAATCAACTTTATAGAGTTGTGTTGTTGTAACTAATTAATCATTGCAATGATACAGTTCTGTGATATTTTGTAGTATTTATTAATTCATACACATTTATTTTATTTTAGACCCTATTCTTGAGGCTGATGTGGACTCCAGTAAACTCTCCAGTCGTGAGTTCAGTGTGTCTGCTCCTCAGTCGTTGTGTATTTCTCTAATTTATTTCTCCAGTAACGAGACACGAGTGAACCTCATGCTGGATGGAGAAATTCATCACATTGAATCGCTAAAAGTAAGATAGACATAATACTAAGGGGTTTGTGCAAGAGAAAAAGGAAAAAAAAAAGTAATTTAATTTTGTATTCTAAATGTTGATTGGTGTGTGAATTTCTATTTTTGTTTTTGTTTTTTTGTTTATTAAGTGTTTTTTATTAATTTTTTAAAATCGAAAACTGACGTCATGGTCGGTAACTTATGCATGTGAGCACAGGAAAAAGTTACCAGCCATCATTTCATTTCACGACTTAAAAAAATTAATTAAAATTACTTAATGAACTAAAAAATTAGAAACTTGCATATCTATCAAGGCAATGTAGGACGACGTCTTCTTTATTGATATTGGCACTTACCTTGCAATTGTTTAATCGTTCTCTCTATAATTTTAAAAACATTGTAATTCTTCAAGTTTAACGCTTGGAAGATAATTTATAAAAAAAAGTTTCCTTTTATTAACTTATAAATATAAATAAATAAATTATTTATTTTATTGTTGTCGTTTTTTAGTCTGGTATAAATTGGCAAAATAAACGAATAGAAACTCACCTAGAACCTGATCATGATTATAAGCTGGATATAATTCTTGAACAAAATGCTCATTTTTATATCGGAGATATCAGAATTTGTGACAAAAATGGTGAGCTATACAATTTTATCTATACAAATTATAACAGAAAAATATACGAGCCATAACAAAAAATTAATTAATCATTCTTTACATGTTATTTATATTCTTCCTTTGTAAAATTGAATCCTAAATGTGATAATTAAATGCACGTCCTGTTTTAAACTTATGCAATGCATATTATTTTTAATTTAATAGCAATTCTAATTTTTCATCATTAATCATATTGTGATAGTAAAAAAAAAAAAGTAACTTTTTTGAAACATTGTTTCTCAGAAACGTTTGTATCGAAACTGGAAACGAGAGAACATTTGAAATGCACGGAGTTGTTATTCAATAGGAGCATCGATATATTTAATAGTGTGAAAGAGTTACCTTTTCACCGCTTTGGTAAGTTTGTAAAAATATGACAATATTAATTACAGAAGTCGTTTATTGTTGGAGATGTAATGTGCATAGTCAAGAGATATCATATATTATTGTCCTAGGCGGAGACTGTTTAGGTGACAGTTTCGGACGTGACTGCAGCCTCTCATGTAGCAAAGTTCTCGGCTCCGAGTGTCGCAGAGTGACAACATGTGTCAACATGGATGGTGTGGGCAACTTTTGTTCGTGCCTCCCTGGCTACATCTCCACTACAGGGGAACTACCCTGTGCCACAGGTATGACATAGGGTTGAGTATCGACTATTTCAGGTATTTTATAGTTTTACAATTAAAACTTATATTTTATAATATTATTATATGTAAATAATGCAAGCTATTATAATTACAGTTAATTATTGTAAGAGTAGTATTCTTCTATGAACAATTTTTTTTATTTATTTATAGGTATCTCTGTAATTAAAATAAGTGGAGGGCTACAATAAATATTATTAAAAAGTTTTTCATTGATTACAATTTTGTGAAGTTAATCTAAGATATAACAAGGGAGTCAATTAGGAAGAAAGGGGCAATAAGAGAAGAGATACACTGTCACATGTACAAACTAGTGCATTCAACTTCTATAAAATTAACATTAAAATCACACCAGCAGAAATTCATTAAGGATAAACAGCTCAAACTCAAAATAAGCTTGTAAATTTAGTGATATGATAACATACTTTTTAAAGTGAAATATTTCATGAATTAGTATTTATTTCAGTATGCATGTCACATACCTTTGGAACTAACTGCAAATTCAGTTGCGGTAAATGTTTTGGCAACACCAGCTGTCACCCTGGAACTGGAGTCTGCATGCAAGGCTGCGAAGAACGTTACAGACAACCTTATTGTAATTCAGGTATATACAAAATACTTGTATACTTATGTATTTTATTGTGTAAATGATTACCTTCATATGGTTTTAGATGAAAAAGAAAATCAAATAATGTAAACGATCAACTTGTTGTAAACTTTATGTAAATTTATGTATGAACTGCCTGCGGCAATCAAAGTTCTTATCTTGTTACTTTTCCAATTTTCATTATTCACTTTTTAAAATATTTAAACTTAGAAATTTGATTCAACCTAAAACTTCAACTTAAATTGTCTGGAATAAGTAAGAAAATTAAAACTTTTATCCTTGTAGTATGTTTTTTATTCATTTTAATTTGTTCTATGCATATATGTAATATTTCAATTTTTGCTTTATAGAGCTTCCAATTCTGGACGAAATATCAGCTACTGATGTGGAAGTTTATCCTGACGGTTTCTCAATACATATCAATGACGTGAATATGAAAGTAAAAGCAACGCATCTTTTGTTACAATATAAGGTCAGTATAAAACACGAGATTATAAAGTATACTCTCTTGCACTGATTGCGAGAAATTAGTGTAATATCCCTAAAAAAAATAAAAGAGAGAGAGAGAGAGAGAGAGAGAGAGAGAGAGGCTATAATAACAATATGATTAAAATGCAATAAAATGAGTTTTGTTAACTTTAATGTTATATTATGTTGTTGGTTACAATTTTTTAAGCATTCTTTGGTAATTTTTTTGGTAGAGCAGTGTAAATGTTCTTTTCTTCTGCGTGGCAACATATAGTTATTCAGTTATTCATTATTAAAAGTTATGTAGACAATATACTCATCAAAATGTTATATAAATGATAATAATTATATTAATAATATTATTATTAATAAATATATTGATTCCTATATAATGGGCCGTTCACAATGATTTCACAACTTTGATAAAAGAATTTAAATAAAATTGATTAATTGTAATAATTAAGAGTAATAATTCACGTAAGAGTTTACGTGAATTTACGCGTCATTGTGGACAGCCCATTAAAAGTAGTTTTTTTCTTTGATAAAAAATAATGTATAGATAGATAGAAAAAAAAAGAAAGATATCCTGTGCAGTTTGCTTTAACATGTATGTATCGATAATCGATATAGTATATCAAAAAAATTTCCTTACATTATAGGCTTATGTATAGTTCGAAATCTTTTTGATTTATCATCGGTACATACATACAATAATATTTCATTTTTCTTCTATACAATATAAACTGGGTTTTAAAGGAAAGAGGACTAGAGAGTGTATGGCAAAATGATACAACTTTGCATTCCTGGCCTGTGCAATCTGAACTCTCCCTGAGAGGGTTGAAAAGTAGCACCAAGTATGAAGTACGAGCCGTGATACTCGATGACGAACAAGGATATTTTGGTGACCTTATTCCTGTCTTGAATATTTCTACAAATTGCCAAGTTATACGTAAGAAATAAACTTTTATCTATATACGTGTATTGGTTCAATAAAATCTAAATCTCAAATTTCAGATCCATCTGAAATTGAAATTGCATCCAATTTTGATTCTATAATCATCGATTGGAAGGTTAGTATAGAAATAATAATAATAGAGCAAAGTCATGTGCGATTTTTATTTTATTTTACTTGATATATTGGCACTTCGTTATTAGTGATTTTGATTATAAAAAATGTTCCGTGATGATAGGCCTATACAGATACACAGATACTGTATAATGAATGAATAATATATTCAAAAATATAATTTTCTAAGTTTCCGGCATAAGCAGACAATAACATTTAACTAACTAAGACCTTCATTCTTTTTGTTTTATTTTATTGTTATTATTATTAACGTTTTTCTTGTTCATTGCTTATTAATTATTAAGAATGTGTAAATAATGTTCGTTTGTGTGTTATTTTCATTTTTTGTTATACTGAAGGTATCGAAATCAACCTGCCCCCCTTCAGATTACAAAATTACCGTGGATCAACGCTCATCTAATTATGACTATCTTCCAATATTAATACCTGGACTGCAGTCAAATTATCACAGTGTTGCAATTTCTTATATAAGAAATGATTCTATTGTTTTTGATGAAATTGTAGAAATTGAAGTCACGGGTGAGTATTGTGTTTTAAAGTAGTTACGTGAGGAATAAATTTTTATTATTTTTGTTATTATTATTATATTTTAGAAGCTATAAGCTTTACACATTATACGTAAGGGTTATAATATTTACATTAGTCGCTTGATAACATTTTGTGCGTACATAAAATGTTATACGCTTTTCTTTATAATTTAATATAATTGAAAAAAGGTTATACTATTCTCTTTCGTTTCTCTCTTGTAGCTTTTTTATTTTTGGGCATCAGAATAACATGCTCATTCTTGTATTAGCACATAATATGCCATGTGTAAAGCTATTTTATACAGTATTATGAACATTCCAAGGAACAAAACTTAAATCGTAATCAAGTATTAACTTGAATTCTTGAATCTTCAATAACAAGAAACAAATAATTATTATATTGCATTTGAAAAAAACAACTTTTAAATGTGTGCTTAGTTAAAAATATTGTCTATAAAGGGCCATAAATTAATATTTTCAACATTTTTTTTTTCAAACGAAACACTTTTACAGAGCTTAATATTTAAGTTTTTACGTCATTTTATAACTTACATTTTTGCAAACGGTGTTCCAGTTCTAATTTATGATCAAATATAGTATAATATATAAATAACCGTTTCTATTATTTTGTTTCAGATTCTGACTGGTTATTTTTACTAACAGTCATATTACTCACATTATTTATCATATCATTCTCGATTTCATTTCTATGCTGGTTAAAATTTAGCTATTTTAAAAGCAAAATAATATCTAACTCATGTCTTAAAACTCAGGTTTATTACAAAAGAAATACAATGTACCGTCATGATACCCAACTTCCAATCAATTTGATGAAAATGAACTTTGATTTTGACAACAATATAAATCTGTATGAAGATCATGTATATGAGGAACCAGCAGAAGTTTCAAGTTATAAAAACATTGGTCCATTCATCATTGAAGATAATAAATATGAATATGTAAAATATACATCTTGTGAACGTATTTATGAAAATTTTAATAAAGTTTTAGATTATGATGATATTGAAAATGTTAAAGAGGAGTTGGATAAAGTAGAGTATTTTAATGTCTTGCCAAATATTGTCTACATCTAAAATATAATGGGGAGAAATATATCCACTTATATTAAGTATCTTTGGTGGAGATTTTTTTTTTATAGAGTTGCCTTAAAAAATTATTAATTTAAATTAAATTAGATGTGCTTCAGTTTGATGCTACTATATTTACGTAATAATAAAATTAAAAGAAAAAGAAATGTCAGTTGCCCAAAATCTCTTGAAATTATTGGAGTTGATAAAATAAAAAAGTTAAAGATTGCTACACGGCAACATAAATGTGTATCTTCTTATATCTATCATTTATATTATAACTTGACTGCAAGTTATTGAAATTATAATAACAAAGTTCAAATTATGAACGTTTATGAATAATAATTTATCAATAAAATATTGTCGATTATGTTTTTAATTCAATTGTTCCTTTCTTGAACGTATATAAATATTAAATTATAATTATCACATAATTTTTTTCTGATCAATTATTGTTTGCCTATACTTTATGAAATAACAGTCCATGCAGATATCCTTTATACTTATGTTTCAATATATAGTTTTTTTTTTATTTATTTGTTTTTTTCCAAGCATAAAAAAAAAGTATATACTTACATTTAAAATCAATCTAACTAACGGATGTTAAATAATATCACGCACTATATAATATACTTACGATAAATAAATATTTGTGCCGTATGTCATAATTGGGCATTTATCTTCTGGGAAGTGGTAAAAATATCAGCGACACAAAATTCATTATCATTTTATTTTATTTTTGCATATTAAAATACTTATCACGTATGGTATTTCTATTCTATATATTATTCATTCATAAGATTTTTTTATAATAACTCTTATTAACTGATGTTTTCCTAATATCAGTATGCAATTTTATAAAATAATGTGCAGTTTTATCATAAAATGCATTTAATAGCATGCATTACATATATATTTTTTTAATATACATAGTTTTTATTATGATATATATAATCTATAAGTAAAAAAAAAAAATAGTAAAAAAATAAAAATTAAGTACAGGGTGTTTTTTTAAAAGCGCGCATTTTAAAACGCAAAATAAAATATGAAGAAATAAAATAAAATAAACTTTTTATAGGGTGTATGCGGATGACGTCATATTTATTGCGCTTTGAGGCCATACTGGAGTAGTGCATAACATTGCTCAGCATAGGACAAACTTCATTTAAGCCAATTTTCTTTGGGATATTGGTTAATTTTTTGCTTACTGTTATTTTTCTCACATACCTGAGATATTAATTCAACATATTTACAGCATCAATGCTCTCAAAAATATTGCATAGTGTTTTTAAACTGGCAAAACGATTTTTTGTCCTATGTCACCCATGTTATTGAGTTATCCAACATGGCGTCGACTTTAGCATGAATGCATAGACCCTATATATCATTTTGTAGCCAAGGGTAAGACCGTTTTAAAACTGTTCTTAAAAATAAAATTGACTGACCGGTTTTCTTGCACCGAGCGTCAACGTAAAAATGTGCTATTTTTTTTTCCCAAACGTCTTTTTTTCTGCAAAAATGATCAGAAATGTGCTTTTTCAACTATCCTTTATTGACAATTAATAGAGTCTGTTGGCATAAATATAACTAAAATAAGGTACCTATAGCTATAGCACTCTAAACATGTTTTGTGATAAAAATGGAAAGGATGGAGCCACATTGTTATCAGTGTTAAGGTAAAAAAAAAAAAATGCGTTAAACATTGCTAAATTTGCCAACATTTTCTCTAATTCGAGATTTTTTTTTAATGATTTAACGAAATTTTTAGTTTCTCTATAATGACTTTGCTCTCACAGTTTTCTTTCAAATCTGAGTAATGTTTGGTTTAATTATTAAAAAATATTTTCAATATGAAGGCTTCAATAAATTCAAGATGCAAAGGATTAATGAATTCAGCAAAAACCAAATGAAATGTGCGGATTTCCATATGGACCAACTTTTAAAGGAAAATATGCAAAATAAAAATTTCCGTTCTTTAAAGTGAAATGCCTAAGGTTTTAATTATCAAATCAAACCAGTTTGTAAGAATTGACAGAAAATTAAAGTTACAAACAATGTTATAAAAATTCAAATTCAAACAAAATCGGTAAAAAAAAAATTGATTCAAGAGAATTTTTTAAATCAAATTTAGCAATGTTTAACGCAAAGTTTTCACCTTAAGCCTTAAGCCGAATACCAATGTAGCTCCATCCTTCCATTTTTATCACAGAACATGTTTAGAGTGCTATAGGTATCTTATTTATGCCAACAGACTCCAATAATTGTCAATAAAGGATAGTTAAAAAAGCAAATTTCTGATCATTTTTGCAGAAAAAAAGACGTTTGGGGAAAAAAAATAGCACATTTTTACGTTGACGCTCGGTGCAAGAAAACCGGTCAGTCAATTTTATTTTTAAGAACAGTTTTAAAAATGTCTAACCCTTGGCTACAAAATGATATATAAAAAGTTTATTTTATTTTATTTCTTCATATTTTATTTTGCGTTTTAAAATGCGCGCTTTTAAAAAAAAAACTGTATATTGTGAACAATTTTTATATATTTTTAATTACATTTACAAAACAATTCAATAAAAATATAAATTATATTTGAAAGATAACAAATTTAATATCAACCTTCCCACAGCAACTATATAATAATAAAATGAAATTTGATAAAATAATAATTGACTTCCTAATGTTACTATCTGTATACAACTATAACAACATCACATTTTATTTTTATCAGAAACAAAACTTCATTTTATTAAGTCACCTTCAAATTAATTTATCAACTTATTTCCTTTTTATTTTAAATAAAAGTTAGCGCTTTATGCAGTTCACGTAATAAGGGGACACCCGCTTAACATGTAATTATGCTGAGAGAACTGCATAAGTTGCAAAACAATTACGTATAGCATCATTTACAATTAGAAAATACCCCGTAACAGCTACCAATTAGCTATGCTATAACGATCTAAATTACTTTTTAATACTCTTTTTTTTTTTTTTTTACTTTTTTTAAACATCCCCCGTATATTTGTAGATGATCAAACTCTACAATATTTTTAATATGCAATAAATTTAATAGCATGTAATCTGTTATAAAAATGATATGTATTAAATACAGTAAAATTATTGCAAATTAAAAACATAGCACCGGCCATAAGGATAATTAATGCAACTTGTAGCAATTGACAATAACTCACTGCTCCTATACAATGCATATTGTATCTAATAATTAAAACAATTTATGTGCTTTTTCTATATTTTACATCAATGTGGTAACATTTATAATCCAAGGCGTGAGGACCGAAATTCGATCAAACCACTCATATGTATCGTCACCCCCAGAGGGTGAGTAGAGTAAACCCACAAGCTTTCCATTACTGTCCACCAGTGCTGCGCCTCTAGAGGACTGAAACATGCAAAATAAAGTTCAGCAAAGCTCTTTTGTGTCTTGAATTTCCGACAATCTTTTCTCAATGTCTATGTTTTTAGTTGATACTAATTAGTTCTTTATTCAGCATAAAGATCAAGTCCACAACATTTAATTTGAATGAATAGTTAATACAAACAAACATGAAAAGATAATAAAATAATAATTATAACATTAAAAACCGCAGTCACTTTTTGCTTTTTGTATTACATAAAGCTAAGCAGGCATAATATTGAACATTATTTTTTTATACTGATTGTATCGGAGAAAAGAAAGAAATAAACAATATTGATTTTAAATTTTGACTTTATGTTTAAGTTATGCATTTTAAGTATTATTTGTATTTTGAATTATTTGACTTATGTTATGTTATGTGTGTAGTGTATGGTGTATGTATATGAATGTAGGTAAAATTATACATAAATACGGACGTGCGTGAAAAGTAAATTTGGCGATAACCCAATCATAATTTTTTAGTGGGGGAAAAAAAAAGAAAAAAAAAGTGATAAACCACACAACACAACACATAATTATAAAATAATAAAATATATTATGCAATGAAGCAAAAGTTCAGTAGAAAATTGTTGAGTTTCCATGAATTTTATCATTACATGTAATATGATAAAATATCGCACGATTAAACTTCCCATTTTATTCTAATGTAATGCCTTATTTTATTCAATCAAACAAATATTCCAATAACACACCTGCACTGAAGTGAGGTTGAAACGTGTGCTCAAGATACTACTTTAATATAGCCATGCAATGCATGATTATAATAAATGAGTATATAATATTTTTTTTTTCTATACCCATAAATAAGAAATTCCTAACTTTTTACAACATTTATTCATTAGCATAATAAATATGTCTAAAATAGAACAGATAAATAGCTAAGCAATACAAGATAATGTTTATGCTATATATATGTAACATAGTTGTTATGCAATATAGCATTAATTATGTTTATAAATGCGTATAAATGTTGATGAAAATGGGCTAGTATTATTGTTATGTTATTTATTTTTGTCCGTGCGTTATACTTAAAGTTTATGGACTTTTTAATGTATACACGAAGCTATATTTGTCTATAAAAACCCTTTAGACTCATAAATCAATTATAGAGACTTTTTTTCTTACCCATTCATCTTTTTCGTTATATTGTGGTATGCAAAGATTATTGTCTTGCGCACCACAAGTAGCACTGCTTGCCAACTTCTTGTTTGTATGCATTATAATGAATTTCTGGAATCATATTAAATCATAATATAACACTAAAAGGAAATTATATATTAGAAAAACGGCCACTCATAATGAAGTCGAAGTATAATTGTCAATTATCTTGCAACTTGTTAACAATTTGAGCAAAGAAAAAATCGGGCAATTTGAGCATGAAACAGGAAGAGTTTTGCATTTTTTTTTGTACTGTATACTCAAACAGTAAAAAAACATGTAATTTATTTTCATAAGTGACGTCATTATTATAATATGCTATAATTTATTTGCACATACATTACAACAATATACTCTTAAAGTTTACTATTTATTTTAAATATCCAGAAAAAAAAGAAAAAAGAAGAAGACAAAAATGAATTTTGATAACATTGAGTCTGATTTAAATATAAGAGCGTATAAGAGGTCCTGAGTGCTTACTTGGTACGTATCGAAATGATACACAGTCATTGGCATGGTTGTATCCCATTCCCAATTGGCCGGAACCGGGGTTGCAAAATTGTGATTTTCGTTTGAAACCTGATGAGACATGAAATAAAATTAAGACAAATATATATGTATATATATATATATAATATATATAATATATATATATATATATATATATATATATATATATATATATATATATATATATATATATATATATATATATATATATATATATATATAGATTTTAGCAATATAATGTAATGTGTGTAAATATATACAAGAAACCGTAACATATAATATGTAGCATAATGTATTGTAACATTGTAACCACATTTTAATTTTGTCACACTTTCTACAAGTATTATTATTATTTTGAAAACTTTATGAACCAAAATAATAACTTTTCTTTGTAAATTTGTAGCACTAATTTTAGGAAGTTTGAATATTATTTTGACTTGCCTTAACCAACGCAAATTCACCATTTCCAGTGAAAAAGACTTTCTTTGCACGATGAATATACGCGCTTCTGTCCATAAAAACATTGCTTGTATTTGAAATCACGATAATGTTCTTTACTTTGTTTCCTCCAAGTGTCCAACTGTTATAGAGGTTCAATATATTCATTAGCATTATGTAAATTATTATTTATAATGTTTTCACTAATTGCCAATAATTAATGTAATTATATACTCACTCATGAACTCTCTTTTGATTAGACAGTACCCAACTTGCGGTGACAAACACTGCGTTAGCTCCATACGCACGGCAACCGTTAGCTTGCACGATGGAACACTGCAAATATAATTAAAAATAACTAATCAGTAATTTTTTATATAAATGTCAGTTGAGATCTTGATAATTTTTAACAAATTTGCAATAAATAAATTAATATGTACCAATAATTTATCGTACTTTATACTGTTTTTTTTTTAACAAGTAGTGCAACGATTTCTCTTGCAAGTTGCAAGAAATTCAGAAAGTATATGTAGCAAAAGAATATATTAAAATTGCCGTTATTTTGTAAATTATTAAAGTTCTCGGTTAGCACGGAACCTTGAAATGCAAAATATTAAAGAAAAAGCGGTAATAAATAATAATAATAATATAATAAAAAAGTGAAGAAATGATATCCTTCAACTCCGATTTTCTTTTTCGTAATACTTCTTTACGACACCCAGCCTAATACATTTGTATTACAGTATAATTTACTAGTTTTTAATTAATTTTGGTTTGTAGTAAAATATTTACCATGAAAGGGCAATCATTGATGTCATTTGCATAAGTATTCCTAAAATGTTCCTCCGTATATACACGACCATGGTGCTTTCCATCGTCAGGAATATGTTGCACAGCGTCATCTGGAACTAAAATAAATCAGTGAGTAAATGTGAGAAAATAATGAAAATATGACAGATAAATACATAGGGAAATAAAATATTTACTTTGTGTGTTTGCTAACACAGCAAAGCTGCAAGCAATGAACCCCAAGAACAGTTCTCTAGCCATTGTCTCTTTCTGATATAATAACACAAGCACTATGTTAGCAAGAAACAAAAATTAAATTTGATAAATTGAAACTATTGATATATATACTGCGTCAACGTTTAAAAACAAAAATTTTGATATTACAATCTTCTTGAGATAAATATTCCGCAAAATTTTCTTAAATTCACATAATTTACATGCTTATATTACATTTTATCAAAATAAAGATATCGTAAATGGAAATGCTTTTTAAATTTTTAGAGCATAATATAAATTGTTAAAATGATTGCCTATCTTGATGTGCGTTTTGATTCATATAATTTTCGGTACAATTTCCATGTTTTAGGGAACGCAACAAACTTTATTACTGTCCTTGCCATTATCTGGGTAAAACTTTCTTGATGTTTATAATTTTATATCGTCACAATGGCACAATTATATTTGAGGGCATGCAGTAAATTTGTGTTTGAAACGCACTGGAGCATGGTACAAAAAAATGATTTGTATTAAAACAGAAAGGTATACGCATATCATTATATATAGTTAAAGTACAACACGAGTACAACACACAATATATATATATATATATATATATATATATATATACAGGGTCGGACTGGCTCGAAAAGGCCCATTCAGGAAAAGACGAGAGACTGCCCACTGGGGGGTCTGGGTAGCCCCCCCAGCAAAAGGGGGTTCCGGGGGGCGAAGCCCCCCGGAAAATTTTAAGACACGCTCCTTTTTGAGGAAAAAATCACTTAGGTGCTTTTATTATTTCTTTGTTCGCAAAAAAAAATTATTTTTTTTTTAGTTTTTTCAGTAAAGAAATAAGTTAAATAACAATTTTGCATAAGTTAATTTACGATGAAAGAGTAAAAAAAAGCAAAAAATATAAAAGAACGAAAATATTATCTATTAATTTAGTGAATGCCATACATTTTACTTAAATTTACATAAAATTGTATCGTAATATTTTATTTAATTAATCAACATAAATTCAAATGTGTGCAATTTTTATTTTTGAAATAATTATAATTATAGTATCACATGCAAAACTTATAGCGAATTTTTTTTTTACTTTGAAATTTGTTTGGATCCATGCAGCTTAATCTTTAAATATAAACCATAATTTTATTTATTTATTTTTAAATTATAGCCAGCATCAATAAGGAATTCGAATCTAAAAAAAAAAAAAAAAAAAAAAAAAAAAAAATCATATTCTATAAAAGAGATGAACATTGTCCCGAATTTTAGAAAATTGAAAAATGACGTTATGTTTTGATAACTTTTATATGTCTGGGCATAGGAAAAAGCTGCCAATCACTGTGAAGTCATTTTGCGTTTTTTAAAAATACTAAAATTTCACATATCTATCGATTTAGGACAATATGTCCTCTTTTATATAGAATGTTTTTATTAAAACTACCCCTTAAAATTTCTTGGTATTCCTCTTTGTTCCGTAATAGGTATATAACAGCTTAATATTTTTTTCTTCCACTGTAATCTCTCTCTCTCTTTTTCTTTTCTTTTCTTTTTTTTTTGCGACACGATCGTTAAAGGCGTAGAACACCTTGAACAAAAAAGTTGCATAATATCCTAACAAACCTGAAAATCAACGTTGAGTTGGCCGGAGTCATTGATTTCTAATTTATTTTCCATTCACAAAATGCCGCTGCCGGTCACTGACGTCACAGTTCGCCTGGTCCACGCGCAAGTAAACCGGCGAGCTGTGACGTCAGTGACCGGCAGTGGCATTTTGTGAATGGAAAATAAATAAGAAATCAATGACTCCGGCCAAATCAACTTTGATTTTCAGGTTTGTTGGGATATTATGCAACTTTTTTGTTCAAGGTGTTCTACGCCTTTAATATTTTTTAGTATATGAATTAAATATTTTAGTCAATTTTGCATTATTATACTTTGTAATCTCTCGTAGATTAAAAAAAAATCTTAAAGGTTGAATACTGGAAAATAAAGTAACCTATAGGTTTGTGAAGGTGTTGAGATAAGAGAATAGTTCATATAGTTCTTGGGCAATGAAATAAGTAAATATAGTAAATAATAAATCGAAATTACACCATTCACGTATTATTGATGAGCGCTTTAATTTAAGATGTGAAACAAATAATAAGTATGTGTGCAATTTGATGGAATTTTTAAATGTTTTTTTCCAACTCTTTTCCTTTCAACTTTCTTCTATAGTTCTTCTTCTTTTCTTCTCCTTCTCCCTTTTTTTTTTTTTTTTTTGCATTTTTCATTTTTGTTTATTAGCGAGCAAAGGGCCCCCAGACCAGGGGGGTCCGGTCAGGAATTCCTGACCAACTTAAATGACCGACACTGTATATTATATATATATATATATATATATATATATATATATATATATAATATAATATAATATAATATAATATAATATAATATAATATAATATAATTATATAAGATAATAAAGGCGTGGGCTAATAGAAAGAGAGAGATGGTCATGGTGAATGCGACGGTATTCTATCAAAAACAGTCCCTCCTACAGATAACAATTTTTTAGGGATTAATATTTTAGTATACAATACAACGTCAGTTTGTGTTTCAGCCCTCCAGAAAATCAGTCATTCCCCCGTCCTCCGCGTTCCATAAAGACTGTTTGAAGAAGCTCTATTTGATACAAGAGAAAGGGGGAAGGAAAAGAGCGATATATCCAAATCCTTGTAAAGTTTCAAAAACTCGGGGGGGGGGGGGGGGGGGGGGGATTTTTGTTTTGTTTTACAGTCTATTAGGTTAAATACGTTCAGTGTTGAGCCATAAGAGTAGGCTCGTGATAGCGGATGAGGCACCCCATTTGCAAGACCGATTTTAAGCCTCCTTAGGAGGCACCAAGTTCCGATAGCTGACGAGACTCCTCATTTGGATGCCAGACCTATATTATTTGGATCACAGTCCCCTCCAAGGGGACTGTGATTTGGATACACAACCTTTTTCTTTTAAATTACTTAAATTTCTATTGAAAATTAATTTAACTATTTTTTATCATTAATGCTGCTCCGTGAGTTTTTTCCCCCATACCTTAAAAATGCTTTATTTGTCATTAATTTAATATACTTTTTTTTTTCTTCCAGTTTTTCTAAATCAAGCATACTATTTTTAAATTATCTTTTTTTTTATACTATACTTTTAGAAATATTGAAAGTGGATATCTTGCAAAAATGATACATATATATGACTCTTTAAATTTCTGCATGCATATATATTATGCAAGTTAATGACGAATAATTTATATAGCAATATGGTTAATTTATTTTTAAGTTGCTAAAAAAAAAAAAAAAAAACAATATAAGCATAAGCGACTATAAATATTGAGATTCAGACGGAGCGCTATGTATTATAATTAAGGCGTAAAAATGCGGCAACCCGCTTGCCAAAACTGTTGAACAATTAAGTTGCATAACTTGATGGCGCCCATGCTACGCCAAAATGAAAAAGTTATAAATATCCTGAATTATATATCACGTTATATACAATTTTAATTCTGTATATATTATATGATTATAATCATAATCCTGCTACATATATGACCATAACTACTCTGTTTTTTCTTCTTTTAAAATACACATTGGATATCACTAAATATAGTGCATTTTGCCTATATAGAAAGTCGAAATATTGCGTTATACTGTATGTAACAAAATATATGGCCTAATATGGTCACGCAATGCAATACTCACTCATAATTGGTTCACTTGACTTCACACGTTCACAAAAGGTAATGCTAATTCTGATTGGCTTAGCAATATTGCCTGCTCACTGTGTGTGTTGCTGATTATTTGACCTTTTATGGTCATGAAATAGATGCATGATTTAAATTTTTGTGGATGCAGTGGTCACGTGATGCGTAGTGTGACGTAAAAAGCTGCGCAATCGAGGAAGCGCCGTTACTACGCGCCAATTTTTTTTCGTCAGTCTGCTTGTGCACCTTGAGAAGAGCGCGTCGTGTCGTATGCGGTAATTTTCACAAAACATTAGCAAAGGTAATTCTTACATTCTTACAGTCGTTCACATGTCATGTGCAGTACATTATGAACTTTTTTTTTTTTGGGTATTTATGTTTGTAAATTATATTTGATTGTACATAAGTACTTTTAATGGGTATCATATATTGATATATTATATGTTTTTTTTATGCAATGCATCTTTCCGGTGCGTTTTTTTTTTTTTTTTAATTTGATTTACAGCTACCCACCTTAACATTTTTTTTGTATCTTGATTGTTAAATAGAGAGGAAGCAAGATCCAATAAATAATTATGGAAGGTCGAGTGCTAGGCCGTGCACGTGGACGTGCTACACGGGAAATGAAGACTGGACAGGAAAGAAAGCCGGGTCCATCCGCAGTTATTCAAGCTGACGGCGACGCAGGAACGGTGCCATCCAGCGAGGTGGTAAGGGAAATTCTACATTCATACGTATAACGCGTATAACGTGTGATATTTTCACTGTAAATAAGATTGTACATAAAACTGAAAAAAATTAAAATGTTTACCGGTACGCATGTTCATATGTGAATTTTATTGTTTGATCGTCGAGTGTGTTGATTTGTATTCAGAACCCGATGAAGAAAGAAGAGGTGAATGTATTTGAAACAATCGATCCTAGTTTCAAGAAATTAAATATCAAAGATGATTTGAATGTATTACCTCCACCTCGTGGCCATCATACTGGACGTTTTGGTCCACCCCTGACACTTGGAATTGTAAAAACAAGGCCTGATTCACTTGAGTCTAAGAAAGGCAAGAAAAACCACCTTACTTTAAATAATAAAATAAAAAATAGTTAAAACTTTATGCTTTTATGCATACAATGTGTTGTATTTTGTTTTGTCTAGGAAAGTCTGGAGCCCCAATTAATGTCCAAGCCAACTACTTCCGGCTGTGTTCTGTGACAGACTGGGTATTGTACCAATACCATGTTGATTTTTCACCAGAGGAAGATCGTAACAATGTTAGAAAAGCATTGATTAAAGATCATCGCTCACTTATTGGAGGATATTTATTTGATGGCATGATTCTCTACACCAGTCATCGTCTTGGGCAAAATGTGAGAAATCATGTTTGTTTTGATTATAATCTTTACATATTATATGTTACGACAAAACGTATCATTATTTGATTATGATATATTATTTGATTATATATATTATTATTTAATTAAAGGAAAATGAATGCATATATGTAAATAAAAAGTTTTTTTTTTAATTGCAGCCAATGGTTGTTCACTCCTCAAAGCAAGATGGCTCAAATGTCAAAATTTCTATCAACTACAGCCGACAGCTGATCTTTGGTGAACATGAGTACATGCAGTTCTTTAACATTCTCATGCGCAAGTGTTTGGGTGCCTTGAATCTGCAGCTTGTTGGAAGGAATTACTTTGATCCACATGCAAAGGTACATGCAAATAAGTTAAAATTGCACGATTTGTATTTATGTAATGAACGCTCTTATATATCGTCGGGCTAGAGCACAAACCGTGGTTCTACAAATGCAGCTAAGTCAAAATTCCTATATTTTTGTACTGTTTTGAACTTTGTTGTGTACATACGGTTTATGTTGTGCTCTAATCTGATGATATGAAGTAAATTTCTTTACTGTAATATAATGAATGGCTGGGGGGGGGGGGGGGGTATGTTAATTGTCAATTATATGATTTATAAACCAGCAGATTGGAAGTTACTAATACAAGGTACAAGGTGGCATCCAAATATGTTGAACCATTTCATTGATGCGCAATTTAAATAAAAAAGTTATGTATCTCACACATAGTTTTTGCTGCTAGGTTGATATGTCCGATCACAAGATGGAGCTCTGGCCAGGCTATGTGACTTCCATTCGTCAACACGAGACTGATATTCTGATGTGTACGGAGATCACACACAAGGTGATGAGACAAGACACCGTGCTGGATCTGCTGCAAGAAGTGCAGTGTGAGAATCCAGTAGACTGGCAGAACACTTTCAAAGAGACAGTTCTCGGACTTGTTGTTCTCACAGACTACAACAATCGTACATACAGAGTGGATGATGTGGACTTCAGAGTCACTCCAGCAACAATGTTCAATCTGAAAAACCAAGAGAAAATCAGCTATGCCACTTACTACCAAACTGTTAGTCTTATCATTTTTTTATTTCTTCTTCTTTATGATTCATAAAATTAAAAGTACTATAATTTATATTAAAAAAATGATGTCGCCATACAATTTTAGTTTGTTATACGTACAGGTAGTGATTGATAACTTCTTCTGGGCAACCAATAGTTGCTCAAGGGTTTTTTTGTTAAGAGGGGAGTATGGTGATGATTATGATGATTTGAGCAACCATGGTACTCAAGGTTGTCAGGATAGGTTAGGGGGGATAGGTTGTGAGTCATGGTATTTAAAATTCTCTTTATTATAGTAGCACTGTAGCAATCTTGCAGGTAAAATGGTTTATCCTTTTCAATTTTTCTTGGAAGTTATAATAATATTTATTTCAAACATTGACAAAATGTATCCCAGGATATATCCCAATTTATACTTTTATTGTAGCGTTACCACATCCAATTGCGTAACATGAAGCAGCCACTGCTTGTCACAAAGAGTAAGTCCAAGGACATGAATGCTGGCTTGCCAGAAACAGTGTATCTGATTCCTGAGCTGTGTCGCATGACTGGTCTCACGGACAAGATGAGAAACAACTACAAGCTGATGAGTGCTTTGGCAGAACATACTCGCATGGGACCAAATCTACGTGTCAAGAAATTGCTTTCTTTCAGTCAGCGTCTGAACAATGAACCAAATGTAAGCCAATACATCAAACCTTTTTTTTTTTTTATGATAAAAAAAAAGTTAATATATTATACAATCTGTAAAATAAGCAATCTAATAATTTATGTATGTAGGTAGTAGATGAGCTGGATATGTGGAACATGAAAGTTGCCCCTCAGCTTGTAAACTTCCAAGCCCGTACACTGCCAAGAGAAGTCATTATCCAAGGTGCCCCAGGGCAAGAGATTTCTTATGACTGTGGACCTAATTATGATTGGACTCCTCATCTGCGATGTAAGTATATAATATACAATGAAATAAGCTAAATTGTGAATTAATGGCACTGTCAAATGTGTAAATTGGTGTTTCATCTACAGCCAATCCCATGCTGAGTATGGCTGGTGTCATGATGTGGGTGGTGATGGTTCCTCAAAGTATGCACTCAGCTGCTGGCAACTTCATTGGATTGGTAATGCGTGCAGCACGAGGCATGGGCATGCAAATGATGGAACCTCGTGTTGTAACCATGTGTGATGACAAGCAAGCCACGTACGTCAACCAGTTGGAGGAATTGCTGAGCAATCATAACCCACAACTTGTTGTCTGCATCGTCTCCAACAATAGAGGAGATCGCTACAGTGCAATCAAGAAGAAGTGTTCAGTAGACAGATCAGGTAAGGATATTTGTCATATGCTCTTGAGAAATATAATCTTTACTGTTATAGTTTTTTTTTTTTTTTTTTTTTTTTTTTTTTTTTTTTTTACAGTTCCTTCTCAAGTAATCACAGCTCGGTGCTTGAGTAACAAGAATGCTCAGTCCATTGCTCTCAAAATTGCTGTACAGATCAATTGCAAGCTTGGTGGCTCACCTTGGACAGTAGCAATTCCTATGAAGGGCACAATGATTGTGGGCTTTGACGTAACCACTGATACAATGAGCAAGCACATGTCATATGGTGCACTTGTAGCTACCTTGGACCCCAAGCTCACCAAGTATTTCACAGCAGTAACTGCTCATAAGAATCCTGAAGAAGCAAGCAACAATGTATCACTAAATTTGTTGCGTGCCTTACACAAATTTAAGCAACACAATGAGGGATGTTTGCCTGCTCGCATTGTTGTGTACAGAGACGGTGTAGGAGATGGACAGATTCCATACATCATTAAGCATGAAGTTACCTTGCTGCAGGTATGTGCTATATTTATATGATCTTTTCAATTGTGGTATAATTATTTAACTTGTTAAAACATCTCATCGTTATACGTTATATGTTCTGATTATCACAGAGTCGCTTGGCTGAGGTGTATGGAGAGCACAACTACCACCTGGCCTTCATTGTGGTCTCCAAGCGTATCAACACTCGTATCTTCACAGCCGACTGTCGCAATCCAGCTCCAGGAACAGTTGTTGACGATTGTGTCACACTGCCAGAGCGGTGAGTTTAATAATGCTGTTTATATTTCTGTGTTTTACAGTAAAAGTTACGTTAATCTTTGTTGTTTTCTGTAGCTATGATTTCTTCATCGTAAGCCAGAATGTACGTCAAGGCACAGTATCCCCAACATCATACAACGTCATCTATGATAACTCTGGTTTGGACCCAGATAAGATTCAACGTCTCACGTACAAGCTGACTCACCTCTACTACAATTGGAGCGTAAGTGTTACCTGCTTTTGCATGTTAATAACATATAGCAATTACATGTTTTGTTTTTGTTTTGTGATATGTCTTTGAATATGGCTTGCGATGAGCCAATTTAAGAAGTGCAATTACCTTTGTGTGCATGGGTTTTTATTCTTATATTTGCTTTTCTTTCCTCATTTTGTTTAAATATCCTGTTAAAAATTGTATGTATGTAGCTGTACTGTTGTAATAATGTTTTGCAATACCTTGAGTCGACTTTGTCTAAAAATGATACAAAATCATCTGGAGTCTTCTACAAGCAAAATATTTTATTAATATGTTTGTGGATACATCTTGACTTTTTTCGAAATATAGTTTATATAATTTCCCGGCACTATCCATATATTTTTCAAAATTATTTTTTCAATGTTTTTTATTTTGCCGCAAATTCAAAAAAAAAAAAAAAAAAAAAAAAAATCAAATGAGTAAATTTACTTGAAACTATAGTTAGAAATCAAATACAGAGGGGAAGGGAAGGGGAGAGTTTACTACAAACTAAAACATTTATTTGTATCCATGGGTATAAACAAAAGACATTGCAAAGAAGACTTCTTTAGGATGCCTTGGTATAAAAAGCCAGAAAATACACTAATTCGTTCAACCTAAATAAAAAAAAAAAAAATGCTAATAATAATAAAAGACGTTTGCTATTCTGAAAATACCATTAAAATCTCTCCAATCAATCTGAACCATTCTAGGATAGATATCTATCGGAGTATTCAAAATGTATTCTTTTTATATTCATTTACTATCTTTTACCTGAGAAGTGTATTGAAATTGTGTTCATTTACTACCCAGATGTATTCACTCAAAAAAAGGCAATAAAAATTTAGTATTCTTTTTGTATTTATCCAGGAAAAGTATTCATTTTGTATTGATTTTGACACAAAAGAATACAATATGAATACTCGGTAGTATTCTTTTTGTATTTTTTACCTGGATATGAATACCTTTTGAATACTCCACATTTTTGTCTGAGCGAGGTTCAACCCTTAAATTCTTTCTTGTCTTAAAATTTCTTTATTGTGTTTCTAAGTATGTTGTGTGAAATCAATTTGAAATGTGATAGTGCCAGTATTGTGTTAGCAAACATGAGTATCTGTAATGTTGATGAGATACCAAACTCCTTCCTCTCCTCCTGTTTTGACTAACCCTGTGTGACCTTGACCCTTGTCCTATGTAGGGTACAGTACGAGTGCCAGCTCCTGTCCAGTACGCCCACAAGCTTGCCATGCTGACTGGCCAAGCACTGCATCGTCCACCCAACGCTGGACTGGAAGACCAGCTATTTTTCCTGTAAACTGCTTGCCTTATCTTTCTGACCTGAGTGTATGACATGTAGAGTAGTTGAGGCTGAGGTATAAACCTTTAGTTCAAATTTTATGTGAAAGTATAGTTTTAAATTAATTGTAGTTGCATGTGTTAGTTGGTAAGGTTAATGAGCAATATCTGTGATCTATCTGGAATTAATATTTTCATTTAGTTGCTTTTAAAATTTATTACTCATTTATTCAAAATCACAAGATTAAAAATGTGTGACATAACTAAAAAAAAAAATAAAAAAAAAGTAATAATAATAAAAAAGACTGTTAAAATTAAATTTAGGATATAAGTATTAATTGGTGGTAAATTTGGTTTACATATTTAAAAATTGGAATTAATTGTTATTAAATTGTATAGCTAACTTTTAACGTATTACTATATTACATGTTGTTATATAAATTGATATAAAAATGCTGTTAAGTTTTTTATTAGAAATAAAATTGTTTACTAATAATATGAAACTGGAAAATTATTAAATTTGACTTTGTTATTTTGTCATGTATGTATGATGTAGGCAACTTAAGATTGCTGTATGCCTAATTTTTTTTGCAACTAATACTTATATAATTAGGAAAAAAAAAATTTCAATTTTGCATTTTGTTACTTGCATGAGTATCAAATTACAATTTTTTTAAAAGTATTAATTATTATGGAGGGAGCAGGTGAAAATTTTAATTTCCTAATTGCTTTTAATAGATTACATTTTGGGTTTAAAATAATATAGTAATTAAAAAATCGCAGTACTTTTTTTGTTATGAATACTATGAATATTTATGGTACTTAATTTTTTTTTTGTTGAAATAATGATTGGTAATTGGTGCTTTTTTATTCGTATTAATCTATTAAATGCTTATAGTAAAAAAAATCAATCTACATCTACACATTTGTTTATTTTATTACTTTGTGAAGTCAATTTAATATTATTGTCAGTTTATAATTCCACTTAAGCTGAAGAGATGAGTAAATGACATTGTTCCTGAGGAATGAATTTAAATCAAGGAATGACAATTGCAAGTCTTTATTATATGTACCAGTTTGGGGATAATGCTGGCAGCAAATTATTTAATTCTTTTTCATACTTATAAATATATCTTTTAAAATTAGCGGTTTTCATCCGCCCACAACTTCTAACCAGTTTGTAACCTGATGAATAGATGTCGCTACTACACCTGTAGTTGAAATTTAAAAAATATGCCTCCTTTAATAGCTTGCTTAACCAATAGAAAGGTTGTATTATTGAGTTCTTGTCCAATAGGGTTCATTTTCTTACAGACATTCCATGCAAGCGTGCGGCAGACATAAGCACAAGCATCATGGCTTACTAAGAAACAACACTGCTCAAACATTAGTTTGTTTTTCTTTTTGATACTCGTGCGTGTGTTTTCGCGACTAACACGTGATGAGCTTCATTTGAAATATGTGTTGATTGACAAAGCATGTGTGTGATATTCAGCTGATTCTTTGGCGGGTAAGTACATTTAATTAAATTTTTTATAAATGATTTGAACTTTTTAAGATTGTTTCAATGTTATTTTTTTGTGTAAGTTTGCCTGACTCGGCGCAAGTGATTGTGTCTGTCGGTCGTTGTGCTGCTTGTTAGGTTGTTTGTGTGCCCACTGCTTTTGCTCGTCTCAAGGGCAAATATATATACTTACAATTTCTATAGTCCTGTCAATTCATCGTAAATCTTACTTTGTATTTTTTATTTTTTTCACGTAAAATTTGCATTTGACATTTGATATATTTTAATTTATGGTTTATAATATATAATATAACTTTACTTTTTTTATGTTGATATTCTAACAACACAATAATTATTGTCTGAGAAATTTTTACGAGCCGTAAAACATAGAATTATAATGTCTCTGTTTTATTACATACAGCTGTGTAATTTATTTTTGTAGACCTCTAATAGATGTATAACAAATATATATTGAATTTGCACCTGCGTTAAGAAATAATTATGCATATGATTGTAATTGGCGTTAGATTTGTTTTTTGGTGTATCAATGTGTTATATATATATATGATATATTATATTATATTATGTATATATGCATATACATTTTAAAATGTTGTTTTGGCTGTGTTGCCAAAAAAAAAAAAAAAAAAAAAAAATGTAACTGTGAACCTGTGAAGATACTTTCTTTAGGTTTATTTTAAAACCTGCTGACGTGAAAGAAAGAAAAAAAAAATCTTTCATTACCTCGTCTTTCTTGGCAAATGTGTCAAGACTATTTTTTCCCTCCTTATTTAAATCTATGTGGGAGTTAAGGGGTTTCCCGTAAGATAAAGATAAATTTATTAAATTTGAGATTATTCTGTCCATTGCCAGAAATTTGAGGCTCAATTTAGATAGAAAATTGTTTGAAAATTAATTACGTTATATAGAGAAAAACACTATACAGTATACACAGTATAATTATACGTATGTATATAAATACTGTAGAAATTATAGCCTCAAAAAAAAAAAAAAAAAAAAAGCAGATCAATAAATTTTTATATTATTTACACTATTAATGCTTGGATTTTTATACAGGTGTATAGTAATTTTATTATCTTTATCGTTACCCGTGAAAAATATTCTCTCAAATGCAACAATTTATTAGTATTATTTGGCGAATTATACATTTTTTCCATCATACTCTTCATGAAATGTATTTTGTTATAAATAGCTTTTTTTGTTAAGCATTTTATATTTTTTCTTGTGGTGTGTATGGAAGGTCTACAGTATTGTAAAGAACGAAAAAGTGCTGCTGCATGGTGCATCTGCGTGTAATGATAAGAGATTTGAGAGGCTGCACTTGACAGACAGTTAAAAAAAAAAAAATAAATAAAGATGAACAGAAGCAGCTATGGCAGGCGTCTTGAAGATCCACTTCTAAGATAAGAGAAACACACACTCTCCCTTGTTGTAGAAGGGAAATCCTGGACATTTCTTTCCCTCGCTCAGTCGCTCTAGTATCTCATCAAATCATATACCTTACGAAGCATAAAAATTACACCTATTTTTCCTTTCGTTTAGAACGGTATTCAAGCAAGCACCCACTATATATTTAATGACATATCCCTTAAAATAAAAATTGGATGCATTTTTCTCCATACAACAATAGAAAATGTGCTCTTTTACTATTTTTTCTACCTGTAATTTGTCGTATTACAACGGAAAGCTTTTTGCCATTGTATTATTGTTATACAGTAATTTTTAATGTATAAATACTGTGATTTTTTTTTTTTTTTTTTACCTGCTGACAGCACGTTTTCTTGGAGAAGAGAATTTAGAAAACAATGACTTGTTCTATTCTTCCTTTTATTTTTATTTACTACAATATAACTCATTTTTCTTTGTGTTTTCTTAATTCCATTATGTTCTCATTTTTATTTTGAGTGTTTTACCCTAAATGTTTTGAAGGAAAGACAGATTTTTGATGGACCTCAATTTTATTTTAAAATGAGTTACTTGCAATGTTTCAGTAAAATTTAAAAAGAAATATAAATATGAAATTTGTCAGTCAGTTTTTAGCTTGAGATGGATCAACGTGGAAAAGTTATGGGTTATTTGACGTTATCAGAGACCACTATAGTTAAATAATAATTAAAATTAATATTGTATTTTTGTAGTATAACTATTTTAAGAGGGTTGTTCAAACACTCAAAATATTTATTAGTATAAAAATAATTAACGTTGTTAGAAATTGAAAAGTTTGTTAGGGCAAAAATATACACAAATAATGTATTAAATAATAACAAAAATATCCCCCCGAAGGATTATTTTGTAGTTTCAAATTTCATTTTACGCCCAACAGTTTAGAAAAAGCATCAATTTTAAACATAGCAGGTATATACGTGAAGAAAATATTAATGTTATGCAAAATTATTCTAGGTTCAATTAAGTTTCCAATATATACGATCGATTGATTTACAATTTTCTCAAGTCATACGATACACGATACCATCTATTAAAAAAAAAAAAAAAACTGATGAATTGCCAATTTTTATTATGCGCCCATAAACTTATATTACAAACTTTACGGTACATACATTAAAAAAAAAAATAATAAAAAAAAAAAAATAAAAAAAAAAAAGAGCACAAGAAAAAATTAAACAGGTATATACATACATAAATAAAAATTGTAAATTTAACGTGCTCACAAAAAGTTTCCCTTGTATTTCTTAGAAAGAAAGAAAGAAAAAAATATTGATATGTACTGCATGTACAGAATATTAATCGTATGTAATTTCTTATTGAAAAATTATTTTTAAATTTGATAGCTGTATTAATTTACTTATCTTTTGTTGACAGCTCTTCTACATTATAATTATGGAGCAATTTTTAACGTAATAACCACTTCCATATATGTTTTGGAGTGATATCGATAAATTGTGGATTTAAAAAAAAAATTAAAAAAAATGGGGGGGGGGGGTGTGCATTTAAAAAAATGGTATTCAAGTTACACGATTTAAGATCTTCACATTGCATAGTTTCAAATTACAGAATAATATTTTAAATTTATAATTACTTTATTAACGATATGGTCATGTAATTTTACTTCATTTTACACCTAATTTATTTTATTATTTTGTTTTGTTTTTATAATAAAAAAAATTATAATTTTTATAAAATTTAACTGTATTTATAATTTAATCGTATACTGTATAATATAGCTACTTAAAAATTCAGAATAACAATGTTATTATTATTATATTAAAGATTAGATGATGATGCCGTAGGGAAAAATTCGGAAGTTGCCATATGTAACATTTATTAATCTTGGAGTAAATGACGCATAATTTACTAACATTAGAGAAGATTAAGAGTATAGTCAGTCAGTCGTCCATCCATACGGTCATCATCTTGCATAAGTGGTCAGACTTTTTAACTTCTTTCTAGTATATTATAGTATACATACATATTATATAATATTGTGATTAGATCTATATTATATATGGTGTGTTGTGTATATATTCACTGACTAAAAAAAAAAGCCGCTCCTCTCAACATGATTTTTATTTTTGTATCATCAAAATTGACACATGACTTTTGTGAGTAAGATTTATGATCATTATAAAATATTAAGAATTTGTTCTAAGCGGAAAATACCACATTAAATAATTTTTTATTTATTTAAAAAAATACCTAAGATTTATTTATTTTTCGTTTATTACATTTTAATGTAAAAATAAATTAGATTTATTTATTTTTGCTTTTAATCAACATAACGTAATTTTGCAACCCCCTGAGCAACGGTTGTCTTAACGAAAAAGGATCATGCTAATTGAATTTGAAACTATAAAATAAAAAGAGAAATAAATAGAACATAATATTGTCAAAAAGTTATATCGTAAAACTTTTTATTTTCTAAATTTTAATTACAGAAATCAATCTCTAAAATAATATTGCAATATGCTATACCATGCACCTGTTTCTTATATTTAATTATAAGTCTATTGTATGGTCAAATTATATTAATTTATTTGTATGAAAACCTAATAAAAATAAATAATTTTAAAGAGGCATAAAAAATTATATTCATAAATACATTAATGATATATATAATATAAAATAGATCATATTATATAAAAAGAAATATAGTTTTGAGAGAAGTGTCGGTGAGACAAAAAGGCAAAAGAGTGAACCTCACTCGCGAGAGGCTATTACAATGATTCGTGTTGACGGCGAGATGTAACTTTAATACCGCGCCAGGTAAGCAAACGATAAGCAGACTGCATGAGGCTCGCTGTAGCTGACCGTTTCGATTTGTTCCCATGATTTGCTGTCAGCTAGCACCTCCTTCATCACGACTCCTAATAATAATAAAATATATAGAAGAAAGAGAATAAAGGGACTATATAGCGCCCACAAGTATCCTCCTGGACCTCTCTCTCTCTCTCTCTCTCTCTCTCTCTCTCTCTCTCTCTCTCTCTCTTCCCCCTCTCTCCCTCCTCGCTATCTTTGCTAACATCTGACTTTGGTCCCGCTGAGAAGAAACTACTTTTGCCCCACCCAAAATATTACTCTTACGAAGCCAGCCACTTTAGGGATCAACTTTTTTTTCTTTCTCCCGCCCCATATAAATGCCGATGGAAAAAAAAAAAAAAAAAAATTGTGTATCCCAACACTTCAAACTATACGAATATATAAGCGCCTACGTGTAAATTGCTTTTGATTATCGAACACCTTTTATTATTATTATTTTATATTCAACTTTTTTTTCTTTTGTTAAAATCGTGATTTGATCTCCCTCTCTTCTTTTTTTTTATAAATATATATATATATAATATATAGCATCTTGTTACTAATGAAAGAATTTAAAAATAAGTTTTGAAATTCAAGAAGTTGTGTATATTATAAAAAGGAGAGAAAATATATTACATTTAATTGAACCTTTTTGATAGAAATAATAAATCTTTACATTTCCACAGCTCTATATTTTATTTAGAACTAGATCGCCTCTCTTTCCACGTCTTGTTTCTAAATAGGAGTTATAAATATAAGTATAGGGTATAATTTACCCCATTTTTATCTTTTATAGACCAAGTTTTTTTTTTTTTTTTTAATGTGAAAACCGATTTGGAATTGGAATACCACAGCCGTGAGAGTTATGTAAAGTTACTGCCCCATCTGATGATCATAATTATAATCGTTTCAGCAGATACATGATTAAGTAGTGCAATCCGTTGATAATCTTAAAGCAAAAACGTTGCCAAGTATCATTTCATACTCGATAAAGTGCAATAATTACTTCTTCTCTTCTTCCCTTTTTTTTTTTTTTTTTTTTTTTTTTTTTTAGCATGTAATGCTTAATTGATAATTAGCTATCGTCTGTCTGAATCCTTGCTGAATTAAGGAATGCAAATTTAAATAAATTGCATAATAATTACATGAGAATTGTTGCATAATAATATACAGTGATTTTTTTAAGTTAAATTGTAAAGAAAAGAAACTATAAGGCAATGAGCGTGCTTCAAGTCTATTGAATTCAGAAGCGTGTCCAATCTGATGTGTAAAGAAAAGTTTATTGCAAACAAAATCGCTGCCAGCAAACAAAACTTTATATATTTTATATAGTGAAAATATATAGCTTTAAGGAGTTTTGTCGCAATTTACTTTTTATATACATATATATACGATAAAAATCACATAACGTGTGCATACATAAACATAAAATGTAAAATGCATAATAATATTATAATAATATTATTTTATTATAGTAAAAAAGCTTTTTAATATTATATTTTTTCACGCTGCAAGTGCTATAAATATAATGTAAACTTTTTATACATACACATAACTTTATAAGCAGTGGAAAAAAATTAAATAATGAAGCGTATACCTTGTGTATACATAGTAGAAACTTCACGCTTTACTTAACCTCTTATATGCAAAAGAAAACAACATGTTTAATTAAAAATAAACAATGATTTATTTTATGCTTTTTTTTATATATTTATTTCAAAGAATTGCGACGGAAATTAATGTCTTAAAAAAAAATAACATGGGAAAAAGTTCAACAATTTACACACAAAACTAAATTTGCGGTTTTGGAATTCAATTCGCAATATTATACAAAGGGCTAGACACTTTTTTTTGCTCTCTTCTCTCTTTTAACTGTGCTTTTTATTTTAAACTTTTTTAAGTTCTTTTAAAAAATAAATTTTGCTTAAAGCCTTCTGTCTTTTTCTAATTTAAATTTGATACCTACTTTGTTTGGTTAACGAGACATTTTATTATTATTATTTATATGAAAAGCTATTTAGTATTATAATACACTGAACTATGATTTAATATTATTATATATTACGTAAAAGTTGCTGATGGGACTGTCATACGTAAGAATACCCCCCTCGTATGGTGTTTTAAAACGACGTGCGTCATTTTATGTTCACGCAAATTATTAAACACATATAGTTAATAGCCTTAAGGCTTTATAGACTATACCACTATATATATCACTATATGGTCACTATGTAGATGAAAGAAAACAAGATCCATTAGTAAAAGACCACTTGAAGGAATAAGAAAATATATTTTGGCTAGCTGTGTTTCATATTTTTTTTTTATCTCTTTTGATGTGACTTGAAAAGACAACGTGTAAAGGATTTTTTTTTTCTTTTTTGAGTGACCAGACTTTAAAAAAAAAGTAGAAGAAGAATGTGTATGTTGGAGAAAGAGAAAAACCACTTGTCTTCTGTCTATCTTGGAAGAAAAAAAAAAAGAAAAAAAAAAAAAAAAACTTAACATTTTTTGGGTGTGGTGACTTTTTTTTTTTATTAAATTTTAAATTCAATCTACTTAGATGTGTCACTTGTGATATTTTGTGTACCAATCTTAACAAATTGCGTGGTGTGAATATTTAACTCTAATTTTATTCGTATATATTATATATACTTTTTTTTTTCTGTCTCGCGCAGTTAAAAAAGAATGTCGTCTTTGCTCATAATATATACCTGCTTATTTTGTATGCTATTTTTACACGTATGTAAGGACATGTTTATTGTCCTACAAGGATATGAAAATCCTTGCCAATTTATATAAATTATTGTTAATAAATAATAACCAACTTTTTTTACTAAACTTTAATTGCATTTCATTGTACAATATAATACTAATATTTATAGAGAAACAAATTTAGAAGACACATAAGTGATTGTATATATTATAATTTGTGCGTGAAGTAAGAAATATATATAAATAACTATTTTGGTGTCTAGTTCAATATATGAAATATTGTTATGGTTACTTTATGTTATGTTGTCATTAACAAGCATTGAGTTTTAAGTCTTCATGCGCATTCAAACGCAATAAAAATATATATATATTTATATATATATATATATATATATATATATATATATATATATATATATATATATATATATATATATAATATTATATTATAATAGACCGGTTACACTCATATTTATTGGTCAGATTATTTTTTTTTATTGGTCACATATTTTGTTGGTCAGGAATACATAGGCCAGCATAGGAAAAACGTCATTTTCAATTTTTTAGTAGCAAAGAAGCTTCAAACCTCAATCAAAGCCTTATTTCTAGCTCCTAATAAGCTCGAAGAACATGGGAAAAATTCGTCCAGTTGAAATAAGCTCTTTTTATGTGAAAATTTTGGAGAAATGATGTTTCCCCTATGCTGGACAATGCATTAGCATTAGGCACCACAAACATAGCGACAAAGTGCAAGGATGTGCAAGGGGTCTTATAGACCCCTTGCACATCCTTGCGCTTTGTCAATGAAACAAAAATATATCGGTGCGAACTTTATAAACTTTACTATATCATTGAATAGTGCACATTAGTCACGTAATGTATTGAATAAACAGATATTATTGTAGAAGAATTAAACGTTCATGCAGATATTGTCCTTTATTATTATTATTTTTTATATATATTTTAAATATAATCCTTCACTATAAAAGCCAAAAGTGGTTGTCACAAAAAGTGCTTCACGTACTTTTTTTTTTTTTTTTTTTTAGCTAGTTGTTACATGTAATGTATTCTAATGAGTTGTTAGTCGTAAAGACATATGCCTTACGTTGTCTTGACTAAAATTTCGCACACAGATTGTAATGTCATATTTTAACTCGAGTATGTATTACATACACCGATGTAATAATAATACCGTGAGTGGGGGAAGGGGGTTATATACCAGCTTCACATTATACATGAGGAGAGAGCCCAAAAGACTTCATGTTGTAATAATAAAGATTATCTTTTCTTATATAAATATACCATGCATAAATATAGGAACACTTCTTACTTTATTTTTACTTTAGTTGTTGTATGTATGTTGTATGTATATATAGAGATAGATGGATCATTAAAAACGATATGTTAAGTTTATGAGTCTGCAAACCCGCATACTTTGACCTTTTGCTACCCTCGTACTTTATGGTCATCATTCAAACTTGTTTATTTTTCTTATATGTATATACGTTTATTTTTGTTTAAATTTTGTATGAAATCAATTATTCATGCAAGTAAAACATTTTGTTTGCATAAAGGATGGAAATATTTATTTATGAAATTAAGGTTTAAAAATATTTATATTTACTTTGAAATTCATTTGGTTCATTAAATCATTCATTTAAGGTGAAACTTTTGCAGTTTTATTTTGAGTTTGTTTAAATTATTGGAATTAATTGATCGAATCCAGAGCTTGTTCGACATAATAATTTTCAAACGTTGGTCCTCAAAGTCCATGCCAAATGTATATTGCAGCAGCTCTATTTGCCTAACTCTCATGCTCTGATATCTGAGCTTCAATTTTTTATTTAGACTTCGATCAGTGCCAAATATATTGCATGTGTTTATATAAAAATATATTTTCCCAACATGTAGTTCTGCCTTGTTCAATAATGCAGTAGCTGTATTCGTAGAAAAATAATAAGTACCCTGTTTTTATCGTTTGCAGAATGGGTGTAGCTATATGATAGAGAGTACCAGTGATTAACTTCTTACTTACAACTATAATCATGAAATAAAAGTGTCTCTGTGTGTGTACTATTATGTACTATTGAAAAAAAAAAAGTGCGAGTTGTACATCTTAGTTCACTGAAAGTTGAATTTGTTGTATTAATATATAAATTAAGATATCAAAATTTTAATTTGCAATAAACGTATATCTAACATCATACTGGATGTTTGTATTATGTGTTTAATGGTGAATGAAATTACAGTACACACATGAAGTAACGATGGATGGTCGATTGGACCAATGCTCCCACGCCTCTCTCTCTCTCTCTCTCTCTCTCTCTCGGCTCTCGGTGTATATAACATGCCTAGCGGGCCACTGCAAGCATGAATAATAAGGTGTCCGCTGTTTGTAGCCGCGATTTATCGCCGTCTCTCCACTAGCATTCGGAATATTACCTGGCAATACCTCCTCCTCCTCCTCCTCTCTACTTCTTTTACTTCATATACATACATGGAGACTTGATATATACACCAACATTTTATACATGAAGCTTATATTCAATGCCCACCAGCATTCTTTTTCGATTTCTCATTTTGAGTATTTTATTATTTATATCACATAAAGAATGAAGAGGGCCTTGTTAAAATACAAAATATTTTATATTATATATAATATGTATTCAAATAAATTTCAAAAGTTTTTCCACGTATGATAAAGTTATAGTCTGCCACTTTATATAAGTGTAATCAAATAGCCTTGATTGTTTACTAGTATACATCTTAACACATTGCCAAAAATATGATGTTTGTTTTTTATACATAAAATAAAACATTTAATTATTTTGAATTTCCTGCAGTTTTATCATCTCTTTCTAGAGATAAGAGCTGGAAAGAAACCCTGGTGATATCAATTCTTGCAAAATACTTATTTTAAAAAAAAAATTGTCAGAAGTTACCTCCCCTCCCTCCTCTGTCATTTCCTAAATCGCAATTTCACATTTATTTTTTATTATTTACTTCCATCGTTGTGTAGAACGTTAA
Source organism: Ecdyonurus torrentis (assembly GCA_949318235.1). Lineage (NCBI taxonomy): Eukaryota > Metazoa > Arthropoda > Insecta > Ephemeroptera > Heptageniidae > Ecdyonurus > Ecdyonurus torrentis. Next base: position 23,129,033 of record OX439128.1, on the reverse strand, counting down.
TTATATAATTAGCAATACAAATTATGGTCACAAAAATAAATTCCAGTAGCTATAATAATTTTTAATTCTAAAGACAAAACAAGGCTGTGAGAAAATAATCATCGGAGTTATAATAATTTCGAGCATGACAGACAAAGTACATGTAATAATAACATAATATCAAGTTTGCAAAAAAATAAAAGAGGAAAAAAAAAAGTATAATGATAAAAAAATGTTGTATAATAATATTAAACTTATAATAATAATAATAGTTGTTGGCTGTGATGCTCGCTCATCAAGTTTCAAAAAGGTGAGACGACGAGATGAGTGTTGGTTGCCGGTATTTTCATGTTGGGTTGTTAATAGCTCGCCCAAGCCCCATGTACAGAGTAATAGAGTAAGACAACAATAATTATTAAATCAATCAAACTCTTAAATTCTGGCGCCTGAAATAAATGAAAAGCAATTTTTGCTAAAGTTAAAAAATGTGCACTATAATTGACGAAGCCTGAGGTATATAATATGTAAACTTTATTTTTTATGTTCGTCTGAGACTGCAGGCATGCAGAAATGGAAAGTGTTGATTGATTATTTCTTTGTAATGCTAACAATTTTGTTTTTTGGAAATGTTCAATAATTTAATTATATTTAATCACGTTTTACTTTAGGAATAATAATTCAGCCAATCAGGACACTTAAATGTAATTTGTGTGATGGTATTATGGTCTCAAAGTTTTTTGATTGGTTTTTGTACTTGCTTGCTTCTAATATAATAACATTATGATTTAAATATTTAACACTATAATTCTGATTTTAATTTGTTCAAAAAAAAGTCGCGGTATTGTATAAATAAAACTATATATTATATCTAATATTTTATTGGTGCTTGTAGTAAGACTCACTTACTTGGATTTCATACTTAACTTGCCTCGCCTCCTGCAATTGAAGTATACAATATAAAATAACCTTCAGGGAATGTAAAGTAAAAGTGCCCACGCTTTTTTATATACTATTTTTTTATGTATGTTAAAAAGTTTTTTTTTTCTATATAATATATTGGTAATCATGAAGGAGAGAGAAATTCCAAAAGAAACAATAATTGATCATCTTTTTATAATAAAATAAAGTGATTGCTTGTAATTAAATAATAACCCGCGGAAATGTCTTGTATTATGCCGACAATGAACATTTTTTCGCAATGATAATATTCATTTCTTTTATTATTATTATATAGACATTTTTCTTCTTCCTTTTTTTTATACATATATATGATGTACTTAATTATATGTTATTTAATGATAAATTTCATGATAAATTTCATAAATAATTTATTAAAGTTTACCAAAATATTATATGTATATTATGCATATTATATATACACGCAATTGTAAAAGTGAAAGTAGTGTGTGTGTGTGTGTGTGTGTAATTAATGTGTGACAGAATTAATTATCCTTTTGGTTGTAGAGTGAAGTATTTATTATTATTCTAAATTATGTTATATATATATAAAAAATCTTCAGTTTGGCATTAGTTATATTTTAATTAAGTCATATATAATTCTGCCTTTTACTCCTACGAGATTCTTTTCTCTATACACTAAAAATTTATGATTACGACTTGCGATGATATTTTTTTTACTTTATTTTATTAGTTTTAGTAGGCGAACTCTATAAAGACGGGTCTCTCGAATTGTTTTTACTACGATGATATATAATGTATTTAAATAAATTTTACACACATATAGCAAGCAAAATATTTAAAATAAATATACAAATCTATTTAAAGAATGTACAATAAAATAGTGAACGTTGTTGCTACTTTATATATTACAATTTAATAATAATAAAATGAAATGTTTTTATAATTTTATTTTTATAATCGTATATATAGTATAATAGTGATGTGTTAAATAATATAGTATATTATTCATTTTGTAAACTTGTTGTATCAGTAATATTTATCTGCCAAATATACATAATAAGCGTGGGAGAGTAAAATTAAATCTCACGATTGTATTGTTTGTGACTGAGTGGTCTTTTTAGAGCTATGGGGGCGAATAAGGAAAATAGGGGGGGGGGGGGTTATAGGTAATGAAAAATATGTTGCATGAAAAAAAATTCTATCACTTGTTGAGTTTATGAGAGAGTCAGGTAAGCGTGTAAGTGTGAATAAAGTAACATGCATACAGTAAAGTAAAGATTAGCTCTAACTTATGGCCCATAACATGATGTAGCTAAAAAATCAGTATAAAAAAAAATAATAAGGCAAGGGAGTCGAAGAATATTTCCCTAGTTTACTTGAATATAGTAACAATAGAATGTTGGGGCCTCTGCTTTTTTTTTTATGATAAGTTGTTGTTATGCTATGTCATGCTGGATAATAAAAGTTAAATATTTTTTATTGTAGTTCTTCACACGGATAAAAATTATTTTCTATATGTAACAAAATATTAAGTTGATTTTTATGTCATTTTATATTTCAAACTTATCGTACTTTACGTTCGTTATTCTTTTCTTCTTTACTTTTTCTCTTCTCTCTCTTCACTTTTTTTTCTTCGTATATTGCGTTTTATTAAGGACATTATGGACAACTTTTATTTTATTTTGAAGTATGTAATATTTCTTTAGTTCTAAATTATAATTTAATTGTATAACATGTTCAAATTTCAAGAAATTTTGTTATTTCTTCTTGTTGTGTAAGAGGGAGTTGCAAAAATGTATTATTAATAATAAAAAAAAGGTATAAAAGCAGATATTTTGTTGCTTGTTGTAGACATTTTTAACATAGTATTCTTTAGTGGCAAAGACGATGACATAACAAAAATTTTATTGAAGAAAAATGCTCAATTCATTTTTCTCCCTGTGTTATGTCATATATAATAGCAACTCCTTTCCTAAAACATATTTATATATATTTTTCAAACTGTGACAGTCATAAAGGATTTTTAATAAACTAAAACGAAACTTGCGAGCTATTTTTTTTTTCTCCATATTTTTTTTATTTACAACATTCTTTAAAAAGTTGACATCAATTTATACGCCTATTTAGTCCACGTATATAGAAAGAATAATAATAAAAAAAAAAAAAAAAAAGCGCTAAAAGAATTTGCATGCTTTTTTCTTTCTTTCTAAATCTCCCCACAGTCGGTGGGACAAGTATTTTTTTTCATTATAAATTCTCTGAAGCATATAAAATAAAAATAAGCACTTATAAAATGTCGGCATAATCAGCTTAGATCCATTAGCAAACTATTATTTAATGATATATTTTTATAACATATATAAAAAATAATAAAATTATTTGTGATGTGTGTGTGTGTCTGGTATAGAAAGGTGTTTGATTATATTTTATTTTATTAAAATATATATATATGCATATATTATTAAAATATTTTGGACGTACATTAAAGATAACAGCGTATATGTGTCAAAAGGTTTTTTATACTAAAAATATTTTTCTAAAATATATTAGTGAATTAATATTATAGGCTTAATTCCTATAAAATATATAGTCCACACTTCATTGTATTTAGGTTGGAAAAAATTAGTAACAAGCTACACTTTGGTACACTGAATGCTTATAGCATCAAACCGCACCAAAAAAAAGTTCGCCCATTTTTTCTGATGGGAACATGCCCATTTTTGAGTTTGTCCCGGAATCCAAAAATAATTTTTAATTTGGCTCCACATTATCAAAAAGGAACAAATTGCATATCGTTCGAAAGCTCATTTAATCCCGCACCAAGAAAAAAATACTTCAGCCCCCAATTTTTTTAATTTCATAATTAATTATCATTTTTAATTAAAAATAAAAATTAATCATTTTTTTAATCGGGTAGAACTTTTTCGGTTTTGGATTTAGACATTTTGAGTTTCCTATAAATGCTTTAGTTTATTTCATGATTGTTATAATGCTTTTTAGTTTAACTCAATAGCACAATTAGGGCCGGAGATATTCGGGGTAGAAGACACCAACCTCCTGCCGCGCGCACCTATTTCCCTATGTATAAGCCCTATGCTGTGCTGGTATAAAAGAGCAGTATACAGCGTATAACATAGCACATTTCCATCTGCTAATAGTTGTGTTGACTTAAGCTTACACACCTGTGCCTCGGTGTATTAAAATTAACTTAATTGAGTTCTTAATTAACCCGCCCATATCCCCCCCCCCCGGGGGGGGGGGGGGTGATTTTTTTATATTATATTTCAGAGAATATGTTGTAATAACTTCTATACAGGACATATCAAAGTTCCAAGTTCTCCCTCATCCCAATATAATAACCCCCCCCCCCCCCAATTATAAGCACGGTGTACCATTTAGTTTGGTGTATTTTTTTTCTAGTGATTTTATAAAAGCCCTTTTTTTATTAAATGTTTCATCATATAAAAATTAAAAACCAGAAACAAACTATTTTGTTTGTCATGGGGTCATCTAACGTAAAAAGTCTTAAATGATACATTATATATAATAATTAAAAACCATAAACGAACTAATTTGTTTGTGGCAAAAAACTATGGCTCATCTAATGTAAAATGTCTTTGTGTTATTTCATTTACAACATTAGTAAAAATTAACAAAATTAATATATTACTAAAGTTTTTTTTTTTAATCAAAATATTCTGTGTTACAGTTTTTTTAATACGTGATACATAGAGACACTTCGTTGTGTCTACAAGCAAAACAAACAAATATGCGATAAATGCAAAATGTAGAATTTTTTTCTTATATGACTATAGACAATAAGAGAGAGAGAGAGAGAGAGAGAGAGAGAGCAACAAAAATGAATAAAAACAAATATGCAAGTAAAATCTGTTATGCATGCAACTATTTAAAAAAAAGTGTAACACAGAATATTGTTGATAAAACAATCCAAAATAACAAAAAATTGTCTAAATTTTGGTTTACATTGTAAATGAATTGTAAAGAAAACACTTTTTTATTTGTAAATTAATTGAGGCAGAGTTTTGCTTTTGCCTCATATATGCGGATAAAAATAAATTGTCTTATTTAAGCTGCGTTGCATATTTACTATATTATAGCAAACAAATAATGTTATTTTGTTATAACATAAGTAATTACGCTAACATCTTAACTACCATGCTATGTATAGGATGATAACTGTACAATAAAAGTATACAAGTGACTTACGTATCGTTATGAAAATCATTATAGGAAACTATTTCGAAAAAAAAAATACGCAATATTTATGCAAGTTCAAATATTTATGAAGTTACCATATTATTACACCATTACACCATAATTAATGCTTTATTGAGTTATGCTATAGCATGATAGTTAAGATGCTAGCATAATTACTTATGTTATAACAAAATAACATTATTTGTTCGCTACAATATAGTAAATATGGACGCAGCTTACAAAATTAAACAATTTATTTTTATTTAATGCAAAAAGTGTTTTCTTTATATTTCATTTACAATGTCAACCAAAAATAAGAAAGATTTTTGTTACTTTGAAATATTTTATCAACAATATTCTGTGTTACACTTTTTTTAAATAGTTGCATGCACAGATAACAGATTTTACTTGCATATTTGTTTTTATTTATTTTTGTTTCTCTCTCTCTTATTGTCTATAGTCATATCAGAAACAAATTCTACATTTTGTAATTATCGCAAATTAGTTTGTTTTGCTTGTAGACACAACGAAGTGTCTCTATGTATCACACGTATTTAAAAGAATTGTAACACAGAATATTTTTGATAAAAAAAAAAAACTTCAGTAATATATTAATGTTGTTAATTTTTACTAATGTTGTAAATGAAATAACCGAAATACATTTTACATTAGATGAGCCTTAGTTTTTTGCCACAAACAAATTAGTTCGTTTATGGTATATAATTTGTATATGATGAAACAATTAAAAAAATGGTACACTGTGCTTATTATTTGGGGGGAGGGAGGTAATTATTTTGGGATGAGGGAGAACTTGGAACTTTGATATGTCCTGTATAGAAGTTATTACAACATATTCTATGAAATATAATATAAAAAAAAAATCACCCCCCCCCCCCCGGGGGGGGGGGGGGGATATGGGCGGGTTAATTAAGAACTCAATTAAGTTAATTTTAATACACCGAGGCACAGGTGTGTAAGCTTAAGTCAACACAACTATTAGCAGATGGAAATGTGCTATGTTATACGCTGTATACTGCTCTTTTATACCAGCACAGCATAGGGCTTATACATAGGGAAATAGGTGCGCGCGGCAGGAGGTTGGTGTCTTCTACCCCGAATATCTCCGGCCCTAATTGTGCTATTGAGTTAAACTAAAAAGCATTATAACAATCATGAAATAAACTAAAGCATTTATAGGAAACTCAAAATGTCTAAATCCAAAACCGAAAAAGTTCTACACGATTAAAAAAATGACTAATTTTTATTTTTAATTAAAAATGATAATTAATTATGAAATTAAAAAAATTGGGGGCTGAAGTATTTTTTTCTTGGTGCGGGATTAAATGAGCTTTCGAACGATATGCAATTTGTTCCTTTTTGATAATGTGGAGCCAAATTAAAAATTATTTTTGGATTCCGGGACAAACTCAAAAATGGGCATGTTCCCATCAGAAAAAATGGGCGAACTTTTTTTTGGTGCGGTTTGATGCTATAAGCATTCAGTGTACCAAAGTGTAGCTTGTTACTAATTTTTTCCACCCCCCCTATAGTGTGAGGAAAATAAAGGCCGGACTAATATTAATATTTTATATGGTTTGATGCAAACCGTGCGAACGCCGATAGGTTTGTTACAATGGATCTTCTGATATTTGAAATTAAACAAAAAAATTAATAGTAATTAAGAAAAGAAATAATAAACATCATTATCAAAATGACTCCTTGTTTACGCCAATGCAGATTTCAATGATGATTTAAACAATGCAATTAAAAGTTAATTAAATAATTGTTTTTAGTTGTGATCTCTATTAGATATCTATTAGATATAAGTAAAAATTACTTGAAAAGGAGATGAACAGAAAATTTTCATGAACTATTTTGCCAAATTGATTCAGTTCTACGCTGTTGGTTTCTAATGTGTTACTTTTTGCTATTTTGGCTCCCACTATCACGCAGCGTAACACATGGAGGTAATTTGTGACTCGTAGTTCTCTAACTTCTTTGCTTCTCGCGTGAATATTTTTCCCTACACAACAAGACGAGAAAGAGAGACAGAGAGAGGAAATATGGGGTCAAAATTGTCACACATGGAATAATATATTTAATTTTTTTTTTATGTGAACATCTGCCATGTTTCTCAATTATTAACAAAGTTATAAAGCTTCTTATGAAAATGAAATTGTTTGATTTTATGAGCTTTAACTAATGTGTTAGTTTTTTTGTTACAGAATTGCATATATATATATATTTTTTTTTTTTGCTTTACTCCGTTTTGTGACGTCAAGAGTTCAAAAAGGTTATAATTTAATATGTTAGTTAGATGTAGATTCTTAGAAATAAATTATTTGAGCTTTAGAAGGAGAAGAAAAAAATATATTCATATGAGTTTCTATTATTATTATTATTATTATTCGTTTCAATGTTGTTGTAAGGCATGCAATCGATCGATGATTGTAATATAATATTCAGATAGCAAAGGAAATGGGTTGAGCTTGAGCATGCATAAAAAAGTATATTTATGAAAAATACAAAAATTCAATATAATTGACCATATAAAGGAACTACAATTAGTTATCAGTTATCAGCCTAATATAATGTGAACAATTAAAAAAAAAAAAAAAAAATTAGGGGCGAGGGGGGAGAATATATGGTTTTGCATAATGACTGTAATAAAGGAACAACTGTTTTGAGGCTGACTATAAGCGATTTCGCTCACATCCGCTTCCGTTTTGACTTACTGCGCATGTGTAGTAAGGAGAAACGGAAGCGGATGGGATCAAAATCGCTTATAGTCGGCCTCAAAACCGTTGTTCCTTTACTAGTCAATATACTGTAGGATCTTGTTCACAAGCCATGATGATGATATTATAGTAAAATATGCTCAGTCGCCATAATGGTGCTTATAATATTGCAACTTTCATGTAAGGACCTGCTTGTATATATACCAATAATTTATAATATAATCCTGTTACGAATAGAGGCGACATAAAATAATCATATGACAATTATATTCTATTTAAAAACAGGCTACTGGTGAGAAAGTAACAACGTTTTCATATAAGCTTTTCTATATATAATATATATATATATATTTTTAATGAAACGTCAACAGTTAGGTGACAAGCAAGTTTATAAAAATCTTTTTTTATTTTATATAATCCTCGCCTCTAGTTTTATAAATTATCCTAAACTGTTGTGGAATTTATTTAAGCTGTTAAAGAATCAAGTTTCTTTTTATATATATTTAATTCCAGTACGCAAAAAAAGTTTGTACTTGAAAAAAAAAATGTTGCTATTCATGCATGCATGTAATATGATGTAATATAATATATGCGCGCTATAAAAATGATATTATATTATAATATTATATCTTCTCTTTTTTTTTTTTTTATTTTTTTTTTTTAATATGATGTGTTAATGTTTTAAAAAATTTAGTCAATAATATTATTTTATAGTTATAGTCATATAAAAATATATGAAAGTAAATTTTCATTTTTGATTTATTTGATAAATTAACTTTATATTTTATTTTCATGTTATTTGTATTAAAATAAATTCACACGTTATAAGTTCTTCGCATTATGATGTGTAAATGTATTATTTTAAATTTTTTCCCGTTTAGCATATTTATTATTATCATCATATAATAATACAATACTTGAAAGCACTTTTGTTCTTATAAGATTATCTACTTTTCAAGTGAAGTTTACCACACATATAATAATAATAATAAACGGATATTTTTGTGGTTTTTGTTATAAGTAATTAGATGTGTCATATCTCGCACATTTTTAGAGTAAAAGTTGCGGAGTATAACACATCAACTGTGCGCGGCTATAGCGAGCGTTGTTTTACTCTCGCACTTTCATGGTCAATTATAGCCAGACAGCAAGCCGAAAGGTATGCATATCAACATTTCAAGACTGACAAAATGTAATTACCTTGACTTACCTTATGTGTGTGCTTGCGTATAGCTTTGTTCACTTCACATAATATAATATACTGTATATATATATATATATATATATATCCCTTGATTAATTACTTAATTTTAATTTACTTTAATATAACAAATAACATTTTTGCGCGCTACCTTTTGATTACATCCTTTATATTTTTAATAAGTTAATAACTATTACTTCTTATAATATAATATATATTTTTTTATCTAATTATTAGTATTAAAATTTAAAATTAATAATATACTTTGATTAAAATGAAGTAATCAAATTATGTTGTTGTTTTTTTGTTTTGTTTTTTTCTTCTGTTTATTTTTTATTTTTTATGCGGTACACGTCTGTTTGAATTTTTGTATATAGCATTAAAAACTTTTTCGAGAATAACTTCTTCGTTGCAGTACGGTTAAATATTCAAAATAATATTCCTAAAAAATAGATTAATTTCTCTTTCGTTTAATATTATAAAACAATAATTGTTAATTACTTTTCACTTTTTTTTTTAACTTTGTATCTGTTTGTGTTCTTTATTTATTGGATCTAAATTTCATTAGAGCTGTTTATTTTTTCATTACAGAAAAGAAGGATATGCCAAATTCATAAATCATGGTTGTCATGTTTCACGTCTTGAGTTTTTATTGTTGTTGGGCATGAATTAAAGCAAATTTATAGAATTAGGCGTATGAACAACAAAAGGAGTGTCACAAGCAAATAATTTGCATACGTGATGCAGAGCTTTTGTTTATAATAATACTCGAAACTATAATAATATGTGAATAATTCTTCCAGCACAATTTTTTATTTAAATAATCTATATATTATAATATTTCTTCAGAACGTTGGTAAATTTAAAATAATCGGTTTGAACAAGCCGTATACAAGTATAATTTCATAAAGTTTTTCATATACGGCGTAAATAAAATATTAAAATGTGTTTTTGATTTAATTACGGATGGTTAAACATGTTGAGCAAAAGTCTGTTTCTTATATATAAAAACGTACTTTATGAAATATGAGAACAGCAATATCTTTGATACTTCTTTTCTTGAGGCAAAGTCTTTTTCACATTTCATAACAAGCGGTGGGAATGATGGGAGAATAGCGTGCAGAAATAATAATTTTTCTTGTTTGGGTAAGAGGGCAGTCAAATCAAATCTTATATGTCAGTCATGGTTTCTTCCATCTTAGAGGTACGGTTACACTGAGAACATTTAGGCATGGGCCGTATAGGTGAGAAATGGCTATGGATCTTTGGAAAAGGTATGTTAGAAATAATATTCATTTTTCGTTTTAAATGTTTAGAGCCCTTCTCTCTCTCTCTCTCTCTCTCTCTCTCTCTCTCTCTCTCTCTCTCTCATTGTCTTATTCCCTTTGTAATTGTCTTGTTATTATTTATCGTTCATTTTTTCGTATATAATTTATTCATTTTGGAAACAACTTTAAATTTATAGTGTAATAGTAAAATTTACATTTTTTTTTTTTTTTTTTTTTTTTTTTGGATTCATAAAAATAAATAATTGAAGTAACAATATTGCGAGTGTTCACAAATATAAAACTAACGTAGCAAAAAGTAACGTGCACATTTAAGTTTGCATCGACACGTAACCGTGGCTTGATATTTAGCTGCATATTACACGCCAAGTTGATGTGTCGAGTTGAGTCGGCCCAGGTAACACCAAAGTTTACCTGACCCCTCATCAAGACAAAAAACCACATCACAAAAACCCATCAACTTAAAATAGTACAAGCCGACCGACCGACACTCTGTCACTGTAATTACTAATAGTTTTTTATGTTTTTTTAATCGAAAAAAAAAAAAAAAAAAACTAGAAGAAACTAAAACATGATTCCTTTTTTCTACTGGAAAACAAAAGGTACATTTTTTATTGTTTTTAAAAACCAGGTGACAAAATCTTTCTTGTTATTATTTTTTCTTTATCTCATTTTTCTGATCTTTTATAATATATTATTATTTCTTACATAAAGAAGATTAAAAATTATACAGTAGAATAAACTGAGATTTTATGTCAAAAGAAATTAATTTTCATTTTTTTAAATGTTATATAATTTTTTCAATGTGACATCTAATATAAAAGAATTTTTTACAAAAAAAAAAATGTATTATGTATTTATATAAACTTTTTTTTTTATTTAAATTTGATCTGTTATTATTACTTACACAGATATAGAATAAATATTTAAAACTTTGAATTAAAAAATCGAGATAAGTATGTAAAGTGTCCCAGTATTAAATATATATAATATATATTTTTTACTTTCAGAAATAGTAATAAAATTAAAACTTGTTTTGATATAGGCATATTAAAATTTCACTATTTTATATACAGGTGAAATAAATTTTGTTGTACATTTTATTTTTGTATCAAGTGTAAAGCGATAACACTTTATTTTTTTTTCTCATTAAAAAAATAAAGTTGTAAATTTATTCGTTAGTAATTTATTATTATTTTTTTATATATAAGATATTTAGCACGTAATTTGAAAAGTGGCACCAAGAAATTTGATCAGTGTTTTAAAATATAATAATAATTAACTGTCTTTACCTTGTCTTATAAATAAATTAAAAACAACATCAAGTATTGATTGCAAAATATTATTATTATTTTTTTTTATGAAAGTATATTATATATTTTTTAATGACTAATTTTTTAATTAATTTTTTTTATCCAATTGCTTTTCTTGATATAACATTTTATTTAACCTATAGCAGGTTAAAATGGCAAGCAGAAAAGTTTCTCTTAGCAAAAAATAAATAATAATAAAATCAAAAAATATTGCAAACTACGATTTAAAATTGTATTCTGTTGCCTTACATAGACATATGAAGTGCATTATGGAGTCTGAAATAGCGTAATTCTTATTAGAAAATCACTGGGTTAATATAGTATATATTTTTATATCTGTTTATTTTATACATACACATGTATAACTGCTTTCGTTCACTACACTTGCTGAAAAACTCATTAATACATATCTGCACAGTCCATACACAGTTTTTTTTTTTTTTTTTTCTTTTTTTCATTATGGGGGCGGGGGGGGGGGGGGGGGGATCTGCAGTAAAGTGCATGAAAGTTAAAATCATTTTCGAGCAATTAAATATATGACCGAGTTATAAATTGTTCTTTGGACAATATTGATTTGACTTTTGAAGCCAGAAATCGGTACCTCTCCAATCATCGGTATATCTTTGTTTTTGTACTTTTATTCCAAGTGATAAAACTATAGGCAATTGTTATTATGTGTATACGTATATAGCTTTTATTTTTTATGTGGTGTTCAGTTTCATTAATTTTTCAATTTTAATGGTAATTGAAGCGTTAAATTATACGTAAGAGGAAAATGTTTGAATGTCAATAATAAATAATAATAATAATAATAATATCAATAAAAAAAACTGGAAAAAAAAATCCTAGTTTTTTTTTTTTTTTTTTTTTCCCCCTTTACTATTTGAACAAGTTATAAAACGCGTTTTTCTCGACGCCGACTCATGAAAGAGGGTACAACTTTATCGTCCACTTGATTCTCTCGCGATTTATTTGGCGATATTACGAACGAGTGAGCGTTATAAAGGAGGAGGAGGGGGGAGGTAAAACAAGACAAGAGCGAGGCAACTAGAGAAGGAGGTTTGACCACATTCCATGCTTGTTTTGCGCCGATTGAGCCATCTTATAAAACCCCCCTTTTGCAATAACCAGTACATTTCTTTTTGCCGCCACCACCATCACTACCGGGACCTGTTCCTATATAGTTAATATAAAATCAGACTAGAATATATAATATATGTGATGTTTTTTAAGCCTTTTTAGGGGTACACCTGTCACCTGCTTTATTTTTTAATATACCGCGACACAAAAGTTAGTCTAATATGTGGCTCCCATGACTTGTATATATGGAGGTACCAAAAAGCCGCACCAGCTTATCAGAATATAACATCACATATTTCTTTTCGAAGAAGAAGAAAAAAAAAAAAAAAGTTAAAAACACTAGGGCGTGATGAGAACGATTTGACGTTTTTATGCCACTGCAAAAATATTTTAATACTATTATTTTTTATATACATATATTTTTCTTTATCATTATATTATAATCTTTTGTATATATTTAAATTTACATTTACCATAACCATTTTTTATCATCTTTATTTAATTTAATTTTTTTTTGTATGTATAAAGAATACATAATGAAAGTAATACAATTAATTTAAAATTATATAATAATAGTAACACCCGCTGTTTTTTTTATTATATAATAATAAAATAATTATTTTTAGAATTTCAATCAAGAATAACAATTTTAAATTTGTGTAGTACCAAGTTTGGTATACACACATCCATGATTCTCTTTCTCTCCTAAATTATTAAAAAAATAATAATAATAAATGTCATACGAAAACAATAAATCTCATTGAATTCAATAAATTATGACATGACAAAAAAAACACGTATATTTAATAATTATTATGGGAAACAGGCGTGTATATTAAGACATTTTATATTTTAACGTCAAGTTATTAAAAACTTGTGTGTGCAAAATGTAGTCCAATATCTGATGGCACTAGCTTTTTTATTTTTATTATTATTATTTTTTGAAGTATGCCGGCACATGACCAAAAAATTTTCACTTTGGAGATTTTTTGAAGTCACATGAAGGTATATAGAGAAAAAAAAACATCACTATATACTTTCTGTGCTCATTGTGTATTAATTTATCTGGCCTTCATGTGAACCGCTTTATTGTGGTCTTGTCTTGACTTACAAGAAGTGAAAAATAAAACAAGAACAGAGAGAGAGAGAGAGAAACGAGCAACTCTTGCTGTATTATATACTTGTCAGATATTTGAATTTTAATAATTTTCTTATATATATAAAAACAAAATGTCAATCGAACTAAATATCTCCAGTCTTTGACGCAATTACCAATCTCTCTCTCTCTCTCTCTCTCTCTCTCTCTCATTTGATTGATATCTTGCTAAGAAATGAAGTGGGCATACATTATGCTCGCAAGTACTTTTTTTACTTAACATCATTTGCATTTGTCATGGGCTGGGTCTCATACGTATTAAAATAAAATATATCGAGATATTTACAGTATATTTATGTATATATATTTTTTTATCTTAACATTTGTCATTTCTATATAAAAATTATTATTAAAACTTGATTAATTGACCGTATATAAATTTTATAACACGTGAATACTTATTTGATTATTATATACGATTTATACAAACCGGATTAGTTTTGGATATTTAAAATTTGTATATAAAAAAAACTTTTCAGTGACGTAATTTCAATTATTTTTGCACGAATATTTTGTGTGCAATATTATTGTGTTTATAGTGGTAGTGAATGAAAGTGTTGCTTCTTTTTTATTATTTTTTTTCCCCCGTTTGCATAAACCCATAGGCATAACGTCTATGCTCTATATGCAGTCTATATATGCATAAAGCACGAAACTTTTCGATATACGAGTAGCATTAACATTATTATTAATAATAAGAGCATTTACATTTCATTTGATATTTTATTGCAACAGTAAAAAAAAAAATGTTATAACAGTATAGTCCAGAAAACAATGTTCTGTTTTCGTTTTCGTTTTTTTTTTTTTTTTTTTTTTTTTTTCTTTCTTTCTAATATATTTCATTATATGAAGTAAACATTTTATATTATTTATTATCGTGTTATTAATGTATTTTCTAATGACGGTAGTTAATCATATCACGAAGGGTTACCCAATAAAAAAAAATTAAACAGGATACACGCACTTGTCGCATCGTTTTATCCCTTTTTTTTATTATTTTTTTTTACTGCCTTTCTAATAATTTATATCATTAATTTTTTTCAATTTTAAGCTGTAAAAAGTCACCTATATATAGAAAAGAAAATTAAAAAATAAATCTGATTTTTATTACACCTTTAACGCGATATAGTATTTATTTTTTTTTTTTCTTGTTAATAATACGTCAAGCTTATTACTCCCATATATTTCATTTTCATGAAATTAGATAATAATTTGCTGTAAAAATATTTTAAAACTTGATTTTTTATAATTACTTTTATCCTAAAATATCTATAGACCTAAATATTTGGACATTAAAAAAATATAGTACCTGCATGACACCTCCAATGTTTTTGGACCTTTAAAACAATTTTTTTTTGCGATTTTTATTATAGGCCAATATACTGTATATATTTTTTTTTTTCTTTGACCTTTTCCTTGTAGAAAAGGGTTGCAATATAATCATTAAAAAAAAAATAAAAAAAAAAACATATATATTTTTTATAATAACTATTCTTAGGTTGCCAATAAAGTCATTTGTTCATTTGCTGTCATAAAAATTAAATTTATGCTGAGGGGTGTGTGTTATAAAAAGTTGATTGGATGAAGGAAAAAAAAATTAAATTATACATCAAGTCGAGTCTGTGTGCTGCAATTACGAAGAAAAAGGCATCAGGTATATTGGCATGCTATACCACGTGTATGAAATCACTGATGTTGTGGTCCATTTAAATATCATTAACATGTAAATAACTTTTTCTGTCTATATTTTTATATTGAAGGTCTGCTATAGTTTAGATTTAGCTTTTGAAATTTTGACATGTTCATATTATATTTGTTTTTTTATTATAATGCTTGCGTTATGTTTTATATATAAATAAATTAAAAATTGTCTATAGGACTCTAGTTAATATTGGCATTTTGTTCAACTTCGATGATTATTGGTAAGCATGAGGGTAATTAATAAAATCTCCCATTAATCATTTTTCTTTTAACAAATTTAAAAATTCAAACATTAATCTGTAAAAAAAAAAAAAAAAAAAAATGCAAATTTGTTTCAAAAATCATAATATAAAAAAATAAATTATAAATAAAATAATAAAATATAGTAAAAAATAAGAGTTTAAAGTAATCTCGTCCCTTGTAAATATTTTTAAAAAAGTTTCCTTAATCAAACTATTGATGATTTATTTCATCAGGTACGTATATATATATAATAATAATAATATAAAAAAAGGAGATTCGATTATTTGTGACTCATATATTAAATATCAAATTAAAATTTACACAGTGCATTATGACTCAGCGATTTGCCCTGCCTCTCATAATAAAAATAATAATTGGACGATGAAATTAATCAAAGTGTATGATAAATTATTTGTCATGTTTACATGATATAAACTTATTTAACAAACTTTTGATGAAAATAATAATAATAAACTTAAATTATAGAAAATTAATTATATCCCAAATGAAATAGTTAATTTTTTCATAAAAAATTGTTTAAGCGGCAACGTGTGTGACAAATCAAATTATTTTTTTTTTATTGCTGTTTTGACTATGTTTAATTAAACACTTGTTTTAAAACCTTCAGGTTATTTATTTTTTATTTAAAAAAATCAGCTTATAATGAGAAAAAGTGTAAATGAGCTTTAGATCGTTAAAAAAGGCGATTTCTTATAAAATTAAGGTGCTAATAAATTAGTACGAGGCACGCTCTTACGCTTCTCTCTCTCTCTCTCTCTCTCTCTCTCTCTCTCTCTCTCTTTCACTCTCTCCTCTTCTCTTCTCTCGCATTCTCTTGTTCTCTCGAAAACAATGACTAAATGAATTGCCTGAAGGCAAACTCCGCCCGCTCCAAACATAGCAATATTATTCATATATTTTTTTTTATATAAAATACATTTTTTGTTAAATTGCAAATGGATATTCTATATCTGATTGTATATTATTAAAAAAAATGCACAGTTCTATTTTATTTTGAAAATATTATCTCTCTCTCTCTCTCTCTCTCTCTCTCTCTCTCTCTCTCTCTCTCTCTCTCTCTCTCTCCTCTCTCTCTCTCTCTCTCTCTCTCTCTCTCTCTCTCTCTCTCTCTCTCTAACTTTATATGTACATATATATGTTGATGTTCTCGCCTTTTTGTATATAAATTATAATTTTATATTATAAAAAGTTACACGAGATTGGTGGTGACCAGTTGAAAAACACCAATGAGGTACCTCGTTAAATTTGACCTTGTCGATATATGAGAAAAAAATAATAACGAAGGGATTTTTTTTCTTTTTTTATGTATATAATGTGTAACTCTTTTGCTTTCTTCAATGTGTTAAAAAAAAAAAAAAGTTGAAGAGGGAGCCAAAACCAAATCATGTTACCCCCTTGGGGGATTGTTAAAGACGCTATGCTTCCCGTCAAACAAAAACACCAACAGCATCTTTCTCTTCTCGCGGCGCGGCCTCTGTTTGCTTGATATCCCGCGACTTATTATAACACCATGCCATAGAGAGAGAATATAAACCACATAAAAAATATATCTATATGTTTCACGCACTACACTGGTAGAAAATTTTATTGACTTTTATTTGAAATAGAAGTTTCAAAAATACATTTTGAATTAGACATGAATACTCAGAAACTTGCGATGAAAATTAACTAAAAATGTTATATTTCATTAATTATATGTTATTTGTAAATTGACTTAAAAGATATCTAAAAAAATCCATGCATGTGTTAGGAATTGCACTTAATAAAACAGCGACAATAAACACAGAAAGGCACGCTTGATCATTTTCACTGTATGCCATGATCAATATTTTTTTCTTACACGTGTTTATTATTATTATTATTTTTTTTTTTTGTAAATTTGAGTCCTTTGTATTTTTCTGCGTTTTCCAGAAAATGGTCCGTATAGTGTGTTACTATTATCACTTTCGTTTTCAAGGAAATTTCCATATACAATACTTTTTTCAGTGTATTATTATATCAGACAAACAAAAAAATATAAAGAGAAAGAAAAAAAAATTGGGGAAGAATATATAGCATTCCTGTGGTGATTGATTTTTTATTATTATATTATTTCTTTTGTGGTACTGAATATATATAAATAATCATTATTTATTTTTTGATCAAATATGATTATTTATATATTATAACAACTTATAAATTGTATTTAAAGTTGTTTTTTTAAATCTCATAAAATTAAATTTGAAACAGTAAAAGAATTAATTATTCTTTATTTTTATTATATACTTCATTAATTGATACATTTAAATCTGTTAATTAGTGGTTAAAGTTTTATATTGGAGAAGAATGAGGGTTTGATTGACCAAGATAGTGAAGAGTCTCCATAGCCAACTTTGTTCCCCTTCCCTATAGCTTTTTTTTTTTTTTTTTTTTTTTTTCTGATCAACTTTGTTCTCAAGACAGTTTTTATTCCTGTTTTTCTTAGAAGTATAAATATAATTAGTCTTATTATTCTCTCTCTTGTATAGTTTTTTTTTTCTTCTTCGTTTTAATTACTTGTTCATCGCATTAGCTTCTTTTGTTTTTAATTTTTATGACCATGTCTGCAAAAGAATGAGAAAATGAAAGACATAATAATAATTATATAGAAAAAGAAAAATGCAGTATTAAGGAATGTGAATGATACAATAAAAATATATTTTTAATGTGTTGAAATATTTCATCGTCAAATTAATCAACTTTTATGTTCATGTTTGTTTTATTTATTTTATTTTTTATTTTTTGTCGGACTAGAATCACAAGAAAAATCCATTATTTACAAATTTTTGGCGACCATGAAGTGTTTTTTTAGCTTTTAAATTAAAATGATCATTAAAAAATTGTTTTGAAACTTTTCGTTTTGCATGCTTAGTGAGAGAGAGAGAGAGAGAGAGAGAGAGAGAGAGAGAGAGAGAGAGAGAGAGAGAGAGAGAGAGAGAGAGAGAGAGAGAGAGAGAGAGTTATTTACAGCATCAAGAGAATGTTTAATTTGGTTTTAGATTCAAAATATTTTCCCATTTTTCAAATTTGGTCATTCCTATATAGTGTAGTGTGTGTGTGTATGCGTGTGTTTGTGCGCGCACACATATACAGTAATTGATCCTCTATATATTTTTATAATGTTTATTGCTGACATTTCTATCGTAATTAAGATTTTTTTTAGCATCTGTAAATTAATTGTATTTTGTCATATACGTATAATTTAAACTTTTTTACGTTATCATGATTATGGACATAATATGTGTGTGTGTGTATATATATATATATATATATATATATATATATATATATATATATATATATATATATATATATATATATATATATATATATATATATATATAAAGATCATGTTAAAGGTAAACATAAATTGATGATAATAGTTTACAGCATCAGCGAATATTAAATCGATAATTTATACATCTTTTATAATATTGAACATTATTTATAATGAGTATGCAAAAAAAAATATATATATATATATGATGTTTATTTTTTATTCGTACGAAGTTTTGAATAAGTCATTGTCACGATATTAAAATAGTAATAATAAAATATGACATTTGAAATTGCTTTTTTAGCGAGAGTTTTAAATCTTATGATGAGAGAGAGAGAGGTGATTTTTAGCACCTCTCTATTAGAAAAGATTGGAGAATAAAATTATTTTACTATTTTATTTCTTCCAATTTGATGGCTAGTATTGCAGCTGTAACATGCAGAGCAAACTTTTCTCACTTCTTCTTTTCAGGTAGAAAAAAGGTGGATTAAAAAAAATTGGCTGAAAACTTGAAGCATCTTATTATAGTAATTATTGTTCAAACTTTATATAAGCGAGCTGAATTTTCCTCTCTCTCTCTCTCTCTCTCTCTCTCTCTCTCTCTCTCTCTCTCTCTCTCTCTCTCTCTCTCTCTCTCTCTCTCTCTCTCTCTCTCTCTCTTCGTTCTCATATAACATATGTTATTTATTTTTATATTTTGATGGTGAAAAATATATTATATTTATGTATATATTTTTTTATTTCCTTTTTTTATGTGATATATAATATTATTTTCTTTGTATATACGTATATATAGCCTAATATATGATTAAAAATTACTCCCTTGTTTTTGCTTACATAAGATAATTAGGGGCTTAATTTTTATGCTACACTGATTACATATATCAGGTAATAATTTAAATTCACAACACCTTTTACATAAATTAAAATAAAATGAAGTACAGTGCTCTCTAATATGAATCTGGTTTACCATAATAAGAGAGCGAGAGAGAGCAGTGTTTCTGCGTGAAATGTGTTGCTGGCTTGTTTGGATGGACGTGCTACCATGTTGATAGCAAAAATTACAAGGCTTATATCAAACAACTTTTCATCTTTTTTTATTTTTTATTTTTATCTTTGAAATTTAAGTAATCAGTATTGTAAGCGGGGGGGGGGGGGGGGGGGGGGGGGGGGGAATAATAAAAATAGAAAGTTTTTTATTTTTTTTAATTATTATTATTATGCATATAATATAAATAATGAAACACTCAATTAAAATTGTTTACCTATACGTAGTCTACAGACATTAATTTTGAACTGTTTTTTTGAACTGTTTTTTTACAGTAACAAAAGCTCCTTATTCGCTGAATAAAAGCGATGACTTTTTTCTGCATATTGAATTTCTATAAACTAAATGCTTTATATTTAGTTTTCCATTTCTCCATTTTAATTTTTTTGTCTCTTTTAGGGTGTATCAATCTTAAATATTTCCAATCACGTTGAAATTTTATTATCATTTATATTCTATTGTCAAATCGCTTTATCATTATGAGCAATGCAATGTTGCAGAAGAGTACAGAATCTTTATTTCTTGAAAATATTTAAATTCAATTACATTTAACTTCATAGCCTTTATGTGTATTCATATATAATCTCACTGTCAATTTCTATCTAAATTTTTGCTTTGCATAACATTATGCAAAAGAAATATTGTCTTCATATATTCACTCCATTTGGAGAGTTATATAATATAAATATATAAAATTTTATTCTATACATCCAAAGCTTATAAAATGTGTTTGAGGCTCAGTATTAGGCGACTACGAAGGATATAATAATGAAGTTGTAAAGTTGCTTGCAATATAGGAAAAGAGAAGAAGAAGAATGAGATAATGATCTACTGGTATGCATGGTTTGTGGGTGTAGGCGAGTCGGCGTGCGATATTTTAACCCAGGCAGTTGCTTTTGCTTGCAAGCAATATAAGAAAGTCGTAAGCAGGTTCTTTTTTTTTTTTTTTTTTTTTTTTTTGCATAAACCACGTGACTTGAGTGAGTGAGATTGTTGTTTAAAAAAAGTTGTATTCTTTTGTCTGAGAGAGAGAGAGAGAGAGAGAGAGAGAGCTTTATCTGGACATTGGAATTTTTAGTACTTGTAAAATTATTGCTATACCGGTATAAAATTTTCATTATTATGACCAATCTTTCAGTGGTAGTATTCAGGGGGACAAAAAAAAAGTATTCAGCTTAAATTTATTATTATTATTATATAATTTTGCGCAGGTGTATAAGCAAAAAATAACATAAAACAATTGTAGTGAAAAACTTGCTTAGAAACACAAAATCTGAAATTATTTATGAAACTTGTGATCACTAATTTCAATTTTGAATACTCATGAAGGTGCTTATTACCATATACATATATTATTATATAATTTATAATTTATTTATATTACGAATAAACCGAAAAGTATTTAGCTTGGAGGCTATATATATATTATATATATATATATATATATATATATATATAATATATAATATATATTTAAGTGTATATATGATATACATTTCCAATTTTGTAAAGATATTTTAAATCGTAAGGAGAAGGAGTACACTGGCATAACGCAGAGTTTAGAGTTATGCAAAAAAAAAAAAAAAAAAAAAAAAAAAAAGACTTTAAAGACAAAATTAAGATGTTGCTTTATTTCAATGAGCTGGAATGGTTAACTATACTTTGATTTTTGATGATAATATTCTCGTGCATAATTTTGAATGAAAAACAATATTATATTATGTAAGATAGGGTGATCGAGTGAGTGCAGGTGTTTGGGTGGAGACAATGATAGGGGCGCATTCATGTTATCCACCTAGCTCAAGTATCACATGCACACTGCAGGTATAGGCAGGCTATGAGGGGCTTCCCTCTCATTGCACATCAATGTAAAAGCAGAGCAGAGTATTATGTGTACGTCTAGACGTGATCAAATGTCACGCACAATGGCACTCATCCAACATTATTTTTATATATTTCAATGAATGAGGCGCGTCAACATCTTTATTTCTTTACATTTCTTTTCGGGTCGATTTTTTTTTTTTTTTTTTTTTTTTTTTTTTTTAAGACGAATTTTGTGTAGATATAGATCTGTATGGTAGGACCATTATTATGTTATTCAATGACAGAATTTCAAATAAAGAATTGTTAAATTGGTCGTTACGTATTTGAGTATTGAGTTTCTCCATAAACTCCAGTTTCGCAAATGTCCATTTTTTTTATTTTTTTTACTCATGTATTATTATTTTTTCCCATTAATTATACCTCACGTCAGTTTTTTTTTTTTTTTTTTTATTATTATTTTTTTTTTAATGAATAAATTGGATGATACATTTTTTAGAGGACTAATTAAATAATAATAATAAAGTATACAGATGCGCATATTTATATTTAAAAAAAATCCACTTCTTTTAGAAATCTTTGATCATCTGCTTCTAAAAAGAGGGGGAAAGGGTATGAGTGAGAGAGAGAGAGAGAGATTAAACAACAAAAAGAAATACATCACACGAGTAATCAAATTGCCATTATAAAGCCACCCATGAAAATATCTCTTAAATAAGTATTTCCCTCTCTCCTTATGTGAACATAATTTTGAAAAATCAGATATAATAAAAATATTAGAGGGTGGTCTTGTTAACCCGTTAACTTACACCCGCATTATTTACATGATAATATCAGAAATTTGATATTAAATATTTCCTGGTGGTCCAATGGATGTCCACTTGTGTTCTCCACGTGTCTTATAGATATGACACGTGCCACAGTGCATCCTTCGTTACATAATTATACTCTTGCATTCACGTCATCAACGTCATTCTACTTCCAAGAACAGAACACTCCACATCACTTCACTCAATTCTTCACAAAACTGAAGAAAAAAAAAAAGCTGCAAGTAATTTTTATTTAACTTCATGTAAGAATTTTTATTTTATAACTTTATATTTAATGTATATAATTATTACATTACCAAATATAGAAATCAAGTGACATTTTATAAAGAAATTATTTTTAATTATTTTTCTACGTATTTCTTGTAATACTTATGACTGTTATGACTTTATGACTTATTATTATTACATTTTTTTTTTGTATAATTTATTAACTTGTGGTAAGTACACCAACATTCTTTTTATAAAATATAATTTTATCTTGACTTAATTGAAGTTAAGAGAGAGAGAGACAGAGAGACGAAAAAATTAAGGTTAATTTGTAAATTCTTTTGAAGTTTTATAAATTTTATATCTAAAAATATTATCTTAAAAAATTTTATTTTCTCTCTAGCTCTCTCGCTGATTCTTTCTCTTTGCTTTTTCTTGGTCCTAAATTATATTTGCAAAATCCTATCGTAGTATCTTGTTTAGAACATGACTTTTACTGCAAATTAAATACTTCATATCTTTTTAAAAATGTAAAATTTACGTCTTTTTCTATTCGTATACATATACAGTATTAATAATGACCATCATATATAACAAATAATAAAGAGTAATACTAAAAAGATAAAACTTATATTTCTGATGTTGCATTACTCATTTGCAAAATAAAAAATAAATATAAAAAGTAAGGTGTGTAGGGGATATTATTATTATTTAAGTTTTTTTTTTTTTTTTTTTTTTTTTTTTTTTTTTGACGGCATATGAAATAAAGCGTTTTGTTAGTCAGTAGATGGTTACTAATGGTTGATGCGTGTATTTAAATATAAACCGCATTGGTGCGGTCAGCACTCCGGCTTTTTTGGCTTTGCCTCTTTTTCGTGCGGTGATTAATGATGTAACCTAACGTGTTAGACGCGATGAAATATATGTTTCTGAATCATTTTTTTTTCCCCTTTATCTTTTATTTTGTTTAAACTTAATTCTTATAATATGAAACATCACGTATTTTTAATATAAATTATGTATTATTTACGATGATATGTTTCTCTTTCTCGTGATTCAAAAGATATAAATTTTCATCATTTTTAAAAATTATATAAAATATAATAAATGCATATAAAAGTCTTTTTATTTCTGATCTTTCGTTTTTATAAGCTCAATGCACTTGGCCTTTTCTATTATTAAGTATTAACCCCAGTTTATCATAATGTTATTGTACAGTGATGTACAAAAGTTTGTGTTATATAACGTCAATTTTGTGTTCTCTATTTGTCAACATGAGCGAGGGAAGTGATGAAGTTTGGTACAGATTATTTAACCTTTTTCTTGGACTTTTGTGATGGCCATATGACATTTATGTAAGCCATAGGGGGTAATGAGACTTAATTGAAGAATAAAGAAGATATCTTGCTGATTTTAAATATTTTGTCCATATCCGTTGCCACATTAACGTATACCACGCATGCGCTATACGTTAAACTGAAAGCGGATGTGAACAAAAACTTAAAATTGGTAGTTCATAAGAAGCTTTTTTAATTGTCAATTTATGAAAACCAAGAGAGGGAAAATATTTGCATTACGTTTTTATGAACCAAAAATTGAAACTGAATTGTAGTAAAATTTACTGGTGGAACTTTTATTTTTATTTATTTATTTATTTTTTTACTTGGGAAATTTAGGATTTAAAATTTGAAATCTCAAAGTTTAAAAAATCTACTCGTACTTTGAGACTGATTTCTATAATTTTATAAAAAAAAAAAAAAAAAAGAAAGGAAAGAAAAAGAGAGAAAAGTAGGCTTCGCTTCATCTCTACATTACACGGAGTAAACATTAAAAAATTCTATATTTTTAAAAATATTTAAACCGAAACAGATTTACTAAAGTGCTAATTGGAAACAGACATGGTTCCTAAAGCTACTACATTTTTTCCCTCCCTCTACAAGATTGATTATCTTGTTGAAATTCACAGTTGTTTAGAAAAAACTTTTTTTTTTTTTAATATAGAATTAATTTTTTTTTCTAGCAAAGTAGCTAGTAAATAACATTTTATTTTTCTATCGTGTTTTACACGTGGAATTTTTGTAATATCAAGTTAGTAAATCGACTCCACAGGAAGTGGATAGATTTATTTTGCGTATAGTGTTAACATATCGTATAATAATAATTCGTTGGTAAAACTATACTACACTGTGAGAAACGTACTTTTCACAATATTTCACAGCATACATTTTTGCTATTCTGCAACTTATTTGTTATAAACGTATATTATAATGAATTATAATGAATTATTGTAATGAATTATATACATAATTGCACTTGATAATATTATAATTTATTTTATTATTGATAAATTTTTCTTTCGTCAAGTTAAACAAGTTATTAATATAAAATATCTATATTTTAGCATCTCTAATTTGAATATTATTATCTTAAAAAATAAATTATAGCACACATGATATTCAAAATTTTGAACAGCAGGATATCTTTTGAGTTTTATAAATGTTGATAAATCGCAAAATTTTACTTAATATAGGTAAAAATCAGTGCAATGACATGACTTTCAAAGTATTAAATAATTTTTGACATTTTAAATATTTTATTAATTTTCAAAGAAAATGTTTATTTCGGAAAAATAATTTTTTTATGGTCTGACCTTTGTCTTTTTTTTTAATCAAAGTGACTTTTGCTTTCACAGTACATTTTCTTTCATAAAAAATTGCACGCTATTGGCATAAATATGAAAATAACATGTATTTATAGATGAGAGTTCTGCGTCAACTATAAAATCTCAATCTAATCACATTGTACGGTCATAAGCCAAAAGAATTCAATTTTTTTATGAAAGAGACTGTACAATAGTTTTAGAGAAAGCCAATAATAATAAATCAATAAAATTAAAAACATTGTATTCGTAGCTGTCAACAGTAGCCATGTAGACGCTGTGGCTAACATTCTAATTTTGGTCAAGCATCAGAATATAAAATTACCTTTGTAATAAATTTTCTTCCCGTGTAAGGTGTCGAATGTACTTTGCATTTTAAGCTCATCTCTGACCAAAGGGGCTTGGAATGTTGATTGAAGGTGAGGAGGAGAGAGGGGGTCTTGACAGATTGATAAATTATGTTTATAACATTTTTGCAAGTATAATTGCAAAGTAAATTGCATTGTTAAAGTAATAAACAAAAAAAGTGGATGGCATTTTTATATAATTATCTTGATATTTTATATTACTATTATAATTTAATAATGACATTAAAGAATTTACATTAAGTGTGATGAATATGTGAGCTAAAATTTGTTGCTTTATTAAGTATGTATAATGTAGTGTGTAATAAGAATTTTGTTAAGAATCGTGTAATGTTATTTCAACGAAAAACGTAACCGACAAATTTAATAAGCTTTTTTTATTAAAACTTATAACAATTTTAGTTTTATTTTGTATGATTTTTTTTTTTTAACCATTTTAGTTTTTTGAACTTAGGATTTGAGTTTAGATCAAAATCACATAATACATCATTGTATATAAAGTGGACACTTTGACAATTATGATAAGAAAAAAAGTGAAACTCATTTTATGATGAATGGATAGTGCATACGTTAATGCAATATCTAGTAAATTAAGTCTTTTTGTTATGTTTAATACCAAATTAATATTATCTTGTAAAATGTTCAATAACTTTTCATCATGTTTATGGACTTGATTTGAGTTCTGATTGTTGCTGTATGTCATGTTTCAGGAATGTTTGGCGAGGTGCTCGAGCGATGGTGTTGCTGAGACGCCACGCCCCCGCCGCCCCTGCGCTCCTTGCCCCTGGTGCAGCGTGTCTGCTGCTCTGCATCACCACCTTCAACCTCGTAGTCGCTGCAGGTGAGTCACCTCAATGCAATGTGCAGGAGATCTGGTTTTTCTATACATTTGCATATTATAATATGCAATTATACTGTATATCGTGTTTTTGCTGCAATTTTAATTTTTATTGTATTATTATATCGTCTTTAAATACAATAAAAGTGATCAAATAAAAAGGAATATAGTAATTTGAATACAACGACTTAAATTTACTGAAATATCCTTAATTAACATCAAACTTTATCTGCTCTAAAATAAAATTTCTCACGAACATAAGTAAATGTTTTATATTTATGATATACAGCTCATGCAATTTCAGAAACATTTAATTTATTCATGACATAATTTATTGTAAACTGATCATGCCACGTAATAGCATTATTATTTATTATAATATTAGCGCATTATAAAATAGTGCAATATTTATATATAGAATAAAACAGCAAAAATTCACTGAAGCATTATATAATTATTATGGATTTTTATTTTCCCGTACTAATATACAAAAAAGTATTCAAATTGAAGAGAATTTTAAAAAGAATATCCATCCATGTATACGATATAAATTCTAAATCTCGGATTTATTCAGGTTTTGCATCCTGTTTTCATGTTCTAATGAATGGAAGGTTAAAAAAAAATGGTCAAAGAGCCCTCGTATGAGCTGCTGTAAACATCTGTAGTGATGGCAGAGGACAATAATAATACAATAACTGTGTCACTAGAGGATTTACTTTTGTAATAAACGAAAGTGAGTATTTTACCGTAAAATAAGCACCTTTATATATTTCTCAAAAAGAAGAACAGTTTTGTTCTGAATAGCAAGAATTTTTTTCTTCTTCTTTTTTTTTTTTTTTTTCGGATGTGAAAGAACGTTGCTCAAAGGCTAGATAATATCTAAAGAAGAAAGATACATAAACATAAATAAACAAAAACGAGATCAAGATTTCTTTAGTGACAAGAAAATCAGTATGTGCAGCACGAAGTTATAAACTTAAAGATATGAAATATTTAATTACACATTGTCTCGCATGTAAATAAACTATAAATTTATTTTGATTTTATGTTTAAAAGTCTGCACGTATTATTGTATATAGGACGCAGGTATTTTACATATATTTTCGCCATTTTTGTGGTGAAAAAAAAAAACAAAAGTTTGTCAAGCGTAGTATCAATATTTTACACGTCTCGCAGTTGTAATGTAAAACCTGAAAATAATAGCACGCATATAGTTTCTCTCTCTCTCTCTCTCTCTCTCTCTCTCTCTCTCTCTCTCTCTCTATCAGTTTAAATTATTTGAACTGTCGTGCGAAGTTGAAAATAATCATGGCCACTGCGTGCAAATTTAATTCAACAATAAATTGTTTTTCACGACGGTAAAGCAAATTTGCGAAACACTGAACAAGTTGAAATTTACTCTAAATTGAATTCCAGATGGCTCCTGCTACATTTGACCTGTGTATTATAAGTTGGGATTTCTAGTTTTACATTAAAAGTTATATATATATAAATTTGTGTGCATGTTCTTGATTTGTGATTCAAGACAATGACTTGCAAGATTTTCCTTCATGTTGTCATTATGTATAGTTTTCGTGCAGTCAGTTTTTTTTTTTTTTTTTTTTTTTTTTTTTCTTATGACAAGTTTGCAATAGAACATTTTATTGCACGAGAATTATAATGTTATTAAGTTTTTGTAGATTATTAAAAAAAAAAAAAAAAAAAAAAAAAAACGATGACTGCGACGATATATAATTTTAAAACTGAAGACTCTTTCTTTTACGTATTACATATTTATGAAAATATATTTTTTTAATTTTGTTCTCATCTGAAATTATATTATATTTTGTATTGGATTCTCGAAGAATTTTTTGTTTCTATAGAGACTAATAATTATAGGAGCAGACTTATATTTAATATATTTTAAGATTGAATTGTTAATTGCTATAACCTCCAAGAGCATAGGTATTTTGAATTCAGCGTCATGCACACATCTCTACGTACATACAATATACGTTTACGAATAATTTATTATCTAATTATCTTGGATAATTTAAAAGTGAGGAAGCCAATATTTTATTAATCACTGTGCAACATTTATATCTTTGTAAAAACTTAATTCAAACTTGATGGTAAAAACGTTTCAGTATCGTGGATCCGGTTCAGGTTTTATATTTGCGTCGTAACAAAAAATTACTAATACAAAATGCCATTTCATTCCGCTCCACCACACATTAATTTTTCATTCAAACAATTTTTTTTTCACTACATTATAATCTTGTATTAATAACAAAAATTCAACTTTGTGTAACAAATTACCAAATAATTTTGTCTATTATCTTCATCATATAATGACATAAAAGAAAAACGTAACTTAAACAAAAGTAATATTTGATTGTTTGCTATGTTTATTATTATGTATTTTGCAACCTGTTGCTTTGAGGCACGGAATGCCGGGTAATTTGTGCCGCGCACTTGCGACTTTTTCAGCTCACCGCACTTTCTATATATGTATAAGATTGAACTTTATTTAGGAGTTCTCGTGTTGGTTCATCAAATAAAATCAAAATTACTTTTAAATTGCTTGCTATGTGTAATGATCTAAGTATGGAGGATGTTCTATGGCATTTCCGGTCAGATTTCAAAATTGTTGAAGACTTAATTGTCTAATTTTGTAGTATTTCAAGTCAGGATAAGTATAATTTAATTTAACTTTTTTTTTCTTTTTTTTTTTTTTATTGCACTTCCGTCTTCTAATTAAGAACTATGTGTACGCGCTGAAACTTACGCTAACATTTTCATTTTATAATTATTATTCATTGTATGCCCGTGGGATTATTAATATTCTGATATCGTATTTAGCATTAGTTATGTTAATATTGGATGGTTGTTAGGAGATTGACGTATTGGACATGAGTATTCTCGACTACTGTATTTTAAATTAATATATTCATATAATTTATTAGCTAAATTAAAATACTAACCGTCAAACACTAAACAAAACAGTCAAAGTGAGCGATTTCACAGAGAGCTATATAATAGGAAGCTAAATTTTTATGCATAAATTTAATATTGACACGCTTTATGTTTTGTCTTTAGATGTACCAGGGTTGCGGTTCCAGCGACACCCGGAATCGGCCATCGTGCTGCCCGGTGCCGAGGTGACATTCGAGTGCGCACTCAATGTGTCTGCCGACCGAGTCGAGTGGAGGCACCGGGGTCAACCCCAGCCAGTTACCGGTAACCGTTCCAGTGGGCGTCTCGTGGTGCATGTTGCACTGCAGCCAGCAGAATATACCACGCAGATTGGCACCTACCAGGTGAGAACACAAACTATCTTTATGAAGTTTTGTAAACATAGCATAGAAGCCTTGTTAGTTATTTGAACGTCTTCGATGGATTAAAAATTAAACGTTTTACTGCATATGAACACTTCAACACTGCTTGGTACGTTCTGTATTAATTTTACTGCAGTTTTAATGATATACAACATAAAAAATACGACTCAGGCAGTTTATTATATAGTAATGGAGCAAATTTAGTACCATATTTCAAATACATAACATTCTATCCTGCACTTGAAAATGCTATAATGTAAATTTACTCAATAATGGAACTAAGTCTACTTTGTGGTAAACCATGTAGCATTATTTCTTAGAAATGAAAGCTATATATTATTTATTATAAATATTTTTTATCCTTCGTACTTTTCTCAGTATATAAATGCTTATAAATGACAATTTCTTAAATTGCTTTGAAATGAAGTCATGCTTTTTATTATTATTTACTTTCGCGGAGATTTATCCAAATCATAAATACAGAGAAAAGAAACTTTATTGAAACAATAACATTGCAAGTTTCAACAGTTTGCCTGTTATATATATTATGCTTACGTTAGTAGCTCCCCTTCTCTCTATAGTAGATTATATTGTAATTAAAACAAGAAAATTATACATAAAAGCTTTTATTACTCAAGGAAATGGAACTTAATATATTTATATTTAAGATTTCTATGAAAAAACTATTTTGATATTCTAATGTTGTTGTGTTTGCTCAAGTTATTCACAGTTAGTTCGTGCGGCTTGTTTGCTCAGGAAAACAAAGTGAACATAAACTTTTTTTATTAGTATTTTTCTTTTCTGAGTGTGGCATAAAGTCGTAATAAAATGTATTTTTGTGTGATGTGCTGAGAGAAGCTTTAAATTCTTCTTTGCTTGCTGGTCATGTTTGAGATGACAAGGAAATATAATAATAAAAATGAAAGATTATGGTATACTAAAGAGAATGGCATTTTAATTTTTTTTATTTATTATTTTTTTTTTTTGTCAAAATTTGCTGTATTGTTGAATACTTTCCTGCTTTATTTACTGCACATTGATTATTTTCATGATCAAACCAAAACGTTTTGCTACAATCAGGGAGACATCTATGCTATATTGGTATTTCTGTATTCTTGAGTGATGTGTTTCCATGGTTTTTCAGTGCGTCGCGTGGTTTGGCGCCTCTGCGCTTGCCTCCTTGCCTGCTGAGCTGCAGGTAGCTACCCTGGAAGCCTCCAGGCAGCCACCCCAAGAGCCCACTGTGTACAAGGTAGCCCCTGGCAATGTGGTGGTCCTCAGGTGTCCCCCACCCAACAGCATTCCACCTGCACAGGTGAAATTCCAGCAAGATGGGAAACCCATCTCTGGTGAGTTTTGTGCTACATTTTTCCATGAATTGAAATGTCATTTTTTTTTTTTTTTTTTTTAATTGACAAGTATACATATTTTAATCAGTTGACAATATAAACTAGTGATGAAAAAAATAATAATAATAACAAAATGCAAAATATACTCAAGCACAAATAGATACACTGAAATGTGAATCACCAATTATGTAACTAGAATACTAATTGAAGTTATCATTTCAGCGCGTGTATCTGAGACTGGTAGCTTTCTGCTAAACAACGTGACTCAGGCAGATGCAGGACTATACACATGCTCTGCCACCAACCCTCTCACAGGGCAGACTGTGGCACTGCCTCAGACTATGCAGCTCAAAGTGGAGGTACCCTCCGCAAGCTCAACTGAACGCTTTCCACATATTCTTTCCCCTCGTGTCAACAATTACACTGTACTTGCAGGTGAGTGTACTGAATGAATTTAAACAAATGAAGAAATGCAAATCTTAATATAACTAATGATTGATCTTATCTTAAATGTTGAGTTAAAATTACAATGTTAATGTGTTTTCAGGTAAAGATGCAATGCTGGAGTGTCCTGCGGTGGGTTTACCTGTCCCCCATATGACATGGACCAAGTATGGAGGTTCTATACCACGTGATCGCGCCACCATGGTGCCTGGAGCTTTGGTGCTAAGTGCAGTTACACAGGCAGATGAGGGGACATATGTGTGTGAGGTGACAAATGGACTGGGCCCTGCAACAAGCTGTGTCAACATGTTGCACGTCTTAGGTAAGTTTTTATTTAGTCAGTGTGATACTAAAATCATGATGGATACAGCTGTACAGGAAGTCTATAAATATTGATGGACAACATGCTTTTGATATGCAATGTAATAAATGTTTTTGAGGTATGATAATCAACAGATAGTAAGCTTGTTTGTAAAACTGTTATCATTGCCCAACAAATAGTGCAGTCTCATTCAAAAAGCATGGCCTGGTTATCATGTTTTCATGTTCTGTAGCACACAAACTGAGGTTTATGAAAAGCTTAATTTCAATCAACAAACATCAAAATATGAATGGACATTATATTGATTTATTTTTATCTCCACAGAACCGCCAAGTATTGTGATAGGTCCAGTCAGTATGACAGTGGAGGAAGGTTCCGAGGTACGCTTGGAGTGCTCAGTCAAGGGTCGTCCAGTTCCCCTCATCTCCTGGGTGCAGAATGGGGAGTTAGTCGACAAAGACCCCCTCATCAATGCTAAAGGTAAGAACTTCACTTTAAATTTTGGTTGTTATTTCCAATCATGTCATTCAATGTAGCATAAAATACTTTCTTTTTTCTTTTTTTTTTTTTTTACATGTTGGCTAAATGTTGCCAGTTTGTTAAATTTTTACAATTATTCATTTGCATTTTAAAATTTCTTGTTATACATTAAGGGAAGAAATTGACTTTGCAATTATTGATTGATATAAAGGTGATAAAATAACGCATGGATATATTTGAAAAATTGGGGAATATAAAATTGAACTGTTCATTGACAGGGATGCCTTGCATGAGAGGGAAAATTTTCTAACCTGGGGGCTGATTCTGTAATTTTTTCGCTTTATTGTTAACAAAGAAATTTGCATTAGAAATCGAATAATTTCGTTTGTTATGAAGTTACAGAATCAGCCCCCTGGTCGAAAATTCTTCTTCCTTTTCATTTTTGCCTTTTCAAATGATGGTCAACAAGCGATTGTGTGGAAGCAATAATGTAGCTCTATTGTCTTTATTAAATTTAGCTCTTATTATAAATTTGTCAACCAAGTATTTCAATTTTGTGAATATCAACTACCAAATCATTCCCTTAACTTAGTTTTAATTTGAAGTCCTTATTACCATGGAAATGTACGGATATTCTTCAATACTAACTGTTACAAAATGTTGGCAGATGGCAAGCTGGTGATCAGTCAGGTGGAGAAAAGACATGCTGGGATCTTCCAGTGTTTTGCAAGCAGCTCTCAGGGTAGTGCCTTTGGTCTTGCCATGCTACAAGTATCGCCTAAACCCATCACTTCGAGACCTCATGGTAAATATCTTGTTAGGGATAGTGTGGTCACAGGTATAATAAACCCAGAGTTTCATCATCAATTGTAAGCAAACTGGGTATCTTTTGTTTGAATCTTTCTATTAGGGCAGATCATCTTTGAAAGAAAGAAGAATAACAAAAGTTGATTGAGCCTTATGAAAATAAAATTTTTAACCCAATTTTTTCCCCCAGGATTTTTGTTTTTAAGATATTTGGGTTTCTCTTGGTCCAACAATGCACAGCATCAATCTAGTCAAGGATTTTTATTATTATAATTATTACTTAATTTTTCATTACTAACCCTTCTCCTAAAGTGGATTCTTACTCATCGTTCTTTTTATCTTTGCTACAGTTAACTACCCTGTGATTAGAAATCCCGCAAAGTCATCCCCATGTGTGTAAAATATAAATCATATTTGTTTATGTCTCACTCATCGTAGGCATCTAAACTGATTGTTGGTAATTTTTGTAGGGAATGATGATCGGGATCATGGAGACTTCCACTACAGAAATCGTGGCCATAAAGAAAATCGAGGTCGGGGTAAAAAGAAAAAAGAGCACAAGTTTAAAGGTAACGGTGAGTCAATTATTAACTGCATAACTACACCAAACACTGCATCAAATACTTCTTCTTACTATTATCTAACTTCAATCATTCTTACATAAAATCTCTATTGCTCTCACGCTAGTTTGGTGCAAGTATGAGTTACTCTTGTTTTTGCTCTTGCTACTTCACGTAATATTTAATGGATATAAAAGGTTTTTAGCTACAGATATGTAGTAAAATAATTTATGCAATAAGAGTAACTCCCTCTCCCGCCAAACTAGCGTATCCATAAGCGTGAGAGCAAATGTGTATGTATGTGTGGGGTCACTGTAATAGCTTTTGCTCTCAGCACGAATGATTACTATTAAAAAAGCCATCGTTGGTTACTGTTTTAAGCAATTGAAGAAATTGATTGATCGGGCTAGTCAAGCCATACGAGGCTGAACCATACCAGAACAGCATAAAGAAAAATTATATAAATCATCCTGGTCGCGGCAAAAGGCTTCATCTCCAGTGATCAGCATTTCATTCAAGGCCCTATCTCCAGTCCAAACATAATCAATGGAGATAGGGCTTTTGTCAAATTGCTGATCACTAGAGATGAGGCCTTTTGCCAGGACCAGGACGAAATAATAATTATGACAAAATATGTTATAATATGTTAAAAAATTGAAAATAAAATTAATACGTAATAGAAAATAGTAGGTAGAGAGACTATAAAATTAATTCTCTAATTTGTATAGTAAAGTGGGACTTGCTTCTCTACCTACTATTTTCTATTGCTAATTTTATTTCTTTAACATAATAATATGTCAACCACATTTTTCCCCCCGCTTTTATACATAATTATTACAAAAGAATCTACAATATTCAGATAATAACCAACATTTTACTGGAGCTTCCTCAAGATCTATATATACACGCACATACACTCAAGAAATGAAATTTAATCAATATGGATTTTGTGTGATTTCAGCCGTTATGGTGCCACCAACCCGACCAAACATTACACGCCTCTCTGACGAGTCTGTGATGGTGAGGTGGTCTGTGCCAGCAGACGAAGGTCTGCCTATTTTGTTCTTCAAGGTCCAATATCGTGACCTTAATGATGGCAGGGGTTCACAATGGAGAACAATTGATGATGACATTCCTCCCCACATACGCAGCTATGAAGTGGACACACTCAAAACAGACAGCTCGTACAGGTATGTAGTAACACCCTCTTCTAAATTAATATTTATCCCAATAAACACCCCTTTTTTAATGTAAGAGGAACTAGACATTCTCTTTTCTGTAACCACAAAACTAGTAAAAAAAAATCTATAAGGGCTGATAATTGTAGCTCTTCCCCCAGTACTAAGAATAATTTTTAGATCCATTTTTTTTCTTATAATCTTATACTAAACTTTATTTATTTTCCTTGTCATTACTAATCTTACAAATTGACTTATTTTGAAGTAAGTTCAATCTCCAGTGAAATCTAAAATAGTTGATTTGTTTTAAAGAAATGTTCGATTGACTCCAGGTTCCGCATTGCCGCTGTGTACTCCAACAATGACAACAAACTGGGCCCAACCTCAGTAAGATTTCTTCTGCAAAAAGAACCCACCACTAAGAAACCTCTCTTCCCTCCTACCTTGGCTCATGGTGAGGCTATCAGTCCTTCTGCCATCGAGATTGAGTGGGAGGTATGTGCAAACCAAAATATGTTCCCATTATTGGACTGTACTTGGGACTATCGTATGACATTTTTAAACAGAAAAATGCAATGTGAATGGACTATAATAAATACATAATGTTAGCAATGTTTTTCACCATATCAATATTTGGTATTTGTTAAGTAAATAATAATAAATATCAAAACTATTATTCCTAAATTATATTAAGAAACATCGACTACGGTATGCAATGATTGATAATAACAAGATTTGACAGAAAAGCGCATAGATAGATTAGGGAAAAATGTGGGGGGTTTTATGTTTCAGTATTTTTCTATCAAATCTTTTCATTGCTACTATTATGTACCCCTGAGATAGTATTTGCAGCAGTAAAACATTTTTATTTTCTGTGTGTTTTTATTTGGGTAAAAAAGAAGACAGCATTTGTGAGTATTACGGATGTTGTTAGTATTAATTATAATTATGTTTCAGTACACTGAAGTGCCATCGACCCCAATAGAGGGTTTCTTCATATACTATCGTTCCACAACAATGGCTGGTGACTACACCAAGGCAACAGTGATTGGGGAGAACACAAGGGCGTACCTGATCACCCACTTGCTGCCTGATAACTCCTACGACATTAAGATGCAGAGCTTCAATATGGCGGGCACCTCTGACTTCAGTGCCATTAGGTCTTACAGGACACAATGTGAGTGCAAAGCAGCTTGTGATATACGATACCTATGTACAACATTCAAGCCTAGTGCATTCAGTGTAGTTGTTTTCCCCCAAGCAAAGCTTTATTGAAGTAAAGATGGATGAAGTGTCCTAATACAGTTTCATAATACGTTTAAAAAGTTATAATAGAAAATAGTAGTTAAGATTAATAAAACGCAAAGATTCTCTATTTTATATAGTAAATTGGGACTTACGACCAAATGTTCTAGCGTAGACAAGTGCTACTTAAAATAGATGTTAAGGGATGGGGTTACTGTGTCAAAAAAAGTATCTCAAGTCCTCACATAAAATCTAAAGCACTACATTACTATACAGCATCAGACTTACTCATGGCCTTAGACAGGTTTCGTCCTTTACCTAGGGCTCGTCAGTATGGCTAGGCAGAGAGAGTGTAGTTTGTTTGTTTGAGACTGTACAGCTGGAGAAGGCTCACACCACATCTGCCAACTGACTGAGCTGAGGAAGCTTCATTCCTTCTTTCCCTCAATGTTATGTAGTTACATACTTAACTGCAATTTGTCACATTTTTATAAAAGTCAAATGGTCAGCAACATACATTTTCTTCCCATATATCTATATCTATCTCCATATTAAAACATATTTAATAATATATATATGTAAATACTGTACTCTATATTACAACAATCTCTATATCAAACATTAAGGAAAAAATCGACTACGCAATAATTGATACGTAAAAGATTTGATAAAAAAACACGTAAAGTAGGGAAAATTGGGGAATGGGAGATAATAAAAAGATTAGACTGACAAGGACACCATGGTAGAGAAGCTCTATGCAGTAACAGTTTTTAGACTATGTTTTTAAATACATAATTATGATTTATAGCTGCATTGTTGTTACGTCTCACTAATTCAACTTGTGTTTGTGCAGATGTGCCCACGACAGCAGAACCTGGAGGCAGCAGCATCCGCTCCCCTGTGCTACCAGGTGGTGGCAGTTTAAGTGGAGTAAACAACCAGGAGAGTGGGGGTAACCATCAGCTGGGGCTGGTCCTGGGTATCGTGCTGGGAGGCCTCGTCCTGCTGCTTGTCATGCTCTCTCTCGGCGTATATCTCTGCAGAAACTCCAATGCACGCAACAACTCAACACAGCATGGTCAGTCTTAACTCAAGATAGAAACATAACAATTAATGTTTAATTAACAGAAGTGTCTACTGTCAGGCATAAACTTGTGTACTAATTATAGTTTTAAAATGAAATTGTTTGTGTAACACAAATATATGTGGTGGTTGAAAAATGCTAATCCTAATTTTTAAGGTAATGAAAACTGTGATATAAAATAATTAAGCTTTTTTCGTTGCTTCTGTTAAACGTGCAGATTTTTAATTTGTGTGCTTCTTTAAAAATTATTATTTGTAGTGTTTCAAGCTTGATTCCTGAACTGATGTAAAATGCTGTACATTGTGTCAAAAATTGTTGCAAGCTTGCATCATTATGTATGCAGTCACTGAATGTATTTTGAAGCATGAAAAAGCTTCATACATGTCAACTATTGAACAATAATAAAATGTTCAAGAGTTAAGCAGGTTTAAAAAGACGCTGAATCTGTTTGTATGGAACTGAATTTTCTTGTCAGATGAAATAATGTGTTTTATCTTTTCATTACAACTAATAGCAATGTTAGAATATTGTATAGGAAAGCCCTTACTTGTGTAATTGCTTCAGAGCTCTGGCAATATAGTTGTATTCATTTAATGTGCCCACTCATTTAAAGGGGTAGTCGGGTAGTCAACAATGGCTTTTTTTAATAGCGATTGTCACGTTATTAAACCTCCCAAAAACGCGATTTCAAAATTTTAATTACTAACTTGCTGAGTGCAAAAGATATTTAACAACCCCCTAACCTACTTCACAGCTGCAACTTCCTCTCACTCTAGTTTGACTCGAGTTACTTTTATTTTTGCTCACGCGACTTGATGCAATATTTTACGCATTTAAAATGTTTTGTACGGCTACAGATATGTAGTTAAATAATTTATGCAAAAGATAAGAGTAACTTTAGCTCGTGTCAAGCTAGCGTGAGAGCAAGTTATAGCTGTAAAGTAGGTTCGGGGTCGCTTAACGGCTTTTGCTCTCAGCGGCTTAATAATAAATATTTTGAAATTGCATTTTTGGTAGGATTAATAACTCAATGATCACTATTATAAAAGCCAAGTTGTTGACTACTCCTTTAACATTGTAAAAGGTAGGGCCTTACCTGAGTTTAACAGGTAACCAGAAGTTGGCCAGTGGTAAAGTTAAAGGTATTGGAGTATATTCTACAAAATTTAATAATTAGTAACCAACGTTTGGTCAAACGACTAAAATATCAGCGGATACAATACAATCGACGGCTAATCATAATCATTAATTTCCTTGCTGCTGCTGCTTTTCTCTTTATTTTACTGCACACAAGCTTATTATTTAGGTTGAAGCTTTAAGAGAGAACACACTGTCACAACTCAAATACTGTAAAATCACCACATTAAGCTACATACATATTAAATTATTTTGCTAGCTACTTCCTAATTGCTTTATAATATGCTAATGTGATGCTTGATGCTTGGTATGCTTGCAGAGCCAGAGAAGGAGGTACAAGCTTATGGTTTAGCTGCTGTGGGCAAGCCTCTCACTAATGGCACATCACATCACTTACACCAGCTGCACCACAGGCACCTTGCCTCACCCAGGGTTCACATTACAGCAAACCCTCTTGCATCAGCGGGGGATCACTATAAGGTAGGCCTACTTGCTTGCATCTAGCTTGCTGTTTAACACGCTTGCCGGGCTAGTTGTAAATTGTAGCAGTAGTTTCAAAACTGCTGTTGACATCATTCTATTTCATTGGAAATATCAATTTTCCATGCTAAAATAAATGGTCACAAAAATACAAAAATTTTGGTGCTTGATATATATGTACATTTTTTTTTTTTTTTTTTTAAATTGTTATGAGAAAATTTTGGAAGCCTGTGGGTAAATAAGGTAAAACTATTATTTCCACTTATAGTTTGAGGTGCACATATATGAAACAAAATTTAAATTGTAACCTTTTGTTTGACTCTGAATATACTGTTAACTAAATTTGACGATAAAATAAAGATAGGATAGTGTATTATTATTTCACCTATAAATTATAGCTGTATTATTTTCGTTATGCCAAATATGCATAATGAATTGAAAGAAATTATGTTGTTTCAAAGTGGGGGGGGGGGGGGGGGGGGTGAAACTATACTCACACATAGCCAACTAAATAGGCTTTTTAGACATTAGTCATTCTTCTTTTTATTGTTTTGTTTCTGTGATATGACGTTTGAAAATTCAAATTTTGTAAATGTGCTATTTTCCTGATATGGTATATTGTATCAATATAATCTCATTGATATCATTTGCAGTCAAGAGTTGACTAACACTTGTGATTGCTTTGCAGAGTGATGAGGAACTAGAGGTGGCCAGACAAAACAACAACTGCGCTGCATTGCTGGAGCCTGCACGGCGACGACGGCCAGGAGAGGATGATGACAATGAAGACTTGAGCGAAGAAGGTGATGAGGAGCCACCACCAGCACCACCTCGCAGTCACAGTGAGAACTACGTCTAGTTGTCTGCAAGTAGCTAGCTGCCAGTATTAACTTCAAGTGATATCCCCCCTCCCTCCCTTGTTATATAAGGTAGAAACTACCCCGACTGTCAAAAACTGAAAGAAATAAGCAAGTAAGAAATTAATGGAAGTGTTGACTTAACCACAATCAAACTTAAAAGAAGAATGTAAAATATAAGTAAATTTATTCTAACTGTGAGTGTGAATAAAATAATAATACACTAATGATTTTTTGTTGCAAATTGTGGGTAAGTCCACATTTCTTTTAATAAGGAGCACTAATTGCTTCAGTGATCTGGTGATGATCTTCATTTCCGAGTGTTAGATGTGAGAGTAAATGTGCCCATAAACTGAAAACTATTTCAGATTCTAGAACTACTAATGAGTGATTGAATGAAAAAAAGTATGTGAAAGTGTGTAAAGTATTTGATCTGTGCAATTTTTTGTAGAATTACACAGGAAATGTGTACAAGTTTTTTTGTAATTTTATAGTTAGTTTATAAGTACATGGAAAAAAAATTGAAGCAAGTTTTGGATGCTGTTTTACAATCCATTAATAACGAAATGATAACAGTCGATTTTTTTTTTCTTCATACTGTAACAATTTTTTGTGTAGCTAACAACTGACTTCTGGTAGCTTTTTTGTTTAAATTGAAGACTGGATTTGTTATATAAAAATAATATTTGTGTATATTTTTATGTCAGTTTTTTTTTTTTTTTTTTTTAATTCATCTTATTTAATTTATTTTGTTCAAAATTCCTGGTGATAGACTTAGAATTGACATTATTGCTTCCACAATGCAGCTATTAATATAAATATTTTATACAAAATAAAAATCAATATGTATTATTTCTCTCATTGAAAGTTGTTTAGTGAGTACATACACTTCAACGGCAATAAGTATTTCCGTATTACTTTCAGATAGGATGTAACTTGCTTTATTAAAGTTGTATAAATAGTATTAAATAATACTGTGTAAAGAATTTTTTTAAATAAAGTAACTGATTCTGTATACATGGTCTCATGATCTGCATAAAGATAACTATGTATGCACTAACTCTGCACCAGTTCTCAAGAATGAAAATGCAATAAATATATCCAAAAAAGAAAAAAAAAAATTCGAAAGAAAAAAACAAATTTAAATTACTCCGCATATCAAAGTATTATTGTATATTAGTGTATATTAATTTCTTGATGTTGAATGTGATTGCATTAAAAATAAAAAATGCAACTTTCATCCAAAAATCATTTGTCTTCCCTTTCTGTCCCTTTAAATTTATGTTTTGTTTTATTTTCAAGAGGAAAGTTATGTGAGAACAATGAGAGCTAATGATATACATATTGATTTTATTTTGCCCATAAATTTTGCCCATATAATCCCAAGCCGTCCAATATGTAGATTAATCAATCTGTAACAAGTTTACTTTTAGTCCTCACTTATAAACAATATTTTACAATGATGTAGACTTATAATGTGCCTTATATTTACATAATATCATAATTTATTGGCATTCAAAACTGTACAATTGAGATTATGCTGAATAGTAACTAATGTAAAAATTTCTTCGCAAGCCTTTTTAAAATAAAGTGACCAAAATCTATTGAGATTACTCTCATTCAAATTGTTATTTAGCATTTTATTATTTTAATAGATGTAAAATCTATTTTAGTTTTTGCTAATTTTGCTCATCATGAAAAAGAAGAAGAATAAAAAAGGCTTGCAGTTGTAAAATCTCAATATTTTAAGAATCTTCAAATTAGAATATTAGAATCTAATATTTTCTGTCAAATCAGAAAATTATATTTTGTGATCTACTTTTTATGTATAATATTTATTAATCCATGACATTTTTTTTTAAAAATAAGAAAATGAATATTTTATAGAAGGCAACATGCTGTACTCTGCTTCATAAAAAAATGTTTTTTTGAGACGAAAATTTTTTAAACACAAATCCTGATATGTTTGTAGTGATTTTGTGCCTTGATTTTTTTTTATATAAATAAAAACTTGAGTAAAATATTTTTTCTTATAAATATGGTTTTATTTATCATTTGTAAGTATATACAAAATAAACAAGGTTATTATTATTTTCTAAGATAAAATTGAGCATTTTTTTTCATTTTATATTCTAACTACTTGAGCAACACAATAATTTAAATTAAAAAAGTTAAAACCAGTTTGGTTTAGATAAATTATTAGAGGAAAGAATAGGCAAACCAACAAGTGGCTTACCATGATAAAGTCTGTAGCTAGATGGAGATCTTGATGGCACAGTTAACACAAATAGTAACATTAATCAAGCCATTTCAAGGATGACTGCCCTCTTCTTAAGTTTTACACTTCTAATATAATATAGCATGTAAATATATACATCAAGATCTTCACCTAGCTATGGACGTCATTGTGTTAATACATATTATAAGGGTTTTCCAATTGAAATATACTAGGAAGAACAACAATATATTGTTGCTATTTCACATTTTGATCACCAGCATCATAGAAATATATTAAACATTTTTACACTTAGTACTGTATCATTAACTAACTTGCAAATTGCTAAACAGTACATTTTAGGAGAAATAAATGCATAAGATATTTGAATAGTTTCTTGTGTGCTAAAATAAATTTGAAAATTAAATAAGGAAGTATTATTTAAAACAAAAATTGTCAATTTTTGCTAATTTGAGTATTAAAACTTAGTAAAATATAACTTATATGTTAATGACAAATAAAATTAGCTCAATATACCGAAATGAAATGAATATCTTTCAATACATCAGCCTTATGGGAAAACAGAAAAACTGGCAACATTGATAATAGAAAACAGGTATGAAGGGAACATAGTGATCAAATAAAAGAGGAGAACAGGCACACAGTGTTGCAATTCTTTTTACTGTTATGAAAATTATTCATTTCATTGAGGTACAGTAGAAATATACTTATTTTTCTATGGTAATTTATTATACACATACTATTCGTGCTGTACTTAAATAAAACTTAAATGTGGCAAAAAAAGGAAAGAAAATAATAATAGGGTAAATGCAAAGCAAAGTAAATTTCTATAACAAGTTACATTACCATCTTTTAAAAAGTGCCTTTAAATTTTATTGATACTTAATACTCTTGTTTCCTGTTGAATGATAGTTGTGTATCTTGTCTAAAAATTAAATTTCTCATGGAAGAGGATTGGTCAAAATACATATATAATTTATGCTCGTTCTAAAATTAAACGGATCAAAGAATTTCACGTAACATTATCACGTTGTAAGACTAATCATAGAAATGCTATTTGAAAATTGATAATGTCATTGTGTTAAAAAAAAAAATTGCATAAAATTACTCAATTCTTAAAATAAGGGTAATATTTGTACAAATATAGCATTTAAAATAAAAGCGTAATACAATATTAATAAAATATTTTCAAGATTCACTATAATACAAGCACAAAATACTGAGTTTATAAAAGAGCAATCTGGACTGAAAAACTTATTTACTTTTGTAAAAACTGCATTGTTTCTACTATTCTTACTTTTACAATTTTCTCAGTAACATTTTTTTTTTTAATTAAAATCACAAAATTTTAGCTCTGCACATGGTATATAAAAAATATTATACTGAGGTATACGTAATATCAGATTTCTTACGTTTATAGTAGAATTGACTTGATTCAATACAGCTAAATATTTGATTACAATCCAGCATAAAGTTTAGATTTTGTGTGATCTAACTACTGTTGTAGAGCATACAACGCAGTCTCGTGGTCTCGTTACGCAAGGCAGCAATTTCGTACTTAAGTTTGAGGTTTTCTTGCTCCAGAAAGGCAGCACGGATCGCGATCTCATCTTCCTTGGCACGTCTTGCATCACGTGACCGCTTGGCCGCCTCGTTGTTCTTTCGTCTGCGCTCCCAGTACGCAGGGTCTCGAGGCTCCTTGCCGAATATTGCTGTCAACACAAAATTACTTCCTTGTTAGCTTACATGAACATTAATTAGAATCTATATAGTATTTTCATTATTGCAAAAATCACAGCACGTCATACACATTATTGATTTTAGCAAAACTGAGCTCAAAAATATTTATTT
Organism: Ecdyonurus torrentis; assembly: GCA_949318235.1. Taxonomy (NCBI): domain Eukaryota; kingdom Metazoa; phylum Arthropoda; class Insecta; order Ephemeroptera; family Heptageniidae; genus Ecdyonurus; species Ecdyonurus torrentis. Next base: position 23,084,766 of record OX439128.1, on the reverse strand, counting down.
TTGATAGTAATCTTATTTAAATTCGTTGAGGTAAAAAAGATATTGGACTTTGATGTTTTGATTTTAGAGTACATAATATGATATATCCACTTCCTCAACGTTTCCTCAATGATGATAAGAAATTTCTTGGAAGCAGAGTTCAGTTTTTCTAAAGTCAGTGACTTAAATGCATAAGTGATTAGATTTTTTTTTTTCCCGTAACATGAGAGATTAATTTATTTCTCGCTACTTTGCTTTAATTTATTACGTTTTGTCGTAATCAAATTGATTTTGTGTGTATCAAGTGTCATTGTAAGTGAGAAATATTTTGACAATTTTAAGAATTTATTATTAGAAATTATTATTAAAACAAGGTAAGTCTTATTATTATTTCTTTGTCCATTGAAATATTTTATGTAACGTACGTTTAACACAACATTTCACTAAATGTTCATACCGTTTTATTGTTATTATTTATGTAGTTAAGATGTCAATTATTCATTTTTTTAACCTATGAAATATTCCGCACAGGACAGGCTTAACTGAATTAATTATAAATTTTAACTTTTTTCGTTAAATATCACAATAATAATAATAATAAACAACTAAGAATTAAGGTCGGTGAAAATTGCATAATTAATCATTTGAATAAAGTTTATCTAATGAAAAATATGGATATCAAATCGCCTGAAATAAAAATTGGCACATTGTCCAAACGTTGGAAAAGTATGAAACCTACACTCGCGGCGAAGATGTGATGCATAATGTATACACGACTTTTTTATTGGACCTGTGGAGCGCGCGCGCACGTTTTCACTCTGCCCCATTTGACTGGCAGTGAGCGCTCAATACCAACTCCCCATTTGACAAAACCATGATGTCTTTCATACCGCGTAAGTTCAGAATGACGTCAGATAATAAGGTTGCGTATTCAGCGCTTAATTGATTCAAACTTATCAATACGAGAGGTTTGTTTACATCGCAACAGGTTGCAAATTAAATAGCAGTCTTGGCACTTTGTATGAAAGTATAAAATAGATATAACAAAATTTAAAAAAAAAAAAAAAAAAAAAAAATCTTCCTCCTGCACATTATAAAAAAAAAATTAAAAAAAAATGAAACTAGAGAATATAATGCAGCGCATTGAATAAAATTACATCTATTATTATTTGATAAGGAAAAGATAAAACTAACGTAAGATTTAAAAACAATTTTTTTAAAAATATATAAATAAGAAGTTGGTAAAGGTGAAAGTGGCGTCTTAAAAAGCTTACATGTTAGGCGCTGAATTAAATAAAGGAAAAAAATATATAATATATAATATAATATATACAAATTTAAATCCACGCACCCTTTTTCAAAAATAGAAAAATGCCGTTAACCCAAGCAGACATGCTCCTTTTCGTGGAAAAGAAAAAAAAAAAAGAAGAAGAAGAAGGCACCGGTTAAAATATAATTGAAAAGAAGTTGAATAACAATAGAGAATATAATTTTGACATACATTTTGTGTGTCATATTTGGTGATGCTTAGTCATGCAATGGTCAGATGTTTAGATGATTGATTACCTGAGGGGTCAGTGGCGCTGGACGAGGGTTGCTGGGGACTCCCCGCCTCCTCTGGTTGTGTCGCTTGACCATCAAGTCGCGTCATTCCCGGCAGCTTATCTGCGGCATCAGGCACGGGCGACGGTGAGGTCGTACGGCGTGATTTCGCCGCTACCACCTGCGCTAGCATCTGCCGCCGAAACTCAACATACGCCTTGTTCGACGGATCACTCATAATATCAGCCCCCATACTTACACCCCCAACTAAACCGATAGGAAGGTTTAGAGGATCTTTAGGGTATGCTTTGAATGGTCTGGTAACAGACTGAGATTTCTTATTGAAGAGAGAGGGTAGTTGAGAGTGGGACACAATGGGGAACTGGGGTGACATTAGAGGAAATTGGGGCATGGGAGAAAGTGAGAAGTTTGGAGGTGGAGAGTTTGGTTTTTCTGACTTGACTGAAGATGAGGAAGAGAAGGAGTCGTCACGTCGCGTGCTCAGGTCCACTACGTCACTGGCTTGGTGTGCGGCAGAGGGTGGTGGGCTTACATTAGCGGAGAAATCCAGGGGTTGCTGCAGCTGTATGTTGCCCAGCATAGCGAAGCGCAATGCTGAGGGGTTCTGTGAACATGCAAGTACACCAAGGTCAGGCAGGTGCGGCATAACTGACCATCACAATAATATGACAACATCATTGGCTGATTTGCAAAAATATTTTATAACAATATGTAGAGCTAAACCCTTCCATTTCAGTAGTTTTGTGATTCTAACTGACACGTTGGACAGTATCAACAAATTTAATCGATTTTTTATTTACATTCTTAAATATATATTTTTATAGATTGAATCGTTTATTTCAGATTATCGCTTGTATTTGTAAATTTACCTTTATTTCCTTCTGGAGCAAGGGTACAAAAAAAAAAAAAAATCTATATTCTTATGTAAACCAAATGTAGATCAAACCATAAAACATTACGTGTTGATGTAGGATGTAGGACGTAAGCACAAGTGAGGATAAGGCGCAAAGTTAATATCCAAAGCCCACCCTGACAAGTGAGACACCCTTGCGAGCTCCATGCCCCGATGGCCACGGGTGAACCCAAAACAATATAGCAAGGCGAGGCAAAAGTTTTTTTTTTTTTTTTTTTTTGTCAATGTTGCACTTGCTCAATTACTTGTATGTTTGTATCATAGACATATCTATGGTTTGTATGAATGAGAAGGATATAATATGTCGCGACGTAGCTCAACTCTTTTTGTTATTTTTGACGACTTTTGGAGACTTTTAGAAATTTTATCTAATTGCATAACTGTAAGCGGAAACATTAGCTTATTTTTATGTCTCTTACGATGTGCTTTTAGCAAAGCAAGGTAACTTCAGGTATTACCTGTGCGTCCGTCCATTCATATACCCTTCCTGCCTGTGGCTGCAAGGCACCAGCACACTCAAAAGTTAAACTTCGCGAAATAGAAGATTGAATACTTTTTTTCTTTTTTTTTTTAATTGGTGTTAGATAATCCGAGGCCCGCGCCCTCCGACACACTGTCTCCTGTGATCTCTCTCTCTCTCTCTCTCTCTCTCTCTCTCCCGGGGGCCTCGGATAATCTCTTATATTCTTACCAGGGGCGGATCCAGGGGGGGGGCGGTGGGGGCGACCGCCCCCCCCAAACGGCCCACGTGGGTGGAAAAAAATGAGCAAAAGTTGAAAAAAATTTAGTCCAAAAAAAATTTTTTTTGCGCCTTCGGCGCAACTTTTATTGCTGGATAAGCGTTTGAATCCATTTGAGTAAATATACAGTATAACAAAAAATAATTTTTTTAACATCCCCTAGTTGTCATGTCATCAGGGTAATATATCAGAGATATAGTTCTGTTAATACTTAATACTTGGACCTTCACGAAATATTTTGCTCACGATAAGAACTAAAAAAAAAAAAAAAAAAAACTTTAATATAAATTTTATAATTTTTATCTCAAAATATTTTTCCATCCAAATATAAGTTTTATGTTTTACAATATCGATAATAGTTTTAAAAATTGCAAAACAATTGTTAGTAAATTGGTGTATAAAAAAAATAATAATAATAAATAAATTAATAATAATAAAATAATACACAATATTATTAATTTATTTAAATGTTGCTTTTTTTTTTCAAGTTTTTAATTTTTTTTTTTTTTTCAGTGAAATAACATTAATAATTTTACAAAGAGATGAAAATAGAAAATATTTCAGAAATCATTTGTTCAACTTTTACTTTTTTTTTTTTTTTTTGCTTACATAAAAAAAAAAAAAAAAAAAAAAAAAAAAAAAAAAAAAAAAAAAACTACCAAATCAAAAATTTTGCAATTCAAGAATATTTTTTCAAAGGCATACTAATTTTGCAATATTTTCCAAAAAGGGGCGTGGCCAAATAAAATTTTTCGCCTGCGGCGCGCTACCCCCCCCCCCCCCCGGTCCTACATGGTTAATTTTCTAGGAGATCGCCCCCCCCAAACACAATTCCTGGATCCGCCCCTGATTCTTACATTGACAATAATAAAAAGTACACTTTTGGAAGCAAGAGGCAATTACATAAGTTTTATTATTATTATTATTATTTTAGCAGTATTGAAATCTCTGAAGAAAATAATCGGAAGGAACACTACTAATACTGTCTTTACTATATTGAACAAAATAAAAACTACTATTATCAAGTAATGTCATTGTAACTCTCAGTAGCTGTCATTGCATACCTTGCAATTATTATTGTATAATATATTGATATAGATATTATGTAAAATATAAATATCTAAGGGCGGAAAATATGCAACTATAAATAATTGAGATTCAGTATAATTACATGGCCGCGCTGTTACATCAAAATATTCAAAAAATTGTCATTAAAAAACTCAAATCAAACCACTAGAAGTAAATTACAATACTTTAAAAAAAATGTCAGATATAATTAATTAATTGTATTTTAGACAAAATAAAGCCTTTAATGCAAAATTATTATAAACTTTAAAACATAAAAATGCAATAGAATACAATATACAATATGATAAAATCAATGAGTGCGTTTAATTAACCGTTTACAATTTTTGAATTCATTAATTGTGCGTCATAGTCACATATTCAATATTAAATAACATTCAGGTATTTGCAAACTTTGAACTAAAACGATGTACAGCATTAGTATGACACATTATTATTATTTTTTCCCAATTAAAATACAATATTGTAAAATTACGTCATTATGAAATACATTAGATACAATGCAAACATTAGTTTATGTTGCGAGACAGTAGTTACCAATGTTCACAATAGTAAACATTGACTTTGGACCTAGCTCACGCCAGTAGCAAGTATTGCATACAATGAAAGGGTGATTAGCAATAAATATACTTGGACATAATATATAGATATGTTTTTGAATAAATATTTTCTTTCTATTTTTAGAGCCTTTGGACTTGCTTAGCTCATAATACACTGCAGGTCATGCAAGCAAACGCTGTACATGAGGCAATCATGCACTTGACTTTCTTCCCCAAACTTTTATATTTACAAAATATAATGTAAGGATACGTGGCAACCTGCTAGCTATTTGACGTCATAAAGAATGTTCCATTACTGCAAATATCACCCAAACGAACAACAGATTTTATCAACTAATATATTAGCCTCTTGCTTATACAAATTTCCACTGAACTAAAGTATACCTAATAAGTGAAGTGATAATGTGCAATTATATAAACAAATTTATATGAAAATGAAAAATTTTACACTAAAATAAAAGGAATAATATTTTCAAATAAATAATAGCCACAAATTTTTTATTGTGAAACATCTTTATAAACTATAAAAGTTAATGTGTATGCTCCATTGGCGTATCAAGGAGCAAACGCTATAGAGGGTGGGGGGGGGGGGGGGAGGTGAAATGAGTGTAAGTTTCCCCCGTTTTTTTTTTAATTTTTTTTTTTAAGTTTTGTATTATACCGAATGTTGAAATTGGGAAATGAATTCTTTTTGGTAATTAAAAATTGTTTGTAGGGCGAAAAATGACTATTTGATGCTGGCAACTGGACTATATTTGACAAAAAGGAAATCCAGGCCCGGCTACAGTAATTTAAAACAAGAAATTAGTAATACATTACACAAGAACACGTATATAGAAGAAATTGAAAGAAATTAGTTGAGAGCGTAAAAGAGTTATCGCGCTCACTCGCTCGCTTTTTTTTTTTTTTTTTTTTTTTTTTTTTATTTAATTGCAAATATAGGCTCATTTTTAAAGCTGAAGACGATAGAATTTTCCGGACCCTTTTCCCCGAATTAGCCCCTGCCATGCTCTGAAAAATTAGTATATATTATTTGGTCATTGCGGTGAAATAAAATAATGATAACAAATCACCCCTGTTCGTGGAAATGTAATTAATTACAATATTTTGTTCACCTTTTTTTTTTTTTTTTTTTTTTGAGCAATAGGCAAGAAGCGGTAAATTATTGTCTTCATGCGGGGAAAAATTATTAAGCAATATACTTAAAAGAAAAACGCGAGTTTACGCAGGATATTGATTTAAATAAATATAAGCTATAATTATGTATAATGCACACGGCACAGAGTGATTTTTATATGCATTAGATATTCATGATATTATATTATTATTTAATTACTGCTCCGAATATGACTAAACTAAATGCAACGAATGTCCCGTAAAGCGAGAAAGTATGACGTGAAGATTATGTAAGCTTCATATTTTGACAAACTTGCAAGGATAAGATATATTTTATTTTATTTCCAATCTCCTATATACAATCAAGATGCAGAAAGTACACTTAATTATTAGATCATAATTTACATTTACCAAATGTACACAAACCATAAAAATAAATAAATAATATACACAAAAAAGTGCATGCAGTTAAAAAATCATAAATAATTTATTTCGTTCATGCAAAATAATAGTTAAGTGAAGATGACTTGCGATGAATGGAGGAAAAAAATATATGAATTAGACTCCATTAAGAAATTATTATTACGAATGCTGACAATAACAATGCGTTTATAAAACATGCAATAATTATAATTAAAGGATTATTAAAACTTACATTGGATGTGTTATTCCATAACTCGGGTGTGGAACGATTCTCTGCGAGATTCGCCATGTTTCACTGTTGCAGAAACGATATAATAATGTCCTTCCTGTTTTGAGCAAAGTGCACAACTATGCTGTCAGCAAGCTTGCGACGTGCGAGCAGCTCTATGACCGTCTACTATGACTTGCGAAGGAGTTGAGTGAAGTACGCAGGAGTACGGTGGCGCTCGCTCTCGGCCTAGCTTTCTTTGTGCTTGCTGCTGGCTAGCTAGCTCACCCGCTTGCCTCGCGGCCGCTGGTGACTCGATCCCACGCAACCCCTTCCTTTAACACCCCACCACCCCTCAATAACCAATCGCAAACTTGGACAAAGTCTATTTTTAGACATTTTCACCCCCCACCTCTCTTGGTCATCGAGGATGAAAAGGACTCAAAGGCTTAAATATCATATTGCTCTTTTTTTTTTTTTTTCTCTCCTACCTTCCTCAATATTAAATGATATGAATGCGCACTCCACTTTCACCACCTTCTATTATAAAATAAAACATCTTTGCTTTGCACTACAAGGCAGCTGCCTGTTGCCTTTACGAGAAATTTTTCATTGCTTTTGTATACCCACTATAAATGACCATACAAACAAAAAAACAAACACTTTACCCTTTTTTTATATATATAAATTGCTATTAGATATGCACTAAAAATTTAAAATTTATTAGGTCTACACACCCTTATATACACGCGCATAAAAAATACAAAAGGTGGTGGTTTTTGAGGAAGGTCACAATAGATTTCACTTTCACCCTAAGAAAACACTACACGTGGCAAAAAATAATAATAATAAAAGTGTATTGAGGGGTTTTATTGCAATTTTATATAATATGATTCAACGCCTCTTGATAAAAATGAAACCTTGTAAAAATTAAACACAGAGTAGAGGACGCGGATACATGAAAGAGAGAGTATATGCATGGTATCATATTTTTTATACTACTGTATATAAAAATAATCGTGTAAATATATTAATGTTTTGCATTAAAAAGATTATAGCGCACAGGAAGAAACATATTATATATTATTGTCTAAAGATGAAAAACACAATTGTTATTATTTTTTAACTTACACCGCGTTTTAATAAAGATTTATGATTTATGAGTATAATATTTATGTAAATATGAGCTGATATGCACGTGCGGGATATCGGAGAGACTTGAATGAATGATTCAGACTGAAATAATATCGCGTAACAACAAGTTAGCAATAAATTTGCTTTATTATTTTAATTGTAAAATGCAGCTGGGTAATAGTATTAAGTTTTATTATAATTCTTGGAATTTGTATTTTTTTTATAGACGTCTGCGTACTTTGATATTTATCACCACAAGAAATAAAAACTACGCATAATTTTATTATTATTAATTCTGCATGTTTGAATAAAATTGATATATGAGATTTTTATTTTACAATGAAGTATATATATAATATGTATATTTTTTAAGTATAGTAATATATATATATTATATATATATATTTACATCAAGGAAAACTGATTTGTATTATCCTGCGTCTACTAAAAACATTATATTAATTATGTTAGACCCATGCGGTATTAAAATAATAATAATATAGGGAAAAAATATACATATATACGTTTTCTGAAAGAAGGTCCACAGAAGAAAAGGTCCTCGGATAAAGGGACCTGCCTATTGGCACGTAAGAGTACATAGCGTAGCGGTGAGATGCGCACAGGTAGGATGCTTTTATCCGAGGACCTCTAATTTACACAAAGAAAAAAGTAATGTATATAATACAGAGATAGTTTTTATAATATTGAGAGTAGCCTGAGCATGGTTCACACGATGAAATATTTTTATGGCGCGATATAATTTTACGTCGAGCATTAACGTTTATGCGCATTGAGTGCAGTTGAAACCCAATGCTTACATTCTATTCTATGGTATACAAATATTTCATTTAGTGTATATAAGCTATAGCCGTAAGAATATATTGCCTGGCATACTGACGCGATTGTGATACTTTTTTACCATTAAAAAAAAATCGCGCCAAATTTACATTATTCTTATACACTTCTCCCAATACTAGTTCGAGCGGATACAGTGTAATTAACTATGTAAAGTCAACTTTGATTGGCTAGTAGGTTTATAACCCGCTCTCTGATTGGTTTAGCACCGCGGATACAGCTTTTGGCGGGAACGACCTTGTTTTGGCCAGAGTGTATACAGTCTGCGCCAGCTAAGGATGCGACCAATTACATAGCGCCTAAAAACTTCCCATTTAGTTAGTATTACCCCACCTCCTGATGACCTTGAGTGCTTGAGCGTCTATTGGCTCGTAGGTTGATTTCGATTAATCGGTAACATCCTTAGATGGCGCGGACTGTACATATGAGAAAAATACGCGCAGCATTTGAATTATAAAATATAAAATCACAGTCGTGTATACTCTTTTCATATATAGTCAATGTTATTGTATATTTTAAGATCGTGAGTTATTCATAAAATACATATTGGGAAATTGTAACTAAACACTGATTAATTTTATTAAATTTTCATTGTTACATAACTTTTGATTTAATGGCGTTTATTAATGGTGTTTAACATCTTAATTATAAAAAAATTGTATCATACGGCGTATAATTTGCATCACCGCAATGTGTAAGAATACCTTAAATCTTAAATACCGTTATATATTTAAATATAGTGATGAATGATGAACTTGAAATCAAAACTAATAAATTAATAGTAAACCAATGCAGGTTATCGGTTTAAAAATTCTTAAAAAAGTTTCTATGGCTTAAAACACGTAAAAGTAAGTTTAGTATTTCTCATTTGAATTTCTCCAAAATCGGTGGAGTTGTTTTCTTAAAAATCGCAACAAAAAAAATAATAATAAAAAAAAAAAAAAAGTGTTTTTCCCCAGGCCGGTTTACACAAACGTACGTTTGGCTAAACGCGAAAAGTTCACATTTGACGCATAAGTTGGGATGCATGTTATCAAATGGTATGGTTCACGCTTTGACGCGAAACGTAAAGACGTACAAACTTATAAACGTGAAACGCAAGAGTTGACCAACTCTCAACTCTTGCGTCAAGCAAACGTGAATTTCTCGCGTATGCTCCTCCCACACACTCCTACACATGCGCACTTGCTCCGGTGTAGAGGCGCCAAATATGAACTGGATCACATTTCTAATAATGAGGAGGATTAAAATTAAAATATAATTAAATATAATTTTTTTAATTTTAAATATAATAATTGGTCTATTAAAATTTAATTATTAATTATTATTGTTGGAATTTTTCCTTGACTCGTGGAAAACAGCTGTTGATTACGAAACGGGCCGATACGACTCGAGAAAACACGAAATAGGCCTCAAACGCGCGTTTAACAAGGATGCGTGAACCAGACCTAATTTTGACGTAAAACGTGAAAATGTGAAATTTAAAAATACGTTGACGTACGTTTGCGTAAACCAGCCTTAAGCGTAATGTTAAAATAGGGGACCCTTAGCTTTCCCCGTGACTCCCCGCGCGCTAAACCGATAATCTTCATTGGATAATCATATCATCAGCAACAAAAATCTGAAAATTAATGCTTTTCAACTTTTCTTTATGCACAAAATAGTTGAAGCAAATTGAATTTGGATGTAAAAAGTAATTTTTCAGGGAAATCTGGGTTTCTTATAAAGTTACAAATACAAATAAATAAAAGTACTAAATTTGAAAAAATTATTCCGCAGTAACATCCGATGGTCAAAGTCAAAACTATTGTTAGTATAAAAAATGGTGAACGAGTCGCTGTGGGGGCAGAAGATTGAAGCTGGCCCGCGAAAGAAAAGGTACGCAAATCACTAAAGGGGCAACTCAAAACTATAATTATAGTCTCTCTCTCTCTCTCTCTTTGTTTGTTTGTTTTTTGTCTTCTTTTGCTTCCAAATTTTACAATTGAAAATGCACGTTCGTATGCAAATTATAAAGGACCATCGTCTTTCTCTTCTCTTCCCCCCCCCCCCTCCCCGTTAGGCACGCAAAAGCTGAGGGTCAGTGTTCCCCGCCAAGAGGTGGCCCTGGGGGTGACCCAGAATAACCCGCGTAAATTTTTCAATAAGTCAAAAGAAAAAAAAAACTTAGAAAAATAATTTTAACAAGAAGTCATTATTATTTTTCAATATACAGTACATATATTTTTATTAGTAAAAATTCAGTGAATATATTATGGTAAGCCGAGACATCTTCAAAACTTAACTTAAAAATATTGATTGTCTGAAACTTCGGACGAAATGAATGGCTTCATAACATAACAATAGCTTCATAATAATAACTGTATTACAGGTCTACAGACTAATTTTATATGTGAATACTTCTTTCATGTCCTAATATAAAAAATATGGAACCTGTATGGTACCGTTGGTCAGTTTCTCAAATATTTGCATCAAAAATTTATTTTACTTAAAGAAACGGTAAAATTTTAGGATAACATCTCGTCTTCCAAGTTTTTTAAAAGTTCCGTTTTATAAAATAATACGTTTTTTGCTCATATAGTCATATATTATTATATCCTTTTTTAAGGTAAAATATTTTTGTTGTGAAATATATATTTCTTTGTAATTTGAAACTCATATAGGATTTTTACTCAGAATTTTGTGTATCTATGTTGTGGACAAGGAGAGGTATAAAATATGTAGGTCAGTCATGAAGTAGATATTGCAAATATATAAAGTAACAACTGGCAACCCTTTGCCGTAACCATCACCGAACATCCCCGTTATATTGAAGAGAGTGCTATGTAAGCATTTTCCACACAAAAAAAAAGGAGGACATTTGAAGGAGAGGGGTTTTATTTTTAGCAACATAGTCACTAATACCGTTATATAGGGTTTTGCAGATTGCATGCACTCACTAACATTTATAACAATAGAAATGTAATGTATGTGGATATGTGAGTGTGTGTGTGTGTGTGTGCGCGCAGTATTGAAGCCTTCCGCTTCCGCGAGAGATACACATACATAAGGCAGGTGCGGGGGAGTATGGTGGATGGATGGATGGACCACACCACAGTCATTCATCACCTGCCCATCATATATAGGCAGATGACCATGTTATTTTCTCGCCCGTGTTCTACTTTAAAAAAATAATATTATAATAATTTCTGTAACGAAGATTTTATTTTCATCAATTTTTACACAAACTTATGAATACTTCCGTATTTTTCACTCCCCTTATTTTTATATTGTGATGATGCTCTCTTTCGCTTTTATTATATAGTATTGTAGTAGCTTAAATAGAAGGAAATAAAAGGGGAGAATAATAGATGAAACATTTCAATCTGATTGACAGTGGACACGTCATTTTTCCAAATTTCACCGCAAAATGCTTTATGTTCAAAATAAGCTATATCATAGTATTCATAGTAATTAGAAAGTCATGCACTAAAGCATACTCCACCAAACTCTGTTTTAATTAAAAGAAAGTATAAAAATTAATAAAAGTGGTTAACTTAAAAGAATTAGAATCTGATATATACACTTATCATAAGAAGAAATAAATAAAAAATCCCATAATTATTAATAAAATGATTTCCTTTTATTGAATTCTAATATATTTTAAAATAAAAACACATTATATTCATTCTTAAATAATATTACAAATTATATTTGACGTCGTGACATGGCCGAGATGCGATGTTAATGGATGCTAGATTTGGCAGGACTGGCGATGTAAGAGAGGACCATACCTCCCCTGGGTGGCAGAGGGACAGCAGTCATATCCACTGCATCTCTGCAACAAAGTATACAATCACATCAACGCTGGACATTCACTTCAACCCCTTCAACTGAGAACTAATCAACCGAGAGGGATTCAAAATGACGTTTCAAAGTTACACATAGACATAATTGCAGTTGTTGTTATATAAGCACAATTTTCTTTTAATATATATTTAAGCATGTTCTTTGTGGATTTATGTAAAGAAAAAAAGAAGCATATGCAAGAAATAGTGAAGTTAATCAATCGTAATGAAATATTTCTCAATTTCTGCTAATATAATATAACATATAAACCGAATAATATTAATTAGAAAGCATTATGTTTGTTTGTGTTTAAAAATACAAATATTAAAAACATCCAAGATACGATGCATGATAAGCTTTGGGGGAATTTTCACATATTCAAATGTCACATAATATAAGGAGAAAGTATTGTTATAAGAAACCTGAGATTCTAATAACGTTATGCCACTGATATCGTTATGCCCCTAAAACAAATGTAATGTCTGCAACCTGCTTGAATGAACTGCTGCATATGTTGCCTGATTTACAGGGGTAAAAACTTAAATATTTTCCATTGCCACTTATTTTGTAAAATGCTTTTTTTTCTTCTTAATATTATATGCTCATTTGTATTTTTAATTAAGAAAAGTAAAATGTAGACCTTTCCATATCAATAATCTGATAGAATCTTAATATTTGTATTGGCTTTCAAATAATTTGTTTTTTAGAATAAAGGATTTTCTTTTTTACTGACCTTTGACAATAAATTTTGTGAAAAGCCTTTCCCAGCAACCTCCCATATCACCCCCCCCCCCCCCCAATGTTAATACTTACCCTACTTGTAATGAGGAATCCACACTAGCGGTGTAGACCTGGGTCTGAGCCGGAGCATGGGAGAAAATACTCAAATCAACTTCAACATCCGTGTAGCCGGTGTTGGCGACCACCACGAAAGACTGTTCTTGTGGCAGCTCTCTGTACAAACACAACGACATTGTTGAAGTTATAGGTGACGTGTAGTATATATTATACAGCCTCACACATCATCAATAACTTCCAGGATTTACGTTACTGCAATATAACTTTCAAATAACCATAGCTTCCATTATCATGCAATATTGTAATTGTATATATGTAAGGATGAATGAGAGAGAGAGAGAGAGAGAGAGAGAGAGAGAGAGAGAGAGAGAGAGAGAGAGAGAGAGAGAGAGAGAGAGAGAGAGAGAGAGAGAGAGAGAGAGAGAGAGCGTTTTGAATGAAAATTTTAGTTTTATAATTTTTAATTTTTCTATATGCTTTATATCGTTCTGCAAATAATTTTAAATGCTATTAAATTATAAATAGAAATTATATAAAATTATAGTTGACGATTTCATTATATAGCATAGAGCACGCGGAACTCAAATTCCCAGCTTGTTTATAAGAACTAAGAACAATGAATAAAGTATAATGTTATTCATATGATGATTAAATCTAATAGATAATAAAGGCTTCGAAACATGTAAATTATATTGTTAATACATATTTAATTTGCTGAATTAATATGCAATTGCGAGCAATACTATTAATTTGTAGAATTTTTCTCTTTTAAGGTTTTGATAACTTTTAAAATAAAAGTAATTTTAAAATGAAATATAAAATTAAAATAATAGCCCAAAGTCATAAAATATTCGAATTTGCTTTTTACTTTCTCGGACAGCATTCTATTTGTGATTTTAAGAATACGTTGTGGCCTTGAAATCTATAATTTTGCATGATAACAGAGAATATCATAATATAATAATAAACAAAAAATCTATTGAAACAAAATCCTTTCCATATTTTCTTTCAAATTTTCTGTCAAAATGTTCACATATGAAAGTTATTTCTGACACAGTTTTCACAAAATTTTCAAAGTAAAAATAAAAGCATGACATATTGTACAATAAAATTTACATATCTTATTATAATGCCAAAAATGTGCAAGCCCCCCCCCCCCCCCCCTCCCAACAAAAAAAAAAGAGTTATTAAGTTGTTCCAAGAAAAAAAAATTGACGTATCAAATTTTAAATTGTTGTCAATTTTTTTATACAAAAAAAAAAGTAAAAATTTATGGAGGTTTATATTTTTAAATACATAACAATAACACGCCTCATGTGCTATGACTTTTTTTGTGCATAAAGAGTTAAACAAATTTTGTTTCCCGTTATTTTTTTCTTGTAAAAGTTTTTATATAAAACCCCCCTCGAGTATATTGAGCACATATGTTTGTTTGTGCACGCGACATACATATGTACATCTTCATTGGGGTAGGGCAGGTACAAGACCTTGACATGCTGATGAATGGCACACCCGACCTCAAAAAAATCACAACAAAACACACATAGGATCTATCCTTATACTTTACTGCAAAATAAAGTCAAGCCCTTATATCTAGGGGAGAAATATGAATTGATCTTTTCTTATATTATTAAAATTTTGTAAATTACCATTTCATACACTTCAGACATAATTTTTTTATCTTTTACTTTTTTCAAGTGGAACTCATGTATATTTAATGATACGCTGTTGTAAAGAAATTTAAGGTACATTAAAACTTTTTTTTATTTTTACTGTCACTTCAATATAGTAATTTAATATATAAATCATACGCGATATTTTTGTTAACGATGTCTGACACTAACAAATTATAATAATATCAATGTATCAAATTTTTTTTTTTTTTTTTTTTTACTTTATAAATTTATTTAAATTAATTGCTTTAAAGATCTTTGATTACTTTTTCAATTAATTCTTTATAGATTAAAATTTGATTAGTCAAAATAATCGTATTGGCTTAAGGAATGAGAAGATCTAAAAAGACAGCTGTGTTAATTAGGTACTTTAAATGTGCATGCAGTTTTAAGTAATGTGCACACGGTGCAATTTTTTTTAAATCCAATAAATGAAATTTGCACCCAATCTTCAGTTAAAACTATTAAATTTCCATGCAATCTTTTGTATAAAATTCAAGCATTCTGATTTAGAAAGGCCATTAAGACCTTATATATATGTACTTCCTATATTGACCTATACAAAGAGTTTAACTTTGACTTCTGATCTGATTACAAAATTTTGTGTTACCTGGCGTAAGCAATAACCTGGTCAGTGATGACCTGAAGGTCAAAGTCACCTTCCTGCACGGCGAGAGTTTTGCGTGCAGCAGTGATCGCTTGATAGATCTTGAGAGGACTAACTGGTGCCGCACGTTGGGCCTCCAAGTTCACGGTCAAGTAGTTCTCGTTCACTGGTAGCCACGTGTCATTACCTGGTGTGAAACCTGTGGACACGCAGTAATCAAGGGTCAAGATGGTAATAAAGCAAACCAAAATATGGTGTCCTTCCATCAATCAATTGTAACTCTTTTTACTCTTTCAATTAAACAATGTGATAGTTTTACATTTAATTATGTTTGAATATTCCATATCTATAAAATAAGTAAAAGTTATATACACAGTAGATTTCCAAAGAAAACATTATATTTATACTTTTTTTTAAAACATATTTGCAAGGATACTTTTATAAATTAAAAAATGAATATATCAATATATCCATATTTAAATAGAAATTTAAGTGCACTACTTTTTCCAACATGGAATTGGAATATTTTAATTTGCTTGTATGCTTTTATAAGCTTATACGTAGTATTGAATTTCCCTTCTTTTTTTTTTTTTTTTTTTTTTTTTTTAATGAAACAACATACAATAAGCAGAGCAATTAAAATGATTTAATTGAATTCGAAGAATAAATTTTCACTTATTTGCTCTTATATATTTATTCATTCTTTGCATCGCATTCAAGAATTATATTAAATGACATTATATGTTGTCTTTTTATCTTTTTAGACGCACATGCATCATGCATTATATTATCTTTTAATTGTATAAAATGAATTTAATTTATAATAAATAGTTATCTCTATTTCTTTGCGCATATTATTTTTAATATGCACTCTCAAATTTTTCTGTAATATATACAGTAATATACATGTCGCTGTATAACCAAAAGTCCCGCAAATAACATTACCGTAATAATATCCAAATATGAATATGTATAATTGAGAAAAGGAAAGTTTTGATAATATTCTCAAAAATACCGTTTTATGTATACGGTAGAAAAGCGCAGCCTAAATCTTACCACCTATGTTGCTATTTTTATACATTGAAATTGTGTATGGGAAGGTTTGGGATGAAAAGAAACCTCTTTCCTAATACATCCTCAAATTCATACAACATTACCGCAGTGAAATATATTTTTGCCATCGCACAAAAAGAAAATTGCGGTACGAAGAAAAGCAAAAAAATGTAACTGTAAAATATTTCTTATACCTGCAAACTCTTGGTTGTTCCATTGGAAAGGGGTGCGTTGAGGATCTCGCGAAAATCTTTCGTACAGCTCCGGTCCAGCGTTGCATCCCTAAAATAACAACATGCAACAAAATTCTTACAACCCGTCATATTACATTGAGATTTTGTGCGTCTTACTTGTTAGTCACGTACGCCATTCAATCTTTACCTCTTGTTTGAGGCATTGAAAAATAACGTAGCTTTTATATAATTTCAACTTTTATGCATCACAAGTAAGAATTTTGAAAATTTATAATTTATTAAAATACTAAAAAAAAAAAAATAAAAAAAAAATAAAATTTTTTTAAACAGAAATCGACTTACTTCTAAATTTGCATTCATATAAAGATGAGAGAGAGAGAGAGAGAGGAATGCTTGATATAAGATCCACGTAATATAAGTTCAACCAATAAGTATAATAGTCATAGCTCAAAACAATATGCAATGGTGCGTTATATAACAGCAGACAGTGGTATATATCATATCATAGATATAAATATAGTCTCGCTAGTCTCGCGGGGTACACGTGTTATCTTTACCTGGGGGTCTTGCGTATCCTCCCAGCTGATCCATGTGTTCACCATGTTAATTTCTTCGCCCATAAAGGAGATGAAGGCACCGGGAAGCAAAAATCCAATCATCTGATTGGTCATAGCGAAGTCAGTGCCCACGCGGGAACCAATGCGGTGATTGTCATGGTTACCCAACTGTCAATAATGTAAAGTAATTTAGTATACGAGATGTGTAATACAATGACATAAGTATAATGAATGAAAAAAAAATCATCAGACGGAGAGAAACTAAAAAAAAGACATAATGACATAAATGACATAAACATACGGGAATACAGTCTGTATGCATAAAAGTATTTGTTTCTGGACATCAGTGTGTGAATTAGTTTGAAAAATATTTTATGTGTCATTTTATTAAAGCAGTTTATAAAAAAAAAAAAAATGCTTATAATTTTATGAGCATAATGATACCATGTCCATCAACTGTATAACTATTTAGTCTTGGTAAAAAAAGCATAATATTTAAGGTAACATTTAATTTGTTGTTAAGTTAATGAGAAATCATAAAAATTTCCTGTTACATAAAAATTATTTTATAAGATGAAATTGAAATAAACTATATATTTTACTATATGTATGCTCGTGCAAAGACAATAAAGAACTTTTATATTAGTATAATGTGCATATTGTGTATATGACACTTCAAGTCAAGGTGATGGATCAAAATTATCTATAATTCTTATAATTCTATATGTATATTATATTGAAGGGAGTAAAATGTATTATTATTATTCATATTAATGAGAACGATGCACTTTATTGCATTTTGAATTATCCATATTTTACCGTAAATGAGATCAAAAGCCACAACTATATTAGCAGATGTGTGCATATGTATGGTATGGCGAGCGTATGACTAATAAATGTAAACAAAAGTCAGATATTATTTATGTTAAAGGCACTTTAAATATTTCTTTCACATGTAATATTAAAGCATTTTTTGAATCATGATTCTCGATTGATAGAATCATGATAGAAAAGGTCTATACTGTCGAAAATAATTTATATTTTGTATGCGTATATATCTTTTAATTACCACGTAGTTGGCGGTACGTCCTGCAGGCATGTTATCAAGCCAGTGTCTGATTGCAGACTCCACGCCAAATGCATCAGTACTGTTGTTGATCTCCCATATCAAGTAGAAGTTGAATGGAAAGTGGATGAGGTCATGAGTGTCGTTGCCATAGTAACGCATGGTCAATCCTAGGTCAGGAGAGGCTTCGCTCATCAGTACCCTGAAAATATATTAATCCTTTAATTAAATAATAATTAAGGACAAAGAACGCTACTTTCCAAAATCAACATGCAATTTTGAAAAATTTGAAGACTCTCTCGTGTTATTTTGATTAAACTTTTTATATTATTTTAATTTATTCATGACATAAAATAGCAATTAAATGTCAAAAAACAATAATAACAATAAACGCAATTGTGATTACAACTTGATGCAGACAAATTTATTTTATTATTGTTCAATAATTTTAAAATGTTTTATATCTTGCTAAACATTAAATTTGATATTTGTAGATGGGACTCCACTCGACGGTGTAATGTTTCTACTTACTTAATTTCCCCACTTTCAATTTCAAACTGATCGACGACTTTCCTGAACTCGTAGAGCACGTCATAGGTTTCCTCCTGATCCATCACGTAGATATGTTTCAGCGAACAGAACTGGTCAGGGCTCGGGCAGTTGGGATCGTTAGAGAGAGGCTCGTCCAGGAATCGATCATCCTCAATGATGTGGGCGGGAGCGTCAATACGGAATCCATCAACCCCATTCTCAAGCCAGAATTTGAACACATTCTACAAAAGAAATTTTCAATCATCATCTAATTTATTTCGCAGAGTTCTTTTTATATATAATTAATTAGATAACTTTTTAAAGCTAAAAATTAAAAATTGATGTTTAGCGGTATTATTTGGCTAATTAAAAGTTTTAGAATAAAGAACTCTTTAAGTTTACCTATAATTATTGTCAATTTAGTTATCAAATCAATCTTTTCCTGCTAAATTGCTATATATTATAATGATGGAAATACAATATACACTAAAATAAAACACTGCAGCATGCAATTACTAAACAAAAAACGATTGAAACCAAAATTGTGAGTTAGAATTGCATATTATATTAAGCTTACTTATGACAATGAATGTGATTTTTTTACTATTATTATTATTTTAAGTACTCAGTGCAGTACAGTACCCACCTGTAATTCCTGGATTACAAGAGGGTTACGGTAGTCAAGGTCAGGTTGCTCAACGGTGAACTGGTGGAGGTAGAACTCTTGGCGCTGCTCGCTCCACTGCCATGCAGAGCCAGCAAATGCACTCAACTATTCAAATTAAACTGATATTTAAAAAATAGAACCGTTTTTTTTTTTTTTTTTTTTTAATTTTTAGTTATTCTAATTTATAGGGTATACTCATATTGGAAGCAGCTGGTCGAGGTCGAGTAATATATTTATTTACATTTGGCATTTGGGTATATTTTATTAAAAACATTAACTACTCTGTGTAAGTGAGAGATAGAGACAATAAAATAAGAAAGATCGTGAACAAAAAAATGTACTTTTTATAGGTAGAGTTAAAAAAAAGAGTCAACGATGTTTAGCAAACCTATGTATAGATATTCTAGCATAATATCAATTGTGTTTTTTTCTACCTTTGTATTTTAAATTACGAAAGTATTATTTCAGAGAATGTAACCAACTTATTTTTAGTTATTCGTATTTTTGTCACCGTCGTTATATTTTACAATATTTTATGGCTAGCTGTAGCATATCAGCATAAAATCTAAAGAAATTCTAGGAAAGGATTTACAAGAGGGGCTGCTGAATATTTTATTGGCATTATATATAGCTAGAAATTTATAGCTCTACTCTGCGATGCTTTTTGAAATTTTATTTTGTTTGTAGAAAGCCTTGCAATTTTACAGGTTAAAATAGCAATAAAATGTTGGATGAAATCTTGTTTTAAGATATACAGTACGTGTAATCAGGACTTCCTTCTTTATATTTCATTTGCAGAGTGATTTTAATTTTATTTTAAAGTTATTATAATGAGGTTTTAAATAATTGGGTTGCATTGCATAACAGATCATTTATATCTTGCTATAGTTTATATAATTGATTAAAATAATAATAAATAATATAGTATATCAACTCACCCAGTTGTTAGGAGGTATTTGAGTTCCGTTTTCATTAACGCCGAGTGATGGTTTCCATACGTAGTAGTCAGTATAGGGGTCCTCGCGAGCTACGGATTTGATGAACCACTCATGTTGATCACTTGTGTGGTTGGGAACCAAGTCCATCAACAGTCGCAAACCTGGAGGAGAAAAAAAAAGCATATACTATCAAGTTGCAGGTTAAAATTAGAAATATTATTCAAATATCAATTTATAACACAAAATTACAGTTGGAGAGTTGATTAAATATTTATGTCCTATATTTATAAAATAATTTTTAACTAGTGTGATATGATTTTTATCACGCAATAAAGGAATACATCGAGTATCGAGTGATATGTTAAATAATCAAATATTTAAATAAGCAGAAGTTATCTTGATTGTACCTGCGTTTTTTAGTGCAGTGTAAAGTTCAACAAAATCATCCCAGGTTCCAAAAATGGGATCAATTTCATAAAAATCTGAGACATCGTATCCGAAATCTTTCATTGGTGATTTGTAAATAGGTGAGAGCCACACGCAGTCCACACCTAGCTCTATCAAGTGCGGAATTTCCTCTGTGATGCCTGAAATTTTTAAATAAATATATAAGATGCTTTGTCAATGTATACACATGTAAGAAAAGTATATCAGTATCAGTATTGTCTCACTTTGGTGTCTAATAAAAAAAAACATTGAACAATTCTCTTTTCTATATACGTCACCTTTCAGATCACCGATGCCATCACCGTTCGTATCTTTAAAAGATCGTGGGTAGACCTGGTAGTAAGTCGCCACTTTCCACCAGTTAGGGTCATCCTGAGCATGCACAGTGATCACCAGCAAAGCCACGAAACCAAGCAACAACCTATAACATTAGTTGTTATGATTTAATTTAATTTCAACACAAACAGCAATTGCAAGGAGTGCAGCTTACTTCTAATATTTCAAAATTATCATCAAAGGCTATTGTGCTATTTTTTTTAAATATACTAACATAATAATATGTTACTTGTGAATGAATATATTAATATGATTCAATAAGTAATAAAGCGTCATGTATACCAGGTAAAATATTTATAAATTATCATAGTTTTATTTTAATATTTTGATAATTCTTGAATTTAATATTCTCAGAAAAGCATCAAATGCTTTTATTTAACGCTTTCAGTGCTTTTATGTTTACGTAACAAGTAAAAATGTAATTAATGTTTGTATAAAAACTTTATTTCAAAACTTATGCTTATTACTTTCAATAAATATTAATTAAAAATAAATCAATAAATATTACGTTAACAAAAATTATTTGCAGAAATTTAGATAAAATTACAAACGTTCTTACCGTGGTGCCATGTTGATATCAAAGATAAAAAAATCCCACATGCAGCTTGCTTATATAATCGCAATCTAACAAGATAAGTTAACACACCTTATTCATTGCGAGGTTTATCAAACGTTTATTGGCAGCTAAATAACAATAGCACTTATCGTAAAAACAAATAAATACTTATATAACATGCTATTTCTAAATTCTCGCAAGATTTGTTGTGACTCGTATGCAAAACTTCGTGCACATACTTTACATAATAAATTTTCAGTTTCAAATGGTTTTTATTGATCAAATTCTTACTACCTACATCTTAACTCTTTAAGGCACAACTGGCACAAGTAATTAAACCATCGGTCGTCTCAATCCTATATTAAAAAATAGTAAAAAAAAATAATGATAAGATATTATTTTAAGTGAAGTGCCTTTAAGTTAGGCAACTTTTTATTCTTTTCAGTATAGCAGGTTGCATAGTAAACACTTTTGCAGGCGCTAAATATTCCTGGGATAAATGACTACATTTAAAAATTATTGTACTTACGACGTGCCTCAAATTAAGTTTTCACCCCGAGCGTAATTTCACAAAACAATGCAAGCAATACAATGAATGAAACAATGCAAGACGTGTTTGAAATTACACGATCAAAGTTTGTAAAATAAACTACTGCATATTATTTTATTCTTCTCCAGCAAAGGTAATATAATATTATAAATTATTATAATGTATTATTTTATGATAACCTTAAATGTTTTCTCATTTTTTTTTTTGTAGTAAGTGTAATTAAAAATTAAATCAGTTGAATATATAATGTAAACTGTTTGTAAATTATTGAAGATAAAAATTATTAATTTTATACGTAATGTTTTGATTGACAGTATCACATCATGATTGCATTGTGAAAAGGCCTTGAATTTGACGTTATCAATAAATTTGGATTATGTGATCATATTCTAAAAGTTCTTCATCGTTTGATCTGACAACTGAGATTTCTAGATCTTCTGCGCTCGATTGGCAGAGATTCCGGGTCTTGTGTTTGCTTCTAGAATGAGGTGAGATTTTAGATTTTATATTTATGAAACACAAAATATTCATGCAAAGAAACGATATGTAAAAAATATGCGTTTGTATAAAAATAAAATTAATTTTAAAATCCAGATTCTTAAAAAAAAAAGTTTAAATTCTATTCTTACAGCAAAAAGCAATTAATGAATACATTATTATGATCTGAGAAAACTATGCCGTAACCTGAAAGAATATGACATGAAAGAATTAAGAAAATACAAATTTATTTGAAAAACAGAAATTTTAAGTTCTTTTTTTTTCTCCAAATAGTTTTTATATTACCAAATTCATCGTATTGTACTTATTGGGCTGTACTGTGGCTCAAGAACAGCCATGGTGGAAAACAGCTACGTTTTATCAAGTGTACCCAAGGTCACTCAAGGACACAAATGGAGACGGTGTTGGAGATCTTAAAGGTATAATTGTCAAAAATAAAATAATTTTGTATAATTTTGATTTCTCTAAATTTCAAAATATTCAATCTAAATTTGTATTTGTATGATTCTGATTTTGATAATTTAATTTCAGGGGTGACTGAAACAATTCCTCACTTTCTCGAATCTAACGTACACTGCGTGTGGTTATCACCAATTTACAAATCTCCGATGAAAGATTTTGGATATGACATTTCAAATTATTATGAAATTGATCCAATTTTCGGTACATGGGAAGATTTTCAAGAAATGGCTACTGCTCTGAAAACTGCTGGTTAGATTTACTATACAATATCATATTTTACCAGCTTACATATAGACTGAAAGTTACTTATTTGATTCATTATTATTCACAGGACTTCGCTTAGTGATGGACTTCGTGCCAAATCACTCGAGTGACCAACACGAGTGGTTCCAGAAATCTATTGCTGGTGAAGATCCTTACACAGATTATTACGTGTGGAAAGATTCCAAGGGGGTGAATGAAAATGGAACGCAGATACTGCCTAATAACTGGGTAAGTAGGGTATCAATAAAATAATCCATTTCTATTATTATTTTAAAATATTATTATTATTACAATGTTTAAAATTGTATGAGCATAGATATATTAATTTTGTTTTTATGTTGTTCGTTAATGGAGCATATTTTATTTATATCCTTTTGTAAATTTAATTTAATCCCCGTTTTTTTTTGTTTTTTTTTTTAGTTTTACAAATGTTAAAGTTATAATTTTCTTGAAAGCAAATGCTCCTCTTATCCAAAACTCTGTTCCGTTTTAAAGAAAATATATGTTAATATGTTGATAAAAAATATTTTATGTGATTCTCTGATCAATGTGTATAATGTACGTATACAGGTGAGTGCTTTCGCTGGCCCCGCGTGGACATGGAACGATCAGCGCCAGAAGTTTTACCTTCATCAATTCACCTCAGCTCAGCCAGATCTTAACTTCAGAAACCCTCTTGTGGTTGAGGAGTTCTTGGTACATAAATATTGGTAGCAAGTTAATAATAATAATAATATTTGTGCATTTTTATATTAATTCATTAATAATTTTATTAAATTTTAGAATTAAACATGCATCAATATATAGCAATCAAAGTTAAATTGTCATTTTTTGGACCTGATAATCTAAATATAATAATCTAATAAATAATTTACATAGAAAATATTTGTAATTATTGTTTTACGTGCACAGACGGTGTTGCGATACTGGCTTGAAAACGGTGTAGATGGTTTCCGTCTGGACGTTCCTAATCACATGGTGGAGCACATCGAGTTCTTGGACGAGCCTCTCACTAACGATCCAAACTGTCCTCCTATGCAGTTTTGTACGCTCGAGCATATATACACCATGAATCAACCGGAGAACCTCCAGATGCTGGCACAGTTCCGTCAGGTCGTTGACCAGTTCTCTGCCGAGTCAGGGGAGGTTAAGTGAGTAACATATTCTCCCAAAGTTTGAACTTTTAAATATTCTTATATTTTAAATTATGATATAAATTTGAGAAAAGTAGCATGTCTCTACATTCATGCACGTCTACAAAGGGTATGTGGTACACAAGTTCCCACCTTAAAAAATTTATTGCTCTAATGAATCTTATATTTTTTTTAAGGCATAAATGATTTCTTTACATTCTAATACTTAAATGTTCCTGAAACTTATATAAATAAATTATTTTCTTCTGTTATTTGCATTGACATTTAAACTAAGGTAACATTTACGTTTATTTTAAGTTCAGATATAATTATAAAGGGTGCAATTATTTTCAATGGAGAAATGTTCATTGTGTTTATTATAGAGTCTTGATGAGCGAGCCCACCAACAACATTGAGGACACGATGAGTTTCTATGGCAACGAGACGCACCCACTCATGGACTTTCCCTTCAACGTAGACTTTATCCACATGCTAAACAATGAATCAAATGCTCGTGACGTGGAGACCATCATTCACTTGTGGCTTGACAATATGCCTGAGGGTAAAACTGCAAACTGGGTCGTAAGTGAATTTTCCCAATTGTTTTATTACATACAACGTACTGTTGATTTTTGAATCTTGTTAAAGTTTCATGGTACTTTGTTTTTATAGCTTTTCTCTTATTTAGTGATTAAAAAAATATTTCTTTATGGTTGCCGACTCTAAAACTTGTATTTTGTTAAAAAATAACAACAATTAAAGTAGCTGTTTTGAACGTATGCAATTTAATCAAAACAACGTCAATATAATATTATATGGTGTTGAACTTTTATTTTTAATATTGTTACATAATTTTGGTACAATCATTATTGCAGTAAACACATTATTAAACTATGATCCCAGATTGGTAACCACGACCAAGTGCGCGTGGGCACACGACAAGGCCTGGAGTACGGTCTGGCCACGAGTATGATGACCCTGTTGCTACCCGGTGTCTCTGTGACGTATTACGGTGAGGAAATCAACATGGAGAACACTTTCGTCAGTTGGGAAGATACTCAGGATCCTCAGGTATGATAATTCGTATTTTTATTTATTATTATTATTTCGGCATTTCTTTGTTCACCTAACCTGATTCAATGTAGTTAAAAAGTATATAATATAATAATGAATCTAACAACAATTTATAAAGGCGCCTTGCAATGTAGGCAACTTTTCCTGCACTACCAGCGTTGCCAAATTTTAACTGCATTTACGTGATTCACGAAATCAAAAAAATACCAATAATAAAATCGTGATAGTATAATTTAAATCAATAATGAAGCAAATAAATTTTAAAAAACAAACATATTGATAATTTTTGAATTAAATGATCAATTTTTGCTGTTGAGTCAAACCAATAAGATTTTGATTGAATTTTTAAGTAACATGATATTTATATTATTTCTTACACTTTGTAAAAGTAATTCCTATAGCTACAATACTGGGAAATAAAAAAGTTTTTTTTTTTTTTGTCTTTCAGTTTTTATTATTTTTTTATTTTATACATCATTAAAATTATATTTTTAAAAATGCATTATTTTAATATTTTTATATAACAAAAGTTGCATAAAAAAATTCTGTTGGTTTTTAAACATCTAAAACCAGTAACACAATATTTATTTTATACAAAATAAAATTATTATCAAATCAATAATGATTATAAATTTTGTTATTAAAAAGAGAAAGATACAAAAATTATTTTGGATGAACAAAGAGTTGCAGTACATTTTATCGTGCACTGGTGTACAGATCATAATAGCATTAAATCGTAGAGGATGGTGACTTAATGCTAATCTTTATATATATGAATAACATTCTCTATGAACGCATTATTATGAAATGCATATAATGCACTCTCTTCAGTAACTACTCATTAAAATTTCGGATTTCATTTTTTTTTGTAACTTTGAGACGTCGGTTCTTTAAATACAAAAGTCTCTAATATAAAAAATTATGATGTGAGTAAATTTTTAAAATCTTTCCCATTAATAAAAATGCTTACAATAGAGACACGCGTGCCATGCTCTAAGAAGTTAAAAAATATATATATCATCATAATTTTGGCGTGTAATCTATAAAGTTAAAAAAAAATGTACATCTGATTTGATAAACGCATCATTTTTTTTTTTCATACATATTAATAAGGTGAAAAATATGAATGAATTCTGGAGAAAAAGTTCTGAAAAATTCACATGCTTATCTATGATATTATGAAATTTAACTCTCGCTATATATTATATGAAATGTGTAAATATAAATGAAAAAAATAAAATAAAAGAAGTTATATACTGACTTGAAGTGAGTGTGAAGAATGAGCAAACAATGGTGAGGTATACTTAATATTGAGTGTGGCATAAGCCCTATAAACAGTTCAATAGTTTTTATTGTGATGGCAAAAGATGAGCAATTAATATAAAATTAAATTTATTGTTTAGGATTCTTCCACCCAAATGATTTTTTTTTTTTTTTAAATTTTAGTACTTTTAAATAGTATTGACTTATATTTTTTAAAGTCATGCAAATTAATTAAGCTCTTGTGATAGAAACTTATATAGAAAAGTAGAAGAATACTATAAAGAAATACGTATTAGTGATATATCGTATATATGTATATCGTTCCACAATAACAATATATCATTATTATCATAATATGACAAATAACTATGTTGTTGTATACACCCTAAAAAGATTACATGTTATAGTACAGTATACTGTGCATGGTTCGTTAGATTCAACTGTGACCTTTTGCAATTATTACTATACAACGAATATGTACACAGGACCGCGATAATATATTTTACTATTTAAAATACAGCGCGTGTTTTTCTCATTAGAATAGCATTGCAAATTTAGCGCAAGTTCTTGACTGGTAAAATATATTATCGCGGTCCTGTGTATACGTAATGGTAATTATATAGTTATAAAACTATTATTAACATATAGCATTAAATGTAATGTAGCTATGTAATAAAAACATTGCATCACCATGTTTGAATCTCTTTAACACCTCTTCTGATTCATCTACTTGTATTGCTATAAATAAACTATTTTAACTAAAAAAATAAATAAATTTGTCTATAAGAATTGAGTGTCAACGCCTACACTATATGCTGCTTTCACTCATTCATAATATAAATTGTTTATAATGGTGCTCTTTGTAAATTTTTAAGGGGAAAAAATGCATTTAAAAATCTAAGTCAATACTATTTTAAATTAAATTTACAACAATAAAACAAAATACAACAGACTTTATAATACTAAAAATAGCTAAATCCTAATTTAGAAGAAAGGTGGTTGCAAGTAGATAGGAAGTGTGAAGACATTACTCTGCTCTGAAGCTGAGGATTGTAAACCAGAGTGAGACCTTGTATTTCTCTGCAACAATAGTGCTGATCTTTCTCTCTGTAACCTGAGTAATTCTTGTTGAAGATGCTGTTGACGTCTCTCAAGTTCTCTTAAAGGTTCAACTTCGTTGTTCAAAAATGAAGTTGTGTCAAACTGAGTAAACTGAGAGAACTGTTGTGTGGGTTGAACGCTGCGCTGAATATCAAAGGTTGTTCTACCGAAATCGTGAAATTGTGGTTGTCTGAAAGAAGGTTGAGCGACAATACCACTCTTTTGAGCACCAATAACTTGTCCTGCAACGCTCAAAGTTTGACTTTCAGATTTAAGAAGTTCCTCTGTGATTCCTCGTGCAATAGGAAGAGCGTACAAACTTCTCGTACGTCCTGTTTGTCCGTCTTGTTGTAATGCGAAGGCGGCAATCAAAGGAGCGCGGAATAGTTCGACACCGTCACCTAATTTCTCGTCTGTGGTGTTTGAGGATGCAGTAAGGAATCGTTCAACGTCTTTCTTATCAGAGGGTGAAAGTTGTGTGGAGTTGGTAGCTTCATCAACTGATACTAAAGTGGTTGGGGAAGGAGGTGCTGGACTGGGACCGGGGAATGTAGGTTCTGAGGCACTGGTGAGCTCGCCTGTGGACTCACGAGCCGCTGACTGGTCACCTGGAATACACAAAAATATGCTTGGTTAAAGAATTAAAAAAAAAATTATATAACAAGATAGTATAACCCTCCTTTTAATTATTTTATTATTATTTCGTGGGAAGATATTTTAATGCGTAAATGTGTTACTCACTTCTGCTGTTCTGGCTGCGCTGTGGGTCAGAGGTTTCTTCCGTCTGCAAGTTGATAGACACGAGGTCATCACCATCTAAACCACGCTGCTCAATTACCGACGCGGAGCTTGCCTCGCTCTGAAAATAGCCACAAATTGTATATTAAATTATATGACTGCAGAGAACATATCATTAAAAAAAAATCGAAAGTTGAGGTTTTCCAAGTTTACCAGTCTCTATTTATAACATTATTTATAATATTTAGCCTGATACAAATGACTGATAGACGTGTGCGATAAAATTTAGTATTTGAGAATTCAATCGGTCAATTGTACTGTATGTACGCATACCTGCTGTTGCTCCCGTTGTGGTACAGGACGTTGTGGTACAGGAGTCTCAGTGGTGAAGGTGACAAGAGCGCGAGGTCGTGGAGGGTCAGAATCACCGCTCAGCAGTAACAATTCTTCGCCCTGGTCACCTGAGAAACCAAGCTCTGCGCGTGCATCATTCGCGGGTGGAGCCAGATTAATGATCTCTGTACAACATCAGAAATGAAGTTATCATCGTGGCAGAGATTATATCCCACAAATATTGACTGTGATTAGGCTACATTACTACCAAGGAATGTTAATTGTCATATGAGTTATGCAGTCTTCATTATAAAAATCATTGATAAAGCATGCATTGATTAGTATGCTTCGAGATAATAAAGTTCATGTATAAAACTGTATATAAAACACTCACCCTCAACAGGGACATTAACAGCTGATCTGGGACCTGGGATTCCAGACTCAGCTGCCGCCCTGAGCGACTCCGCGAACACCCTGAGTAAGGTACGACGTAACTCAGGGTCACTCAACGGCTCGTCCAGGGCGACTTGGTTATTCTTGTCCACATCCTGACGTGGTAAGCACAGCGCCGAGCTGCAAACCTAAAACACGAGAGAAATAATTTGTGTTTAGCAGAGTGAGGAAAATTATAATACTTTATATTTATGTGCGTCAAAACTTGCGAGCCAAAACTTGATAAGGTTTTCCCACTTTACTATCTTGTTATACAAAATCTATACGATTAAAAGAAACAACCTGTTAAATGTTCCAGCTTTTTGAAATTATAGTTACTTGAAAATATCATTTAATTATATGAATTTTTTTTATGCGGAGAAAAGTTTAGTTGTAGACAACAACGTATAAAGAACAAAGTGTATTTTATTATTTGAAAGCAGCATTTTCATTTTTTTTTTCTCGCTTTACAAAAAGATGCACGCAAAAGATGAATTAGAATTTTCTTATCAAATTAAATTTAGTCCAATTATTTAAAGAAATAAAATAATGGAAATATTGCACAATAAACATAGGAACATTATTAGAAACATTTTCAGTTAAAATAATTAAAATAATTTGCCCTATAACCACTATAAAAACATAACAATACTTTACAAACAAAGAACGGGATATACTATTATTAGTTTTTATTGCTATTATTATAATTAAAGTTTTATTTAAAAAAATGTTATTTAATATCGTAAATGACAAATATGTTCGTGATATTAAAATATAAAATGCATAAACAGGAATAATTACAAAAGTTAAAATTATACTTCCTTTCTTTATAATACTCATATATAAAATTAAGACTTAAATTTTACTAAACAAAACAATGAATTAAAACTTTTACTTTAGATTAAAATTTCATATAATCATAATAAAAAAATATATAAGTATTCTCTATACTAAAATTACATTAAAATTATGTCTTGAAAGAAATTAAAAAAGGAAAGATTATTATGTACTTTCTTCATATAAGTGATCGTGTTAAGATATAGTTTTAAAATTGCTGGAATGTATATACATTGTACAGTATACGTACAGTATACATAATATGTATACGATTTGAAAGTATACAATGTGGAATTTTGCAGTACACATTAAAAGAGAGATGGTTTCCTTTACGATAGATCGGATTAAAAGGTTTTTGTATGAGGACAAACGTTCATTAAATGAACATAATTATCTTTGCTCTCCTCTGATGAACTTTAAGATTATTTTAAACTTTTTTCTCGCTTCCTTGCGATTGTCATCTGTATTCTTCCTGTGTTTAATATAATTTAATGAAATATGCTATCCATATTTATGATAATTTATTATATACTTACTGTAATGAAAAAAAATATACCATTTATTAAATTTCTTGACAGTGTGTGCGTTAAATTTTTTAAAAACTTATGTTGATTTATTCTATATAATATATAATATACTATATTTTGTTAATTCAAAACGTTAAGATTTGTTTTTCATTTGATATATTTAGGAATAATAATATTATGTATATAGATTTACTATATATATTTGATATTTTATTGAGTCTAATATTCAAGTTTTAATTTTTTTTTTTTTGTAATTTTTATTGCTGTTCTGACGATATATAATATTTTTACCATTTTTAAATGTACAGTTTAAAGTATATGATAATTAGAGTAAGTATAATAAATAAACACTTTTATATATACATTTTTTAAATATTTTTTTCAATATTTTCTGTGCAACAAACCATTAAAAAGCTAAAAATAGATGTAAATTATATATACATGCAAATTTATAAGAAGAATATTATATATGATTAATATATTATTTACACTCATATAAACGTCAGTATGTATAATAATAGAATTGAGAAATATGATTCCAATTAGTTTTTATTGTGACTAATTATTCACTTTGTTTCAGTCGCTATATATTATTTCAAGTTTCTCATACATTTTTATATTGAATGAACTGACAATGAGAGATTTAAAATAATTTTATTTGATTTGTTACACTATACATTTTCACACGAAATGATGGATTGTGATATTGAATGAAAATTTCTATTTCCTCTTCACTTTTATTGCAATATCTAAGTACTTTTTTTTGTTATTTGATGTAGAAATTTACAATATACCGCGAGATTAAGACAATGAAATCGTAACAAATCATTCATTTTTGCACGAAACAAAATGTTTGCAATGTCAAATCGTTCCAAATAAGTCATTAATTTGTTTCGTGAGTTTTGATTAAAACTTTAACAACTAAAAATGCCTTAGATTTATTAGAACTTGGTTAGTATTTAATGCACTTATTGTTGTAATAAAATTTCATATTTAAACTTTCTGTACTCAAACAGTATTTATATATAATTTATAATAAATATGTAGATTTTACTGACTTAAATGTGTAACGAAATTTCTAAAAATTGAATGATATCATCATGAGGGAAAATTTTGTTGAACTGCATTTTATTATCCCATTCATCATTAAAGAAATTATTTATGTGTTCAAAGCGTAGAGTTCAATTGCATTTGTGTTGGCTTGCATCCCTATTTACAGACGTGCAGTTATTATCAATCAATGTAAGAGCGACGAATTAATATGAAACCTTTCCTTTTTTTAAAGTCCACTGCCAAAGAGGAGTCAAACACCATGTTTAGCATTTAAATATACCACAGGGTTATTATTGCCAATGATATTTTAGTTCATATAAAGCTGTATAAAAAATTTGATATATAAAAGTGAAGTAAAAATGGTTTATTATAGAATGCTTTTAAATACATTATTATTATAGAAAAAAATGAAAGGCTTCATATTTGTTATAAGATATGGTTGTTTATTAATAATCATCACAAATATGTCAGACTAAAAAGCTGAAAATTCCTTACAAAATATGATCTATGGTGCATGTGAATCTACAATACAATTTGTATCGTTGTCAAACTTTTTTTTTTTTTTTTTTATTATTATTTTTTTTTTTTCAGAAAAGTTATGCCAATTTGGAAGTCTACGAAAGAGTGAAGGATATTTCACATTCACTATATAAAAGAGAGCTAAAAAAAATACATTCACCAGTTCAAAACCTTAATTTTAAGCTTTTTTTTTTCTCAAAGCATTAAGAAGAAGAAAAAAATAGAGTCATATTTCGGTATCTGTACAGATGGACGGTATGGTAATAAATTGTTGTGGACATTATGTAGAAAGTTGGCGAGTCTCCGTGAGAGATGCCCGCGAGGTAGAGACGATTTCCCCAACTTCGCGCACCGTATACATTTAATACACAGAGTAAATAAATAACAACAAAGTGACGTGCTCGTGACCACTAGTCATTTTATTCTCATCAATATTTAAGTCATATCATGTAGCGGTGCGTATGACTTCAAAATCATTAATTGATATTTTGTTCTTAGAACAGACCAGGAAACAAATTACCACGATAAATATTTATATTCATTATTAGACGAGCAGTTTTTTTAAATGAAATTTTTATATCATTAATAATAATTTTCTCCTGTAGTAACAATTAATATTTTTTTCTTGTATACCGTATGAACATTTTTCAAATTATGTATGAGTTTTTTTTTTTAATGACGCGTTAATAATACTTTCATTTTTAATATAATAAAATGAAATCAATGCAATAGATATACATAATTGGGAACAAGTACGTTAATTTTATTTGCAATGTATATAACCATAGTGTATATGTGGTATTACCCATACATTAATTTTCAAATTATTTAAAATAAATTTGAAGTCTTTAAACGTTTTGCATGAAATATTATTTTGCGATGTCTATAATAGTATTTTGCTGTACAATAAACGTAAAGTATTATTTATTTATCTTTGAAAAATATCTATATACATTTTTATATTACATACAATCATCTGTTATTTCGTCTATATATTTTGTTCCAATCTTTCTAATCTCACGAAATATTTCCTAACGTCTTGTTAGCACATTGTTTCAATAATAAATAATTATACTCTTCATCTCATAATTAACAACGTCAATAACTAATTAAGCTAATTAACAATTGAGCAATGATAAAATATAGTTTTTCTTGTTTGACGTATTTAATGAAGAAAATATATTAATATACAACAAGTGAAAATATTTCATGATAATTAAATGTATCTCGCTATTCGAATTCTCATTGTTATCTCTAAGATAAGTTGGCGGTATATACAGCAATACTTTTTACTCCTAATTAAGAAGCATTAGAGCGTGTGTGCTTTTTTAACCCTGTTTTTATAGATATGACTTTTTATATCTTTTAAATACTCAAAAATGTTAAAATTTATTGCATTTTTATAAGATGACTGTGGTTCTACTACACGGAAAAAAAAGATGTGCTAAATTTAAGTAGATTAGTATACTAATGCAAATAAGCCCGCGCCCTAGTACATGCGTGCAAGATCTGAGTAGCCTGCATCTCTAGCATAAGTGACGCTAAAACCCTAGCGCTAGATTTTATACCACCTGCGATCTAGGGGGAGCGGTACCTAGCGTCAGTTATAGTCAGTATAGTTTTTATGTCACCTGAGATCCAGGAGGAGCGGTACATGACTGCCAGCGCAGCTGTGCTTAACTCGCCTGAGCCGATCTAGTATTCCCGCGAACTAGGAGCTAGCATTGCTAAAATCAGCCAATCTCCGTTTAAATGGCCACGTTTCTCTATTTTTCAGGAGACCATGAAGAAGGTAATTAATTCTAAACTATCAGATTTATAAAAATACTTTAACTGTCTTAATTACCGCCTATTTCATGCAAATAGAATTATAAGTGACGATTTTACATAAAAAATAAAAATGAAGTAATCGCACAGTCAAATAAGGTGCAAAATGAGTCGTCATGTAGTAACACAATGGTATATTATATTTGATATATTCATCGATATGGCCTATGGTAGCCAAACCCGATCGACGCATTGAAAAAAAAATGGTCCTCTGTCCCCCGCTAATAACAAATTATGATATGATTTATAATTATGTAATTTATATGAAAGTATATTTGCATACAATTATAATAAACTAAGAACATCCACCGCGGGAATTACTCATTTCATTGAATATTTCAAATTATTACCAACTTTTATTTTTTATAATAATTAATAATCAAATTAATACACAGAATTATTTAAAAAAATCTCATGTGCGCCCTTTTGCGGTCCAATTCTAAAATTTAGTATATTAGTGCTAACTCAAATATACTAGGGGTGAGTTTGCAAGCCCACCTCACCTGAGTCTATTTCTCCTGGCCGACAGGTATGCTATGCTGCGCGCAGGTAGGAGCGGGTCTAGCATACCGCCCTACTAATTCTCAGTTAGGACTGTCTCTATTGCAAAACACAGCATTTTAATACTAGCTTTTTGCTTAATTTAAGTAGATTTTATTTTCCGTGTATATAATTATTAAATTTAATAAGTGCACTTATAGATAGCTCTATTCTTTCGTTATCGTATGTGCTGCAAAAGTTACAACTTTTATTTTTACTAATAAAATAAACTTTTCAAAATACATTGTCAGGATATGAACTTTAATGGCTTTCGGAGATTATTCGAATTGGCTGGCATTATTAAAATGCACGGCATTTCAGTGATCAAAACCTTGATGAGTAACATTTTGTATGCTAAATATTAATGTTTAAAATTGACGTGTGTAAAATTAGATAAAAGTAAACAAGCCTGTCAATCAACAAAAAAAAAATCTCAAAATTAGCAAAAATAGAAATTGAAAATTCTTTAACAAAACTGTGAATATTTTTGATATGAATACACGATTTTCATGTCATTTTTATATCTAATTTCAAATTTCACGCCTTTTAGGGTTTTAAATTTTTTTAAGAATGGCAAATTGGTGTTCCTATTTTAATGATGCGCGTGTGTGTTTTGTATAATTATTTCCCACTTAAAAAATTTATTTAAAAGGGCAATAAAATAATTTCCTTAAAAGCTTTTGTTTTTTTAATGTTTTTCTAATTTTTGTATTATTTAAGTTAATTTTCTTCCATTAAATATATAAGTGACAAAGTTGTTGGCAATTAGTTAATTAGTATTAAATTATACTAATTTTTTAACTTGTCAAAAATAAGAATACAAATTTTATGGGTACATATTACTAAAGCTACAATGTTTATATTTAATCAATTCGCAATTGAATTTAAAACAAACTGTTCATTCGGTACAGTATAAAGAGATATTAATGACTGCAATTCATGGAAAAAGAAAACAGTCAATAATTTTTAGTTCTTTTATCTTTGTGACAATAATAAAAAAAAAATAAAAATAAAAAACAACAACTATTATTTATTGATTCTTTTGCTGCATTATTCATTGAAAATTGTATGTGGAATTTTCATGTTAAAAGTAATTTATTAATGATTTCTTTTTATAAGGATATAATATTTTAAAGAATATTGTTATACTATAAACGTATATTTGTAGAAATGACACTATTGTATACATGTACTGTCATAAAATTAGACTCTACTGCCTACGAGTAAAAGCTAAGAATCCAATTTTATCAACAGGATATTTATTACAGGAATGATAAAGTCATATGATATATAAAGTGAAAACATAAATTACTTTTAAATCTTAAAATATTCGTTTTATCTAATATAAAGAAATAAATATTAAAATAGACCTTTGTAGCACATCAAATAAAACATCCAAATATAGTTTATCATGAATTCCATGAGTTATATACCATTAGATGAATACATGACTAATGAAATCGAATACTATATGAAGGCGTGTGAAAGAAGTGGTGTTGTGCGCATCGCCTTGGGCGCAACTTGACTTTCTTTGTCCACATAACATCCTCCTGCTGGCTGAGAGCACACAGACATCTCACCGCGCGGTAAAGCACACACACACACACACGAGGTTGCTTGACCTCTTCTCTCCATCGAAAGTTGATTTGACTAACATACATTTGGCCCGCGTACGGTACAAACATACATCCAGACTTTCGTTAGTAGACACACAGTCTGCCCTATAATGTGTTGTTTGCGTTTGAAATATTCACTGATTAAAAGTGCTAACAAATTACCGCGGCTGTAGACTTTAAGTATTTGGCACAAGCTGTCTATACATTTAGAGAAATGTAGAAGAAGAAAAATGTGCAAAAAAATATATAAAAAGCATATTACAGTATACTGTGTATATACTATATACTGCAACAAAAATTTATAATTATTATGTGCATGTAAAAAACTATTTTTACATTTTTAAATCTAATCTTATAGACCATGAGTATATCGATCATTTTGCATTAGAAGAAAGCAATTTTTAGAATATTCAGTGTTCATTTTGCTTAAATAAATTAAATACATTTTGCATTTTTAATTACTCAATGTTTAACAGTTCTGCATCATAAGATTTTCCGGTGAAAAGTGCTTATACAGATTTCTCTGTTATGATTTTAACTTTTCAAATTCATATATATTGTTGAAATTGTTTTCAATCGTATTATAAAATAATCAAATATTTTGTATCAATTCCTATCAATCAATTATCAAAGGAAATATCTTATTTAAAAAAAGAGGAAGAAGGATACTGAACGTTATCATCTTTTTTTATCATCGATTTTCAATAACAAGTTAATAAAAATTTGAAAACAAAATAAAATTGCCTTTTAAATATGAACTTTATTTGGTATATATGGCAAAGAAAGAGAAATTCTATTGTTATTTAATATATAAATTTATAGAAATAATCAATCATATATATTTTTATAGTATTAAATTATCACTATCTTTTGTGCTGATACCTGATACGTATATATACCTAAAATTACATAGTTTTACAGAAATATTTCTGGTAAATGTATACAATTTTGTCTGTCAAAAAAATAACAAAATATTACATTTTAATGTTTTCTTAATTAAGTAGCAAACAACTACTAAGAAAACTTTCTTCTGAAGTATCATAATTTGAAACTTATGATTTATTTTCATCAATGAATTTGCAAACATAATTTTGAAGATTCTTTTTTTTTTTTTTCATTTTTTTTTTTTTTTTTTTTTTCAAATTGTGAAGATAATATAATATGAACAAAAACTATTGCGTGAAAACACAGAAGATGCGTTGCAAGATTCGATTTCCCTTTTTTATTTTTTATTATTATTTTTTTTTTATGCTCGTTAAAACGCCTTGTGTGTACATTAACTATTTGATGTTTACTCTTTCACTCCTTGAGGATGGTTAAATTAATTGATATAAAATAGCTTCCTGCTGTGGGCTTGACTCACGTATATCTTTTATAAAAATCATGATATGCTCATAAAAATTGTGCAACTCATTTGATGCATTCATCAATGTTGCCATGTATGTATACAGTATATAACATTATTTGTTTTAGAAAAATAAAAAGGTAAAAGTTAGAAATTGTATAACAAATATTTACAAGTAAAAATAACACAATATTATTTTGAAAAGCAATAAATCAATGAAAAATTAATTAATTAATTTGTCATCGACTACCTCAATTATAATCAACAACAGATGAAAGATAAGATAAAGATCTATAGCTTGTAACAGCGTGAGAATTTTAAACATGTTCGTTTTGTACAGGTGCTATATTGTGTTAATAAAAAGTTATTATTGATTCAATAATTCATAATGCCATACTGAAAATTGTAAATTTTTATTGGGGAATTTTATAGTGGTAAAATTTTGCCAATTAAATATTTGATTTAAGAGAGATAATATGGAGAATAGACACAAAATAGAAACTTCAAATGAAAATAAAGCAAGTAAATAACACTTTTTTTTTTTCATATAAAAATGAAAATCATAAGTCATTGAATAAATTTGCTAATTTTATAGTCAAAAAGTTTTCAACAAGTAATAGTATCAGATTTCTCTATAAAAAAATTAAATAATTTATTCAATATTACAAACTCATGCAATTACTTAATATTAATTGCTTCCTGTCCTAACATATGGTTATGAAAAAAAAAAATATTAAAGACTAATATGCATGTCAGAAGCCTAAGGCCATGTAAATTCATAGCTCAGGCTCTTCCATGTACCCTATCCTATAACAGTAAGTGTAATTTACCTAATATCTGACTTAGGATATATTAGAAATGATGATTATTCGAAGATTCAATAAGCCGGCTAAAATTAAAAGACAAAATTTACAAAAAAAACTTTCACTTATATATACACTCAGCACGTGCACTTTATGTAATTAATTTAATTTTATACGCACATAACATAAAATAAAAAATAAAAATAAAAATTAGAAAATATAATATTTACTTTTTAAAATATAATATCCTGCTCTACAAAAACAAAAATTATAATGAAAAAAAAAATTAAATTTTACAAACTCATGTATACTACTATACTTGTAAGAGCAAAAACATAATTTTACTATATATTGATACCATATATGGACAACACAGTAAACTAAATTTAAAAATGCAAAGATTAATAGTTTAATATTTTAATATAATATATAATGTAGCTCTCCTTTCATTCTTTATTTTATATAAAGAATATAAAATATAAACTAATCCGTAACCTTTTACTTTGAAAGTTCAAGTAGAGGTTATATATATTTTTTATATTATTATTTTATAATTTATTGAAGTTCGCGGTCAAATTGGGGTCAAGTCAGTCACCAAATACAGTAACAACATCTTCTCCTTTCTTTGAAAAAAATAAAAATACTTTCTCTATATATACATAAATACATGTGTGCGTGGCTTACGTGTACGCGTTATTCACCTAAAAATATTTACTTTATTATAACTTTTTTTTCTTCTTTTAAATATAATATTTTTTTGGAAAATATTCTTTAAATAGAAAGTCATATATTATGTCAAAATTTTGAAGTAAAAAATAAAAATTATGTTTTAAAATTTTATATAATTATTCATAATTATGTGAGTATATTTTTTAAAGATATATATATTTTTTATAAATCTGTCAGATTTTTATATATAACAGTGATTTTCTTTTTAGAATTGTTTTTTATTTGATAAAAACTTCCTTGTTTTTTTTTTTTAGTTTTTTTTTACATGTTATAACTTAATTATTATAATTTTTTAAAGATTGTTAAAATTTCCCCTTAAATTAACTTCACAGCAATTGCGTTCAAGTGGTACAGTAATTATTAAAATGCTATTTACTTCATGAAATGTTATTTTTTATTGATAATATTATAACAAAATATTTATATAAATTTATATTATTTATGTATAATTTTTACCTAAAATTGTGAAATAAAGATGTTTATAAAATACTTAAAGTTTATAAAGGTTACTAGTGTGCTTTCAAGATGTTTTTAATAAATTGTGGTCTTGGATAATAAATTCAACATCGATAATTTACTAACAATTTATAATACATAATTTTTTTTTTTTTTTTTTTTGGTTCCGAACCTATACATTATGTTTTAAGTAAATATGAACATTGTCTATAAATCGCAATATGAAGTCAAATATAAATAACATGCTATAAATTTGAGTTCGGATGTGTTTTTGATGGTTGATTTCAATCTTACGTAATTTAGGCTTACCTAAGTACATACTAAACAGATAATTATTGTTTTGCAAGTTGTACGTGAGTAATAATCACTTAATTCACACACCTGTGACAAAACATTTAGCGAAGCCGACACATTTTTTTATTCTTCTTATATATATAGTTATTTAGTAATAAGTTTTAAAGTAGAAAAAAAAATGAAAAAAAATGTGCCCGAGGATAGAGAAATTTTTTGTGAGTAATAAAAAGGTGCAGTGTGTGAAATATTTATTATTGTCTCTTTATGTTTATAGACAAACATGCAAAATCTTCTTCCTCCCAGTATGTGACGAGAGAGAAAGTATTGGTTACTGTTACTATGAAGTTTTTGTGACCAACTTTGTTTGACTCTTAGAAATATCATCAATTTGTGCCACACAGCTGCTGATGCTGCTGCATGCTTTTTTTCTTCTTCATCTTTCTTTGAACAATATAGTATAGGCTTTTCAATATACACCCATCCTAATTACATCTGCGCGAGAGAAATTTTTAATAATTCTAGATTTTGATTTAGTATAATATGATTTTATGTGTAGGAAAATTATATGTTTAATTTTGGTTATAATATAATATATATTTTTTTTTTTTTTTTTTTTTTTTTTTTTTTTTTTTTTTTTTTTTTTTTTTTTTTTTTTTTTTTTTTTTTTTTTTTTTTTTTTTTTGCCACTATACTTCCATTCTCCTTACAATCAAGATGCACTGAATGCACTTGTTGAAGGTTATTTATGGAATTGTCAATTTCCTCAGAATGCTATAGCATTCGAGTACGGGGGAGATAGGAGGTAGGATGAAGGGTTGAAGGGAAGGTTTGGTGGCTGTGGCCTAATGGGAACTGTCTCGGTATTTACCTACCCGTCCAAGGGAACCATAGAAACCTTGGAGAAGACAGCCGATACTGGTCAGTTACCTGAACAGTATCTCCCGAATGCTCCAAAGCGCGTGCAGTCAGCGTAAATGCCACCAC
This sequence comes from Ecdyonurus torrentis, assembly GCA_949318235.1. Lineage (NCBI taxonomy): Eukaryota > Metazoa > Arthropoda > Insecta > Ephemeroptera > Heptageniidae > Ecdyonurus > Ecdyonurus torrentis. Next base: position 23,043,560 of record OX439128.1, on the reverse strand, counting down.
TTCTCAGGATAAGCCACGCCCTCCCCAGGTGGGAAGCGAACCGTGGATCTCCCGAGCAGTAGGCAGCAACGCTAACCACTACACCTTGGGCTTTATTAAGACATTTAGAAATTTTAATATTTTTATTATAGATCTTGATAAAAATAACTATATAGAAACCTTTACTATTGTAATCTCACTTGATGTACGTGTGTCAATTAAAATAGGAGATTAAAGTTGAAAGTTATAAATGTCAGTTTAAAGAATTTAACGTTTCGTTGGATTTAAAGCTTCTTTAATCAATGCTGTAATACTTTTCAATGATCGTTATCATTTATTATATTTCATTCGTCTCATTTCTATATTTTCATTTAGATAATTGTTTTTTTATACAGCAACAGTATACGTATACGTTACGTTACAGCTTACTTGATGTAGCACAGTCGAGTAATAATACGCTACTCAATACGTCTAACCATTATTATGGTCTAACTATCAGAAAATCAATTGAAATGGAGTTGGTTTAGAACCCAGACACCTAAATAATATTTCAACTGTTTCATAGGTGCCATTTTCACAAAATAAATTACTTAAGATTTATACTGTAATTATGTCATATAGCATAAATATTGCTTTTTTGGAATTGCATATATATTATGTACAATATAAGCTGCTATGCTATGTAGTTTAATTATTATTCAATAATAGCATAATTTATGTTGGTTTGAATAGATTTTATTGAAATCGGGGTAGCAAAATTATTATACTTTTATATATTTGTCGAGTGTAAAATACACCAAGTATAATCGATTTAATATTTTATTTATTTCATTATAATAGTATTAGTTATACTTTCGAGCATTATGTGAAATTAAAAAAATGTAAGAGTTAAATTTCTCTAAATATACATAAAATATTATTACTTTAGCATTGTAATCTGAAATGTTATATTGCAAACTAAAGAAAACTTCACTTTAATAGAAGATGTTGTGATTGACATTAAATTGCAGCACGTACGAGAAAACGTATATGAGCAGTCAGGCTAGTATATAGGGTCATTAAACTTTTACAACTTGTAAAGGAAATTTAAGACTGCAAAGAAAGCAAGAGTATCATAGCAATTTAAACTTTAAATACCTCATATATGAACACATTACTTTGTCACTATACTATAAGATATAAATTTAATGATATTTAATATAATATGTCATTTATTAAATCTATTAAGTGAATGTGAATTTAATAACATTTCCGCTAAATAAAGTCGCGCGTTTTAAAATACATTAAAAAAATGTATTCTATCAATTTGCAAAATAAAAGCGATAAAAATTTGGCAATGATATATAAAAGTTCACAAACGTGTTCATGCAGCTTAGGTTTACAAATTACCCATTATTTTAGGAATTTGATTCAATCTTTATATACATCTAACAATATACTTAAATTATACATATAGATTTTTGTTGCAATTTAAAGAGGACCAAAATTAAATTTAAAAAGTTATACATGATGAGCAGCATATTTTTATAACCTATAATTTGTATGTGGGTCTCATGAAATAAAATTATATACACTCAATATAATATGGCAAACTTCATTACAATATTATATGTATGTAATTTGAAAATCAAAATATTCTCATGTGCAACCACAAACTTGATATTTTCAAAACTAGAGTAAAAAATTCTCACGATGAAATATGTGGTTTGAATTTCATTATTATAATTTAAATTAATGTGATATTAAACGTTTATGCTCTCGAATCTTGACGCATTATTTATAAGCGCATCAGTTATATGTAGATGCGTGTAGTAAAGTAATTAATTTCTTACTTATTAATTATATGGTATATAACGTAATATTCTTGTTATAAATTACACTTAAAATAGAATTTTTGACACATTTACATTTATAATTAGTAATTAGCATGCTGTAATTTTTATTATGTGATGATTTAAAAAAAAAAATGTTGTAACTTTTTTTTTTTTTTTGCATATAATTTGAATTTTTATATGGATAATCTATATACTCAAGAAAGAATAAAATGTGAAGGAATTCATTGCTTTTAACACCATTCATTAATGCAAAGTATAAATAGTCTTAAATCAGTTAGTATTTACACGCAGTATAAAATAAATATTTTATACAATGTAAAACAGAGGAGAAATAAATTTACTTATGAAATGATAACACAAATTACAGAAATTTGAAAGAATGAAAGAAAGAAAACACTCACACATTATATACGAATATTTTTTTAAGTATATTAGAGAAAATACTTATTGTAATGTGTATAATCAATTAAAAAAATCATTATTTCGTTGGAAAACATAAAAAAAAAAGCACTGGCTACTTTTTATTTTTATTATTTATTTTTTTAAGTTAAACATATTGTACAAAATCTTCAACTTTTTTTTCATTATTATTTAGTGATTTAAAGAATGATGATGCTTTGTATCGACAACGATTTCTACTCATTAAATATATTATTAAGTAATGTGACAGATAAATTTTTTACCACAAATCGTTATTATTGCCACTTTTACGTAAGAAACGTAAATGTGCGTGTCATTTATATTATTATTATTATTAATTTAGTAATTGAGACGACGAGGAGGAAATTTTGAAAACGTGAGAACAGAAATTTATGACTTCATTGTATAACTGTCGTTTTTGTAAAATATTTTTACAATCTTTGAATTTTAAATATAGACATTTTGTTATGTCTAAATCAAAGTTACGCAGTTTTAATTATTATGTTTTTGGTTTTGTATTGTTTTTAGTTTCTTGTGAGATGGAGTATTTTGATAACATTAAATTCATTTGATAAAAAGAAATTATTCTTTGCATTTTAAAAGTGTTGTATCGTTTACTTTTGTTCAAAAGATACATTTGATAATTTTGATTTGTTAATTTCAATATGGCTCTTGATTGTTGTTGTTGTTATTATTATAAAATTGTTCTCAGACACCACATTAGGTTAAGGCCAGCTTTCTTCTATAGCATTGCAGGCTCTAACCATAGAACCATCATTATTATTATGTCTTTCTTTTCCTTCTATAGCTTTTAACACAAATACTCTTACTTGCTTGATCCAAGGTAGAGGTGAGAGTAATTTAGCATCATTTTATGAAGACTAGGCATTAGTGCTTATTACTATAGTAAAGAGATAAAATTAACACTCGACTGAAAGCTATAACACAAAAATATCATGTCTCTAATCAAATCCAATCAAAGCACAATTTCACAATGTCTTTTTTTTTTTTTTTTTTTTTTCTTGCCCGACAAAAATAAATATTTAATATTTATACTATAAAAATAGCTCATTTTCAGCACAATTTGTTAAATACAACATAATTAATCTATGCTATATAGTACTATACCATAGTTAATATACTTATATTACTATGGTACTATACTGATAATTTCTATGTTAAAAAGCTAAAATATTTATGTTATTCTAATTTGGCAGCATAATTTATACTTTCCATTTTTTTTCCAATTGTAAATTATTATTCTCTATAGCACTCCATACATAATACATATATATAGTATAAGTCTATGACATATACATAATACTGTAAGTGTGGTATATGGTATAGCATAATATACTATCGGCAAACCTAAACCTAAATAAAGAACAATTATATAGTAGCAGAAGAATGGTAGCATTTTTTTCTTCTTCACAACATAAAAGAAGTGTATAAAAGCTGTTGAATAAAACAAGCAGATTTTAAATTATATTATTGCACCATTATAAAATATGCTAAAAAGTAATTTGATGGAAAAAAATATATATTTATCCTTTTGTTTTGAAACACGCGTAATTATTATTAACGATAACAATACTTTATTACAACAATAAAAATTTATTAGTCAATATAGTAAATTCTCTCATTTTTTATGTATTTTTAATATTTGATTACAATTTGTGATAAAATTACTATTGTTATAAAGAAAGACGAAAAACGCAGCGTACGAAAGTCACGCGAAAGAATTTTTTTTCTCACTTCCGGGAAGTTTTTGTTTACATTTTTACTTAGCAAAATAATTAATTAAACTTTAAATTATATAAAGTTATCAAAATATTAAATTAAAGTTCATTATATATGTAAATTTTAATGTTTATTTATTTTTGAGAAAGTGTTTATATATCATTATAATAATATGGAGAACCATGTGATTATCAATTTTCTAATAAAGTTTTCTTAATTTTTTAATAATATTTATATATTACTATTATTTATTTATTATTTACATATGAAGTTAAAGTGTTACGACAACTTTCCTATATAAACTTGAAATTAGGAACAACGTGAGTTACATTGTTTGAATTTTCAAAGACGAAAGTGAGAGGGAAGAAAATATACAGTTTTTTTAGTAGTTTTTGAAATAAAAATAAATCAGCATAAGTCCTGAGGTCTTCCATTTAATTTAAATACTGCTATTTTTTTTTTTTTTTTTCATCTGGTGCACGGAAAGTATAAATCACGTAATTTATGCTGCATTTATGTCATTATAGCATAAATAAAGCTAAATGAGAACTAAACAAATAATCATACTGTACAACATAATATTTATGCTATATGTACGTTATTATGCTTATATGCAACATAGCATAATTGAACAATTTGTGTTAAAAATGAGCTATATAGCCTAAATATTTTTGTTCGTGTGCTAAAATTACAGTCTCGTATATAGTTTATCATTATTATTTTAATAATTCAATTTATAATAAATTATACGATTATAGCTATTATGCATATATATATATACTTGACGAATAAAAAGAGGTAATCACTCGTAATGTTTAACTCACTTTTTTTTATTGAAAAACTATTACACTGCATGCAAAAGAATTTTTCCCTCAGAAATATAATTGATTTTACAGGTAACTTACACAAGCATTTTTTTGTATTTTATTGCCGCGGATAAACAGGCGGTTATTGCTGAAATGAAAACACTTGTCAATTTCACACTAATTTTTCTATATTTTTAAAAATATAAAAAATAAAATAATAATACATAGAGAGATATGAAGGCGAGGCAGATTTTCTAATATTTTTAGATAGAAAATAAGTTTTATAGATTGTATTTGAAAATTTGCTGCATTTTAAATGTATTTTAAATTTGTTAACCCACACCCATCATTATCAAAAGGGAAATTTTAAGGCACACCTACTAATGTGACAGAAAATAACAGTGTTTATATGCATTCCAGCAATTCCAGCACATAAAATAACATAATATGATAGTATGTGTTTGCGCATCTTCGTCGTCGTCTTCGTCTTTATTTTTTTTTTATTATTTTTTTTTTAAATGTCAATTTAAAATAGTAAAAAAAAATGTCACTTCACTTTCTCCGAATATATGAAATAAATTTTCATTGTTTTTAAATTAGGTGAATTTATACATTTTTCTCATAAACTCACTTTATATGTAAAAATTTCTATCCTTAAACCTTGTTTGACTTTTTAAGTGTTCTTGTCGAAAAGAAAATGTGCTTTAAAAAAAATAAATAATAATAATAATAATAAAACTTAACACAATGGGACATAAAAATTACGTAAAATTTAAGCGTATAAAATTTGCAATTGTAATTATTTTATGATAGTATGGCCTACGTGACAACATTAACATTTATTTTTATCTTTTTGTTAGTAAATGACTAAAAAACTTAGACATGAAGTATGTAAGTATAAAGTGCAATAGTTACTCATGTAATTGTATATTTAATTAATTATAACACAATGTTAAGTAAGCATATATTATGTCAAAATGACTTTTATACTGCAACTTTCCTTATCAAATATTATAATGACAAACTCTTAAAACTATTTTCAATATTTTTCAATTTGATTATATCGACTTTAAACAATGAAATTCAACAAATTTTTTTTATATGCATTCATGTTAATTTATTGTTTTTATACTATAATAAAAGTTTTAAAAAATGTAATTTAGGCTGCTATTTATTTCATAAGCATACATATATTGGAGATTAACACAGATTTTTATGCTTTACAATTTTGTTATTCTGTGTGGCCTATTATGACTATAGTCATTATTTATATACTGTATAGCAAAAGTTACTTCTTCCTTTTTTTTTTTTTTTTTTTTTTTTGCCCAACTTGAGGAATTTTTTTTTACCCCAGTGAAATAGTTAATTTTTTCACCAAAAAAACAATCAAGTACAGCAATCATTGTAAAAATTATTCATTTTAAATAATAGATAGTACAAAACTTTTTATGATGCAAGAAAACGCACTCAATACTATAAAAGTCCCAGTCACTGTTTATTACTTCAAATTCAAATCTAATTTATTTTGTATTATATTTTTAATGAATACTATTAAATACCTATAAAAATTAAATGCATTAAATTTTTAATCGAATAATCATAAAATTAAATTGATTTAATCATAAATTTAATATTCCATAAAGATATGAAAACTGGAAAAAACTGTTAAATTTTTATTTTAAACCAATTATAAGATATCAAATTAAATTTAAAAATTAATTTCACGATTATATTTCTTTAATTTTGTTAATTATAACAAAATGAATTTCGTGTAAAAAAAAATTGAAAGCTTTTTACAGATTTAATTTTTTGATAGAAAGTACGTAAAAGTTGTATTTTTGATACAAAATACAGATTTAGAAATATTGTTTTTCAAAGATCTCTAAAAAAAAAAAATCCAAACTATCATTTTTTTTTCTATTATAATAAATCATCTTTCACCACCCAGAAAAAAAAGTAAAATAAAATTAATGAAACAAAGCCTCTTGTAACATTTCCAGGTGTAATTAAAAATGTTTGAACTGGATCTTATGCAATTCATAATACCCGTAATATTATATTGGGTGTATTTGTAATTATTTTAATTATAGTCACGGATTTTATCTTATTTTATCTTAATGTTAAAAGAATTAGAAAAGAATTATGCAAGTGACATAAAATTAATAATAAACATTAAACTGCTGTGAATTTTTTTTATGGTTTTCATTACACGAAACACAGACTAAGTTAAGGGAAATTATTTATTTTTTAGTATAAACAATTTTAATACGAGTTGAAGTTTGTAAGTAATAAGATTTTTTTTTTTTTTAATATCAATGCATGTCATGATTCATGATTTATAGTTAATAATTGAGATTAATAGAGTACTTGACACGGTTCGTGAGACATATGTATATAAGTTTTTTTTTCGTGACACTTTTTTTTTCTTGAATGAAAAAATGCATAAACGCAAATAATAAAATTGAAAAATCAAAATGTGTGCAAATAATTACAACAAACAACAAAGTTTATATTATTATAAAATTTACACGCGGTTATTTGGTGTATTTGAAGTGTTCATATTATTCAATGAATTTTGAATGAAGTAATAATTTTACATTCTTACAGATTTTTGAAATAATGAATTATATTTACCACGGAATTAAATGATCTGACTTTAATTATTGTTGCTCTAAATATATAAAACTATGACAAAGAAACATTATAATTCTCTGTAAGTACCTAAATGGTGTCTGCAATTTTACATCAATTACATAGCAATATTTGTGAACAATTATGAATCATCAAAATTGTTCAATATATACCATTGGAAATAAAATAAATTATTACAGGCTTTTTTGAATAAGCTGACCACCAACTAACGAACAATAATTGTAAACATTTTAAATCAAGTATTATATTAATAAATCCCAAAATTTACAATCTAATTATATACCTTTTATAATTTTTGTCATTTTTTCTTTTCATAGTATATTTAAAAAAATGATAATTTATTTTTATTTTGTTTCGAGTGCAATTAAATAAATCTGTAAACATAAATTCTAATCATATAAAATATTTATCAATTTTAAATTCTCTTTAAAAATTTATCATTTATCCCTCAAAATTTTCAAAATAAGTATAAATAAAAAAAAAGGGTGTTACTTACAATTAAGATGATTGCAAGAGACTTCATATTGGAATCACTAAAGAACTAAAAGTAAGCCGGTGCATCTCCATTACCCGAGTTTTATATCAAACCTCCCTCCTTCTCCTTCACCTCCACCCACAGAAGGAAAGGAGGGGAGTTATGTATGTCATTCATTGACTCTCGCTCTCTCTCTCTCACACACATACACACACATACTAGTCAACTTCAAAGATCATCACTGGATCAATTTGCATGCAAAATTTAACTGTACGCTAATTTCATATAGCACACGTGTTCGCCATTTAACGCTCCGACATCGTTTTCATTCTTATATTATATCTCGTATTTTATTACTATACAAGTAGTATTTTACAAGGCTTATTACCATCACTTTTTTATACATCAAATTTAGTTAAATTATATGTAAATGAAGGGTTTTAAATTTTGATTTTATTGTAAATTACAGTAGCTATATTTAAAGCAATAAATCTTTTTATTATTGGTTTAAAGAAAGTTTAAACATAAGAAATACATATAATTTTGTGTGTGTGTGTGTGTGTTTAATCTTTCTTTAATGTAATGTTTAATGTAATATTTATTCAAGACAAAATATAAAATTGAATGAATAATGGACAAGTTTAAAGAAAGGTTAAGTTTTTAATATATATTTTTTTAAATATATATAAAAAACGATCTCTTAAATATTCATTATGTGGGGACCTTCTGATCTATGTTAATAATGGTATATGATAAATTATTAAAACATATTATTTTGAATTCAGTTGACCACACCGTGAGAACGTTAATTTATTTATATATATATTTATTTTTGTTTCAATCAGTGGCATATATACAAAACATGATTACGTCAACGTCAACATGTAATTATATATATTTTACTTTGACAATCTTTATTAATTGTTCAGCTTTATGAATATATTATTATCGTGTGTAATATTTTTACGATGGATAAAGTCACGGATATACATTCCCAAATAACCTTAATATATTTTTAGTTATCAGTGCTTTTTTTTTTATAATATGCATCTTAAAATCTTTCAATTTCAATGAACTCAAAACGATACCGCAGGAACATTTGAAAAAAAATGTACACATCTTTTTAATATTCATGTTTGATAATACAAGACAATGAAATAATATTGCAACCAGTTTTTTTTCTCCAGCTATTCTTAATACAATTCTCAGTATATAGAAAAAAATGCAAATAAAATTTGCAGGATGACCCTTTGTTTTATAAATGTTATATAATTGTTACAGTAAAAAAAAATGTAGCTTAATTGTTACTTGTTACTTCAATTACAAAATTGGTATTTGTATGATAGGAAACTCTGTTTCGTAACCCTACACTCGTTACCTAAATATCATATCTATTGTTTCATTCATATCATCATGTATATATATGCAAAGTAAACACATATTTTACATCCTCTTGTAAATCCAACGCTTAATTAAATATACAGTCAGAGTGGCGTAAGAATGAGATCCATGATAAATCAGCCTAAAATATGTGGTACAAAGGTCAAGAAATTTATACTTTATTTAATTAAGCAATTACTTTTTTTAAGTTTTCCTAAATCTTATTCCTCTCGATTGTAGATACAGAAATAATACAAAAACGTTACGTATAAATTGCGGTCAAAAGGAAGTTATATATCGGTTAACATTAGAAAAAAGAAGAAGCTCATTTCATATTATACATACTGTTGAAATTGTATGCATATATGTGGAAACTTGAATTGATATAGATGTCTTCATAAAAATAAGACATGACATTTCCATTATATTATAAGGTAAATGAATAAAGGTTTTAATGTTACGATATAAATTTGTACTTTGTTTTGACCGCAAATTATAATGATTCCGTATATTTCAATCAATCTCACACTTACACTCTTGTATGTAACTTTATATTGTTTTATTATAGACGTTGGTATCACGAGAATTATTATTATTTTTTTTATTACGAAAGTCTTTTTCTATTGTTCATCACTCAACAAAAACAGAATAATGACATGAGGCATGAGGGTCACAATACCTCTAATTAATATGTTATTGCATAGAAATACGTATATATATAAGAAGAAAAAAAATCATCTCTTTTCAATGCACAAAAGATACAACTTGCTATTGCTTCATAATGAAGATACCATTATATTTTGTGCTATTATAAGATGCTGATTTCTATATTTTTGTTTTTCTAATGCATATATAGACAAGAAAATTTCTATTCTTGAATTTGACAGATTTTTTTTTATTGCTTTGTCACTACAAACTTATATTTTTCAATCGTATATATGTGAAACAATATAAGCAATTTCATTTCATGAATTGTATATATAAGTACATATTATAAAAATAATAGTATAATTTTTATAATAAACATTTTCTTTAAGGTCATTTACATTATTTGAAAAATAGAAAACCTACTGACCTATTCAATTTTTTTTTCAAATACTTTCTTTGTTTGGTCAAATATGTCAACTAGTAGTAAATTAAACATTAAGATTTTTACTTTTCTTCGTATACACGTGTTTTATTTAAATTTATATTTTTAAAATACCTATTTTACATGCAACAAAAATAAAAATTTATTAACTTTGGATACAGAAATTTACCTATCTTATAACTAATGTAATACGACTTTGTGCACGTATTGATGTACACTCAAATTAAATAAGTCACGCTACTTCTTTAATACATCGTGAAGTATCTGATAAAATCAACTATGAAATCGTTTTTACCATAAACTATCAATTTTATATATAAAAAAAACAGAAATGCAGAATATGCAAAATAAATATATACAAAAACTACCTCTTGTAATATAAAATATTTGTTCATATAAGAAACATAAATTTTCCCATATAACAATCGTCTATAAAAAATATAGTTCATAGTTCAAAATATTTTAAATAAAAATAAGTTGTTTATTTTTAGAAAGCATTTATAGATATTATTAACAAAATTGAAAATCCATCATCTATCATATTGAATTAATAAAAATATCATTTCCCATATATTTGATGGATTAAGATTTATTTTTCTTCTCAATAAGGTATTATTCTTTCAAGGGCTGCACCCAACTATTATTATTATTTTTTTTATCTTCCTCCCGCGTAGGAGTACCAAATAAAGAAATTTGGGTGCGAAACTTATTTTCATTTTCACATTCATAAACGGTCAAATTTTTGTTGTCTGTGCTTGCTAAAAAGTGGGTTACATGTGTATGTGACTTACCCTAGGCGTGTGCAGATGTGGCAAAAAAAAAAAAAAAAAAAAAAAAAAAAGTTTTGACTATAAACATTAATACTACATAAAATGTATGTAAAATTCCACAGTTACAAAGTTCATTGACTGTCAGAAAATGTTTGAAATCAATGGATTAAAACGGATTTTTTTTTTCATTGAAAAATTGAACTGCAATACTTATGACATTTTAACTAACAATTAACAAAATAGTTAAATATTTTATGAAATAATAATAAAAGAAATCAATAAATTGAGTTTAGAGTTTTTTTAATAAATAATTTTAGTAGAAATATGCTAAAAAATTTATTCTTCTACATTAAGTACTTTTTTTTCTTCTTCTTTTTCTTCTTTTCAAACATTTCTGCGTGCGTTAGCTTCAGATAAATTAAAAAAGAAAACAGTGGTTTTTAAGACACTTAAAAAAAATAATAAATAAAAATAAAGTTTTTACAAAACCTTGACACATAGGCAACTTTCCTTTCATCAAACTTGACAACGCTGCAATGCAGGTGCTGAAAAAGTTGCCTATCTATTCAGGGGCTTACGTTGCAGTAACCATTCTGATGATTTATATTATATTATTATTTGTATTGATAACTATTTGCTACTGTGTGTTGCAGGGCTGCAATGCAGGTATTGAGTATTATGAACGATACTCCAGAGATCCCCAGCGAACACCGTTTCAGTGGAATGACCAGTCTTTTGCAGGTATACAGTAAACACATCATTATTTGGTTATTCCAGATTTATATTAAATTGTTGTTCCTAAATTATTTGTGTTTTATACAGGACCTCCTTAAAGGCGTAGAACACCTTGAACAAAAAACATTTCTAATAACTTTGATTTGGCTGGAGTTATTGATTTCTAATTTATTTTCCATTCATTAAATGGCAGCTGCGGGTTAGTGACGTCACAGCTCATTAGTCTACGAGTGCGGAAACAGGCGAGCTGTGACATTATAAACCCGCAGTTTTCATTTTGTGAATGGAAAATAAATTAAAAATCAATGACTCCGGCCAAATCAACGTTGATATTTAGTTATGTTAGGATATTAGATATGTTTTTAGTTCAAGATGTTCTACGCCTTTAATTGTTTTATCGTAAATTATTCTTTCAATGCAAATTATATAATGAATCGTTAGTTGGAATTGCAACCTTGAGCTAAATATTATTTAAAACGTTTTAACTCTTAAATATTTTAAAATTATGCACCAGGGTGATATTTTCCTATTTTCAATGCTTAATCATCAAATTCAAATTAAAAATTTCTTTCATATTTTCTTTATATCATATATTTCTTTCATAATTTTCTTTCGTTATAATGCAGACGCGCATCCTACCCATAATTACGATAGCAGATTTTTAATTTTTTTTTTTGGCATCCTAATGACTAATGACCTATAAATGACGTAGTTTTGTATAACCACAGCAGAGCACTTAAAAAAAAAAATTAATAAATTATTAAACAAACACATGAAATGACCAACATAAAAATTGCACTTAAATATAATATATTATATTGTATATCAGGTTTTACCACGGGCAACTCTACGTGGCTCCCAGTGAACGAGAACTACTTGACGTTGAACTTGCAGACTCAGCGAGCAGCACCACTCAGCGCATTCAAAGTTTTCACTGCGCTGACTGCACTGCGCAATACTCCAGTCATCCAGTTCGGAGCCTTCGAGCTGCACGCGCTTTCAGATGACGTCATAGCTTTTACCAGGTTAGTGATAGAAAATAAAAGATATCAGAGCAGATATCAGATATATTTACTTTTATATTTCATTATTTATATTTACATTAGAAATCTATGGTAAATTCATAACTAATGAATGAATTACCAATCCAATCATACATTTTTATTATATATATATTTTTTTTTCTATTTTAGTAAAAAGATTAAAAGATTTTGAAGAGTGGAATTTTACGGATAGTTTTCCTCGCTATTATTTACTTCATATTGAAGAATTTACTTTTTATCATCTGCAGAGCCAGTGGAAGAGGTTCATATATCGTCATGCAAGACTTACTACTTGACATTACAACATTGATTTCTATTGGCTTATGGCTCATGCCATTGTCATAACATGTATTTAAATGGAGCATTGCGTGAAATGAAATCTCTATCTGGATGCATTTCACTACATATAAGTCAATAGAAATCAATATTGTAAGGACTGTATCCATATAGAATAAATAATATAATACTTATAACATAACCGAATACATTAATCCTAAATTTAGAAGTATATACCATACCTCTCTATTTCATTTACATTTTTAAGACTTAATTATCCATTCAATTGTATGCTGCAGAGAACTCGCAGGGGAGAGAAGCGTGGTGGTTGTCACCAATACTGCTTACTACCCCGTCGTGTCTGATTTGACCCCAATGTTCTCCAGCCTACCTGCTCAGGGTTCAGTTTACACTGCCAGTTTGGACTCTTCACTTCAAAGTGGGTACGTAAATATTAAATAATCACATTGCCAATGGTGAAAAAATTGAAAAAAGGTTTATACTCTGAGTTGCGTAACATTATTACCACACCGGAGTAAATTGAGCATTACACAATGAAACTTTTTCCCAATACTAAAATAGCTAATAACATTATATACATCAAAGGTGACAAATTTCTCATACAGACGTGATTTCATTATTTCGACTAATTCACTAATTATTGCTTTTGTTTACAGAGACAATGTGGAGTTCGCAGCCTTGCCATTGCCAGCTCGAGGAGGAATGGTCGTGCAATTTGATCCCGCTTATTAAATTAAAAGTGCATTTTGTCTATACGTTTACTATAGTTTTGTTTCTCCATTTATATCATATTTTTATTGCATCTGTACCCGAAATTATTCTAAAAGTGAAAAACTAAGCATTCTAACACGCAGTAAAGGAATAAATAATATCAAAAATGAAAAACAAATATAATGAATATACCATACAACTTGATAACAAAAATTCACAAGTATTGTAAATATAGTATTTTTATCTCGTACTTTTCTTAAGCTGGATATATGATTAGTCACTCTGTAAGTTTTATTAATTAAGTGAAGTGTCAATGTTAAATTTATTGATTTATATAAAGAGCGACAAAAAAGCTGATTACAGTGCGTCCCGGCCTCCCACCTGAAAATATATTAATAATCATATTAACATTAGCTAATTATAATCATATTTATTTTATAAGAAAGAGCAAAAACAAGTCTAAAAATTACTATTATTAATATACTGTAGGCTACATATATACATATATGTAAATACGAATCGAGCTTTCAGCTTTGCATATATATATGAAAGAACATTAGTAAATATTATATATATGTAATTAATTAATAAAGTAAATGTACTAAAAGATATCTAGATATTATAGATAAACAAAAAAATATATATAAAAATAAGCTTTATCTAAAGCTCATATATATGACATCACAACTTTTTTCTATATTACTAAATTATTAATTAGTATTATAATTAATTTTATTTATTAAGTTATCACTATTTTTATTCTATTTTTGAAATTTGTTCTATTGTAGTGTTAGTTGTAATGTAGTTTACTAGATGGCTTGATCGTGCAGTCGCGACTTTCTCGCGGGAATCGTGAATGAGTCAGCTGTGAAATGTTTTGGCGGGGAGTGGGGTGTGGGAGGATTGAGAGGAAAAATGACAGCGTGTGTCGTGGAAAAAGAACTGTTCAGTAAATGTCATCAGTTATCTTGAATTGATAAATAATTTTCTGGCTTTTTTAAGATTCACTGTAGATCTTCTTTATAGTCTAATATTTCTAGTTGAAGTGATTTGCATACATACCTACATTGCTAAAAAGACTTTTATATTCAGTATTCAGCCAGTTTATAGCATCCACATACCGGCTTTTAGCTTTTTTGCATCCAGCACTGATCCAGCAACCAGCATTTGTTGCGGTCCTTGACAAAAGCGAGTTTCAAGATATAAGGTAAGGGAAAAATTTAATGTCTGTATGAAATTATTAGAACGATAGTGCAGTACAGAATATTACACTCTATCATAATTAAATTATATAGTTTAAAATCCATGCAGTTTAGTTTCATTTAGGAATAAAAAATAATCACCATGGCCCCTCACCAAATGTTATTTGTGTCTACTATATTATATTGTATACCATATAATATAATATAGTCTATACACAATGTGTCCATATGCATAACATTATGTGTATACTGCACATATATACATACACTATATGATGCTATGCATACATAAAATACATAGGCAACCACTTTTCTACATGATTTATCCATCTGATAACTATACATATTTGTAACGTTATAATGTTCGTATTATATGGTACACATTATTTTTGTTACATAAAATTATAAAATAAGCATACGTAAATATATTTAGATTTTTAGTGTGAACGTGTTTCAAATGATATGCAAATGTATCATAGCAATATGCATTATCATTCCATATAATATGTATGAATGACTGTTCATATGTGTGCCTTAATTTTATTGGAGTTAAGGGACTATATTTTGTTTACATTGAGCAATACAATAATCTGTTTTATACGAAAATAAATTTGTCATAAAGACAATTATAGAGATTAAAAAAAATAAATTAATCAATCAAATATTCAGCGTTACTTTCTCGTAAATAGCAATTAAAAAAAAAAAAAAAAAAAAAAAAAAAAAAAAAAAAAAAAAAAAAAAAAAACGATCTGCCGATAACTACCATATTGGAAGAAGTGACACACCAAAATATAATTCATTTACTTATCTGTCACTTTGTAATATATAATGTGATTATGACTTATTGTATTTTATATAACTTACAGCAATTTAAATTGAAATCAAATTATATTACATCATACATATTGTACTTGAAGCTTGAAGTACACCCACCCACTTGTGATTGTCAATAGTAATTATGTAAGTTAATTATGCAAACAATAGATGAATATACATATAAAATTACACATATTGTTTTATATTATTGTTACATGTTTTAATCCTGTACGCTGCGCTTTTTATACTGTATGCTTACATTAAATTAATTACCTATTTACCATTAATTGTTAGGTAATATGTAATTTTTTTCCATTTTTTGTTAATTTTTTTTTTTAATTTGCAATTTGCATTATAGAGTATGTATATTATGCACAATTAAATTATGTTACTATTGTAGAATTCTCTCTCTTTCTGCCAGGAAATTTTGCATCTAGTTGAATCGCGCCAAAGGGTATGGTAACTGGACATAATAATTGACACTAATACAAAATTTTTATCCTTATATTCAACCATCAGTTCGTATATACACACAAAAAAAAAAAAGAGATAAAAATATTATTAACTAAATTCTAAAATGTATATTATGTTTGATTTCTGCCACTAAATTTGGCATGCGTAAAGCATCATTCAAAAAAAAAAAAAAAAAAAAAAAAAAAAAAAAAAATCCTAAACATACTTTTTTTTTCTTCTGTAGAATAATTATGTACTGTCTTTAAATAATATGACCTCAAATTTAGTAGAATTAATCAAATTTACAAGACTACAAAAGCCTATACAAAGCTGGCCTCTTAATGACCTAATCTTGTATCAATTAAATATGACTGGACATGATATTCATCCAGTTATTTCCGTTTCATTTTTTTCCCTCCATTATACTCTATATAGTAGCCTATAGAGATGCAATGTAAGGCAGAATTATTCAGTGAGAAGACGTTCTATTTTAGGGAAGAAGATAAAGAATAAAACAAAAAAATCAACCTCAAGCTCTGCCGCCGTATTTTTTTTTATTATATAAAATTCTATGAAATAGAAAATTGATATCGAATTATCATGAATAATATAAAACTTTCATCTTTTTTTAGCTCTTTTTTTTTTTATTGATATAAATTTCAATTCTCTTGCTGCTCTATTTACTTTCGTTGTTGTTATTTTATTACTATTATTTTTTGTATGTCCGTGAAATATTATAATATGCATGGCTTGTTATATTTATGTAGTTCATATTGCGTGTTAATCATAATTTAACAATTTATTAATTGTTATGTTGGATTTAATATCTCAATTTAATTGATGGTTCAATTACTTGATATTTTAATTACCTTTAATGTTAAATTATTGCTGCTATCAGAGACTTGCAAATTTTCTGATTTCTATATATAAATACTTTTTTTTTTATTGTATTTTGCAATAGATTATTGAAAACCTACAGTTAAAATATCAAATTATAAAAATAAAGTCCTGTCCACATTGAGCAATATTTTCAATTTGACTGCATGCAATCTCCATTTAAAACTTTATTATTATATTTTATTACAAAAATGATGTGAACAGGCCATAAAGGTATATAAAAGTTAACGTAAATAGATGGAATTAGGTCTATACCAAAAAAGCATTCAATTTTTTGTTGCTTTTTTATTTATTTTATCCTGGAAGTAAGAGTATATTTTATTGCCCATTTGATCAATATAATTTTGACCCGCATTTTGACCGTCTCCATTGGTGACCATGCGGATTCCTCTTTGGATAAATTCGTCCCATCAGAGTTAAACGGATATTTCCATAGAGTTTTGGTTAGTAAACATATACCGTATATTTTCAAAGACGTGGAAGTCCAAATTTAACATTACATAGTTTTAATAGTTTCTCTCCACTTCCCAAAAATATTATTAGAATATTCATTCTGAGAATAAATTCAGAATTGTGCCATGAACGCTTTGAGTCGATAATTTCCACAATCATATTCTATTCGAATCAATCACAATTGGTTTATGATCGATTAATATTATTGATTTGTTGTCGCTGTTTTTGTGATAACAGTGCTCTCCTTTTTATCAAAAAATAATAATAATAATAACTCTAAAGACCTCACTTCAGTATTGTGCATATCGGTGCATCAAGTCATTATAATTTAGATAAATCTTCATGCTGCATATATATGGCTGAAATACAAAGCAAATATATCAGGAGCTTCTTTTTTATTTGCTATTCTAGTAAACTAAATATTATCAATTATCATGCATGTGAGTAATTAATATTGACGTATTAAGACATATTAAGATGACTCACAATGGAAAACCAAAACGTCTCATCATTACTTGATGTTACAAACCATGACATACGAAGTCAATTTTGTCTGACACACCTGACCAAATATTGATAATTCTCTTCAATTTCTCTTAAGTTTGCCCAAAGCAAATAAATAAAAAAAAATCTACGTTATAGTGGATACTTAAAAATTCTTATATATACCTTCTATTGTTATTCATACAAATTAGAGAAAATTTTGTATAGACTGCAGGCACTGTTAAATTTAAAAATCACTTCTAAGAAACTAAAACATTAGAATGTATACTAAAAATATTCTTTAGTTTTTTAACTCAATATCTTTTTTTTTTTTTTTTTTTTTTTTGTTACTAAGAAAATCGCTTAACGCGAGTAAAGAACTGGAAATGGTTGAATATTTATATTTGATATTGTTATGCGGTATATTTGTTTAAACCTATAAACCTTATACTATATGTCATATAATATATATATATATATATATATATATATATATATATATATATATATATATATATATATATATATATATATATATATATATATATATAATAGACACACACACACGCACTAAATTTCTTTAATGTATTGATTTGTTTTTATATATAATATAATTATCATGCTGCTAATTAAAAAAGAATAAATCTAGTTGAAAATATCCACTCTCTTAAAAATTAGATTACGCATGTCAATTAAATGCGTTATGTAATATATAGGAAGCCTTTCTAACATCATGCCCGCGGACTGTGTTGCTTTTTTATGACATAATGACACAGGACGAGAACGAGACATTTCAAGCTGATGATACCATAAAAGGAAAAGGATAACACAAATTTTGTTTTATTAATAAAAACAAAAATTAGGCCTACAGTTATACGAATAGAGTATAAATTAAAAAAAAAAGTAATTTAATTTTTTTGTTATAAAATATACGAAGGAAATTATTATTGCAAAAAAAAAAAAGAAGACATTATTTCCCCCCTTTTTATTATACATCATGTGAATTGAAAATAAATACAGGTTTTTAACTAGAAAATCTTATTTGCATGGGCTAAAGTTATAGAAAATTCACATACAATATATTATAGAGAGAGGTCCCGGAACTTCATATTGATAAGTGGATGATAATGGGACTTCATGAATATAAGAAGCAAAAAAAGCACTGCTCGAAGCACTCAAAATCCATACTTTGCTGTGAGAGTGCTATATTGTTTATTTCAGGTCAAATGTCCCCAGTGTAGGGTAAATGCAAGCAAGCAAATAATTTTATTTTACTTTTTTTTTTTTTTTAATCTTATCATAAAATTGGACAAAATTATGTTGTTTTCAATATTTTAATGTACTTTATCTTCGGGTTAAATTTTAAGGGCATATTATAATACTATAAAACTTAAAATTAGCATAACGTATCTCAGCTCATATTTAGCATACAATGGTAAACTTTTCTCAATTTTTTTGAAGTCACTTAATTAATCAATTAACTCTAAAGCAATTTTATAAAAAGATAATATCCAATATAGTCCTTAATTTAGGTGTTAATAAAATAAGTACTTTATTTGCAAATGGCAAACAATAAAATTCTATTTGCACTTATCCATATAAAAAACGCCCATATGTATTAAACATGAGAGAAAGAAGCCTTTACAATTTTACTGACAGAGTATAATCAAATAACTGACGCTAATTTTGTATAAAATTGACGCGTGTTATTCCTCTTTGCCATTTGACTTCACCAGATAATTATATTTCAGTTTTAACACTTCTATATGACGATAATTTTAAGTTCCTCGTGTGTTCATCCTTTTACTATATATAAACTTACACGCTTGTGACGTGAAAAATAATTAAATTAATTAACGCATAAAAACAAATAATTACGTACCGCTATATCATTATCACGACACTATATAATAAAATGACATTTTTTTTACGTTATAACGATGATTTGGCATGTTTTTTTTTTTTACTAAAAAAAAAGAACAAGTTTATTTTTTGTTAATTAACTTTAATTAACTTTTTAGATGACAACACCCATATGTTTTTATATTTTAGTATTGTTTCCGTACATAGCAGTATATTTTTGTCTATAATGTTTTTGTTATACTGATTATTATTATTATTATAAACTTGGTGGTCCAACAACAAGTCTATACTCTAAAGGTGAAGAACTCTCCTGGCCTACTTTTTATACTTTGCTCTCAAGAAAACCAAAAGATACCTTAGGCACTTTTGGAGAACTTAAAAAAAAAAACTCACTCACTTCACTTCACTATACACACCGCCGCCGCCTTTACTTCGCCCCCCTTCCAATACGTTATATCTCTTGTTTCTTTTTTTACCTGAAGTCAGTGGATTTTATAGCCTGCTCACCTCAATATTAGACGTATGATACCCGCATGTGTGTGTTTGTTACTAGCTGACTGGAGTATAGAGTTTTTCTTCTATACTGAGAAATAATAACATAATTTTTGATATAAGATGTTTATTACGTTATAGAAAGTACCATAAACAGAATTATATTAATATAAGTAACATTCTGTCAAAGTTTTATATTTTTGTATTTTATTTTAGAAAATTTAAATTGTGTAAGCAATGATCTTTATGCTATGAAAGCAAAATGTTTTTCCTCTCATAAAATTATTCTTTCTAAATTATTTTGTGGCTTTAACAAGATTATATAAACAAATTACTTCCTTTAACCAATGATTTTCTATACGATGGGCAATTAAAAAAATTTCTCCTATTTGCAATTTTAACTTCCCTATTGCTATCAACCTTTAAAAAAAATGACAAACCGGTCTTTCTCTCTCTGTCTCGTTAAATAACTTTAATTTCCGCAAACCTCATGAAATGTCCTTTTAATTGATTTAAACTTAAAATTTATATAGCACAATAATAATGAATATCATGCACCAGGCAGAGGAATCAGTATAATTATGTTTTCAGAACACTCCAGTATCTGAACTTTGATATAAACACAAACCATGATATACAAAGTCATCCAGTGAGAAAAGATCATTACCTTTCAAGTTTATAAATAGTTTTCACCTTTCAAAAATAATTTTTGAGATAAAAATATTTGATGAGTTTCTATAGTGTGATGAGATGTCACATGAGTCATTCAGATGATTAAGTCTTCACTTTTACGTGAGAACGAAGTCATGACAACAAAATTAATTTCCTAACACAGTTCCTCTTTATATATTATTAACCACATTCTCAGCTCGTCTCGTTGTGAACATTTTTTTGTCTCGTCTCAAAAGCACAAAAAAAAAAAAAAAAAAAAAGTGACGCGTCTTCCTGAGTGCGTTGACAACTATGTGTGTTAAACTATATGTAAATATTTAAACAGAGATACATTTTTATTTATACACAAGAATTAAGATAACGTGACAGAAAAAAGGGATGATTGGTGACGCTGATCTTTCTCACCCTTGAATTGCTCAGGTCACAAATGTTCATCGCCTCTGTTGTCTGAAAATTAAGTTATACAACCTCTGTATAATAAGTTATTATCAAAGAACATTATACACACATACTGTGTTCTTCTCATGCAGCAAATACAACTTTCTGAAAATAAACTTGTTTGAATGTATATACTTGTATAAGTTAATAAAAATATAAATGTAACTAACAATTATAATTATACTATAGAAGAACGTAATTACTAATTAGTTATACTTGCGCTTTAGGGACCGCGATCACAAATAACTTGTGTGTAAAAATATACATATAACGCCGTTAAAAAAACAGTGGATACATTACATATAAAAAAAAAGACCGGAAATGCAAATTCATTGTTATTATTATTAACATCATCTATAGTTACTACAATTTTGTATTTAGTCAAATATCAAGATGACTGCAGCAAAGGTTGCCAACTTAGAACTCAAATTTCAATTTCAAAATACAATTCAGATTCAAAATTCTTTAAAAAGTTCTTTCATCCTCTGCTATAGCAATCCCGTTTATATCGTCATCAACTCAATATTTTTTTAAATTATTTAATATATGTTTACAATTACATTTTTATATTTATTATTACTTTTAATTATGGACAAAAGTTATATCTTATTTACTGGATTTTTATTACTGGCATAAACGGGACCTGCTTAAAAAAAAATACTTAAATCATATATAATTTTTCATATATGATGAATGATGCACTATATGTACCGCAACGAAATCATAAAATTTCACAACTATACACTGAAATGCATTACTAAAATTGAAAGTTATTCATTTCGTTTCGGTACAAATATCTTGCAAGCCATCTCCTCAAGACACTTCTAAAATATATACATTTTTTTTTCTTTTTTTTTTTTAATCTTTCCATGAATGACACTTAAAATTTGAAATTCTACATTTCTTTTCCATTTGACATTAATTATAATGCAGATTTGCTTATCTTTATTATTATTTTTTTTTATTAATTTTCAATATTTTTATATACAAGATTTACTTAGATATTAAAATACCGTAACACTGTAATTATGTGGTATATATTTCCTAAATTTTTATTTGTTTAAAGTAAGGACTATAAAACTATAACACTTCATATTGCGATGAAATTTCACGTGTAAATATTTAAGGTTCGTAACAAAAACGTTATCATAAACAAAATAGATTATCCTCAATGTTATTTTTTGACACTTTATTATTATATTTTTTTATAATATGTTGTCCTATAATAAAAGAGTTTATCAGTGTATTAAAATTCCTTGGGGGGTGTCATGACAACAAACTTTCTATTATATGGATTATCATAGCTGGTTTTCAAACGATAAGACTATACTATCCAAACAAAACATATAACATACATGATATATACATTCACAGTGGAACGAAAAGTGATAAATCGCCATTGGCAGCCACACGCAATATTTTTTTGACACCAATATTTACAGTACACCGCGTACTGCCCTACATCTACTTACATTTATTATTTCTTTTTTTTTTTATGGTTTGATGCTCATCTTTTTTTCTTTTTACTTTGTAATTAAGATTTCATTTTACTACTACTTTTTTTTTTTTTTTTTGAAACCTCATCACATGCCTTGTGGCTGTATGTTTATTAGAGATATATATTATAAATATTACATGCTCATGCATTATTATTACCGAATTTCCTTTCTATTGCCTTTGATTTTTTTATGTAGTCATTTCTATTAAATGTTATGCGTGTACATTTTTTCCTGCTACAGTTTCTATATTGTTTCAAGATTCAGCCAAAGCGGTGTGTTTTAAGTTGTTGATCCACCGTTTGTATTTTCTTGAGACATCAAATGAGAACTTCTGGAATAATAATAATAAAAAAAAAATTTCAAATAATTTATTTAAAGGGGCACATACACCCTGGCTTTTTAGAATCTACTAGGTACAAAAACAATTTCACAAGTTGTTAAAATCTGATGCGACTATTCCTTCTATAATTTAAATAATAAATTAAATATTAATTAAATTATTCAGCTGATTTTTATACTTCGATTCATGTAAGTTTTTAGCTTTAATCAGTACTCAGCCACATTTTATGGTCAAAATGACAAACAGCTTGTATAAAGCGTCAATACCTGGTTATGTAATTTTGGCCACCAAAAAAAAACTAAATAGCGTGAGACGGTTCTGAAGATACGTGAAGCGAAGTATATAAGGGGGCGTGGCAAACTTTGATTTAATTTTAAAAGAAAGGCTCTAAACGACGTTTAAAATTATTTTCATAAATAGTATACAGTAGTACTAAATAGTGGATTAAACACAACTTCAAAAAATTTAGTGTCTGTGCTCTTTTAAAGTGATACACAACCCTAAAAATAAGTATTTTTTGTTCTATTCTAAAGTAATTCAATAGAAATTAGTCGTTTATTTGACTTTTCCAGCCCGCGGAATAAGCAAGCCCCGCGAGGGTAAAGAAGAAATCTCTGACGTCAGAGATTTCCTTTACTGTGTGAGTAAAAAATCTGTACACCTTCTCAGGTAAGCGTACCAGGTACAGCAGGGGGTACAAAATTTTTACACTCATAGTAGAGGGGCGTGTACTCTATATCGTTACCCTCGCGGGGCTCGCTTATCCCGCGGACTAGAAAAGTCAAATAAACGACTGATTACTATTGAATTGTTTTAGGAAAGAACAAAAAATACTTATTTTTAGGGTTGTGTGTCGCTTTAAGCTACATTATATACTTTTGTTTCTTTTAAGACCAACGAATAATCATGTACTCAATGTACTGTATACGTATGTTAAACTTAAATACTTAAAATATTATAGTTCTATACACCTTTAACACCTGCAGTACTAAAATTTTATAGCAGCTGTAAAGCGACATTAAACTGAAAATCGACGAAGATTAGATTTTTTATATCTAAATGTCCACTCAACCGAACTTTCAATGTTATTTCTTATACTATGGGAAAAATACGAACATAGTTGAAATTAATGTTAATAAAAATTCAATCATAATCGATGTACAGTACACCACGATTGTGATAGTATATTGTACCATTAAACTCAGTGCATGTTTTTCTCATAAGAATAACATTGCAAATTTAGCGCAAGTTTTGGAATGGTAAAATATCTGATTTCAAAATCGTGTGCATATATACACTTTGTACTACAAACTAAATTTTTAAAATTGCTACATGATTGTTGTCATAATTAACAGAAAACTTTTATCAAGATTGTTCAAAAAAACAAATTCCTATTTCATAAAATACATTAATATCATTTAAAAGTTCGAGACATTTAAACTATATCAGGTTATTTAATAGTCTTTTGTTGGAACATAACTATTATTTTTATTATTGTTCTGCTGTATCGTTTTTTTATATAGATGAAACCCTATGACCATCATTTAATCATGCGCCCTACAGACAATATATATATATTTTTTTATTTGAGATATTTTTTGAAGAGTATCCCACGCAACTATAAGAACACATCAGGGCGGCGGCTTGGGAGGCCTAAGCTTTCACTCATGGAGAGCGAAGGGTTGTGAGAGATAGCAATTAAGTCGGCGCATACAACTGACATGAAAGATGGAAATGCATTTTCATTCTCAAAAACCCAACCTTCATTCTTAAATATTTTCCCTTTCATTTTTTTTATATAATTTTATCCACCTGACAATGTTTTTTTTTTTTTTTTTTTTCTTCTTCTTCTTCTTCCTAAATTATGCCGGTTAAATTCAGCTTTGCTTGATGCAGTAAGGAAGGCTAAGGCGGGTAGCAACAGTGACTGACTGCCTATATGAAAGATAATGCACGTCCCTCCGCTTTGTTATTATTCAGTGTGACTCTCACAACGAGACAAAAGCTTACACATATATATATGAGAGACTTTTATGAATACAAATCTTATTTAATATTGTATTATATCGTCATCCTTTTATATTTATATGTTTTTATTATTTTTGAATAGAATAAAACGGACATCATATTATATACAAAACTTACTATATAATACGTATATAATATGTTTGTAACGGTCATATTATGTTTCAAATTTTGATTAATGAAATTAATTAATTTAAATAATTAAATTCAATCTAAGACAATTGACTTCATCAATTTTAGTGCGTTAAAATTGCTTTTGACATTGTATTTTTTTAAGAACTAATTTTTATTTTTATTTTTAGTTATTTCTATAAAAGAACTGAATTATTAATATATGAGCTTGCCTTATACACAGGAATAAATTTTGAAACTTAAACTTTTATGAGATGTCCCGTATTTTTCTTGCTACAGGTTTATAAATTGTTTATACAGCTCCAAAAAATCGTAAAAATAAAATGCTTATAGTTAACTAATTAGGGTACACTTTTTTAAATAATTAAATTATTTTTATTCTATATAATGCATAGCTTATGTGTGTATATGCATACAAAAATATAATACACAGTACACTCACATTTTCATTATTTTTAAAGCCATCATAAGAAATTTAAAAAAATCTGAGCCAAACAAAGCTTTAATAATAAAGTTATAAAAGTGAAATATTTTGTGTAAAAGAATATAAACTTCCTATATTCATGTTGATTTGTATCTTTTTTTGAATAATTTAAATATAATTAATTTTAAAAACTTCTTTCAAATTTTGCTCATGGCCAAATAAATTTTAATGTCCACTCGTGAAGCAGTTATTTATGATATCAAAGTCTTATTTATATGTGTGGCACATCTTGATATATATTATTATGTATCTTAATTTACACTCATTAACAAAACCTATTTTCCACATTTTACAACAAAATCAATTTTATTTTTTAATTGACACTTTGTTTTTTAACATAATATTTTAAAAAATTATACAAGACAAATTTGGGAATATAAAATTATATATTGATATATGTTTCTGTTGACATTTTTATATTTAAAATATAAATATATTGATATACATCGTGTTGACCACTGCAATTAAATGAATGACTTTATTTCCATTTTTAGAAGAAACTTTGGTTAGAGATTTGAGTGTTATATCAATAAAAATTGGCCTTCAAGGAGGTCATTAATATAAAACAAAGTGGCGTGCGTGCTGATGCAAACTCGAATCTTTTTAGCTTCTTTTTTTATTTTCTTGTATAGATTAATGTTTTTTTTTTTATATTATAAAATTCTAATTAGAATTATAAATTTTTTAATTATAAAAGTTTGTTTCCCAGGCTCTTAGAATTATATTATTCATTTTGAGGTTTTTACTCGAATTATATACTTATAAATTTAGTGTCACTAATAACACCATATAAGTTGATCAGCTTTAGGCAATTTAGGCCTATACAAGTAAAAAACATTGTTTTAAAGGGTTGCTATGTATAAAAAAAATATAGACTCTGGTATAAAATTTTAGTTTTCTTAACTCAATTCTGAGGATTATGAGATTTAATTTCATATCATATTTGCCTTATAATGTATTTTTTACACATACATCATCAGACAAAATTATTTTCTCGTTCAATCTAAATTATTATTATTATTTTTTATATAAAAAATTCATAACCATAACCTTCATTGTTAAGAAATAGGGATGAAAAGTATTATTGCTATTGATGCTGCTACACAATTATTTTATGTGATTGTATAGGAGAAAGAGCGATGAAGAAACTTTTTGAGTTAATTGATGTATATTTATTTTTACTTCTCTTTTTTATTAATAATTTATAATAATGCGTTTTCAACTTTCTGCATAGATTTATAATTTTAAATATATTATACATTGAATCTTTACTTTACAAAAAAAAATAAATAAATAAAATAAAATAATAAAATAAATACTTCTAGCTTCAACTATACTGAGATCTATGGGGTTAGCTTATTAGCCAGCAATCCCTGCATGTATAGGCGCAGTTAAAGATGAGAAGCCACTAATTTCCTTCTCTATCTTGCCCATTATGCCATGCATTTTTAGTGTTTTAATATTATAATAATTATTACAGGAAAGCAATATAAAACATTAAGGACATAAAATCTGGATACAACCCAGGCACCTTTTAAATACAGGGACAAGAAGCATATTAAGAAAGTCTCGATACAAGCTCTATAATATATAGTGTGTTAGGCTATATAATAATAATAAAATACGATAATGGCCATGTTATACATACTAATCCTCATATACGTATACTTATGTATAGTTCCAACCTCTGATAAAAATCAACAAAGCTGCACTTCCATAACAACAAAGGTGTGTTGATAATTAACACCATTGATACTCTTAAGTCATCAATAATATATACAATCTGTTTTAAAGTAATAATAATTTTAAATAAACACTCCCTTCTATAGCACTTAACAGCGTGTTTTTAAAACTCTCCTACATAGATATATGCAGACACCAAATATATAGGAAGCAAGGGTACTAAAAGTGCATTTAAATGAGATGCAGATTGAACCTTTAAATAATAGCTCTGCATATAAAAAACATCAATAAAAAATTCAAGTGTTAAAAATTTAAAGGGACGTTCTCTATTATTAGATTTTTTTTCTATACGGAATGATTGAGGTTTAAAAAAAAAAAATACAAAGTATATAATTAATTTAAAAAAAAGTTGAATGCCATGAATATAAAAATGTTAAAAGATTCACACATGTGTTACGTATTTGGAGCTTAATTAATTTCATTTGACACCTTAGTTAAACACTCTATACAGATAATTGCCATTCTGCAAATGCTTTATGAGAATTAATATATAAGATAATCTCACTTTGCATTGACTCTATGTAAGTTCTTATCTTGGTTTCTTTCGTGTTGGGTACAATGGCAAAATTGATAGTGAGACTCTCTCACACTTGACTTTTTTTTTTTTAATTAAATTTTTTTTTCTTATCTAATACGTTCATTTTCTGCTAAGTTATGTAAGAATTTCTCACTGTTGTTAATTATAACCTTTTGTTTTATATAAAAGAAAAACGAGTCTTAGATTATGTTGACCTGTTTTTATGTCATGTATATAAAATAGTGACGTTGATGCATTTTTCTAAATTTAATTATATGGCAAATTTAAGTTAACAAATTATTTGGATGGGAAAGATTGTTATTTTATATTAAATATTTTTTACTAACCTGAGTTATTGTTATCTAAAATAGAATACTAAAAATAAGCACATCATGATAAAAGTTTTTAAAGTACTATATAATCAATAGTAATTTTAATTTTAAAATTATTATTTTAAAAATCAAGTGATTAAATATCATATTAGTTTAGTTATAAAAGCTTATAATTTACAACTTTTAATTTATGTGCGTAATTCTGCATGGAATACACTTCATATACTTGGATACCCATCAGGGAACATTCATACGATCTAATAATTATTATTATTTTATCTTTGTTCTATATAAATTTCAAAATAATAAATAAATGTAATATTATCACATCATTCTATCATTAATTTGTATCTAATTAACGTTTTATTCTTGTTATCTTCAAGAAATAATCAAATATAAAAAAAAAATCCAACATTGATTCATAATTTTTATGTTATTAAAATAATTGCACTTACAGTTATACTGATACACTGACCAAAATGCATTTTTCCTCATTAATTTTAAATCGCGAATGTAAAAAAATGATAAAAAAGTCTAATTAAAGTATGAAATTAAAAATAGGTTAAAAAAATAATTTACTTTATTGTACTTAAAAATTCCACCTTTAAAAAAAATGCTACCACAAAAAAAGTAGTGTCTTAATTGTTAGGATACCGTGACGTTTCTGTTAAAGACAATATTTTTTGTATACTAAAAAAAGAAATAATGTTTTTAACACTACAGGTTGACATATATAATATTGTGACCTAAAGATTGGATCCATTTAATTAAGCGGTAAAAATGTTTTAATGTATAACAAACTTGTTCGTAATTCATGCTGATTTAGGGAGGTCATAGATATCTTTTTATCTTAAAAAACATTTTGTTAAAGAATATAATATATCTACCTGTATTTCTTAGAAATTTGTTTCCCCTCTTTTATGTAAAAAAAAAAAAAAAAAAAAAAAAAAAGAAGAAGAAGAAGGAAAGATGATAATTTTTAGTTCATATATTTCAGGTAAAATTAAACGTGAAGTGGGTTTTTTATTTGAAGTCGGGGTGTTTGATGCCTTCAAGAAAATAAAGAACTTAAAAAAAAAAAATAGTAGACGAAGGAGAGAGAAAGAGAAAAAAAAAACGTGGTGGAGGGTGGTTTTTATAAGAAAAGGTTGCGTGCTAGGGGGCTTGCGTGTTACCTGAAAGGTAAAGGTAAGATTGGAGGGAGAGGAAGGGAGGTAGGGAGTGCAGCGCTCACCGCACAGACAGTCAGACCGCGGTAGTTCAGTACTAATTGTGCATCGCAAGAGAATAGGTCGTGTTGTTAGTTCTATCTCGATCGCTTTGTTTTTTCCACTGTGGACACGCTACAATTCATCCTTGCTTCCAGCTTTTTTTTTATTTATTAATATAAACTTCTTGGTAAGTTAGCACTAATTTTTTATTATTATTTCATATATTATATCTTAAAGGCATTTACGGCAATTTTATCATTGTATTTTAACATCATTTATAAAACTTTAAATTTTTATTTAGTGGTTTTTTTCATAATTGATGTTATTTTTTTAAATAAACAAATAAACTTTTTAACATGAAGTTGATAATTATTTAAACAAATTCTTAAAAAGAATTAAATCTTAAAAAGAATTAAATCTTAAAAATTAAGAAATATACAAAAGAAAGACGTGAAGAATATGTTTTGAAATGTTTTACTATTTACTTTTGTAAAAAAACAAAACAATTTTTTGTTGCATACATAATGGATATGTTGTAAGGTATTATTTGCTTTAAAATACGTAGAATTATTGATTTATAACAGTTTCTACATGATGACA
This sequence comes from Ecdyonurus torrentis, assembly GCA_949318235.1. Classification (NCBI taxonomy): domain Eukaryota; kingdom Metazoa; phylum Arthropoda; class Insecta; order Ephemeroptera; family Heptageniidae; genus Ecdyonurus; species Ecdyonurus torrentis. The sequence goes on along the minus strand of OX439128.1, from coordinate 23,012,975 downwards.
AAACATAACGTTCAATATACTTGCTAATGTAAGTAGATAACCTATGTAATCCAGAGAGGATTCCCGCTGAAAAGTACTGGTCAGCTGGAGACGTGTATTGCGGGTCAAAATTACATTGATCAAATGGGCAACAAAATATAACTTCCAGGATAAAATAAAATTAAAGGCAACAGAAAATTGAATAACGATATTCTCTTTGGATTACCTATCTATAGAAATACCTTAATACTTGCATAAATGTTATTTTCCTTTATATTTTCTACACTCCGTTGTTTGTTTTGATATATATATTTTTCGTGATGTTGTGCAACTCTCAAGGTCTCTTAATGTTGCACCAACTCTACAAAGTTGACCAACTCTTTCAAGAGACTATAGGGTCTTCATTATAATACACTGTTGTTAAAATTAACCATACATGGATATATAACGCAGTCATTAGCCTAGAATTACGTATTTATGTCCGAGACAGAGGTTGTCACATTTGATGAACGATCACTTTGATGGTTGCAAAACTGTAGCCTTTTTTGTATTATACATGATAATTATATTTAATTATATAGATTTAATTTTTGTCATTGAAAGTTGAAAAAAATATTCTATATAATTTAGGTTAGTTTTAGAGATGGGCTGTTTTATTATTATTTATTGAATTTTGTAATCATTTACCATGACTTTTGTATACAGCATGCTTAATGTAAATATATTTAAAATTTGACCTTAATTTGAACTCTTGAATCAAGAAATATATTTTATCCCCCACGTTCTACTATGCACATCTACTGTACATCTATACTAAAAATTATCTCTGCATTGAATAATAATAAATTGAAAAAAATTACACTGACGTGTTCAAGAGTTGAGAAGGGTCAAACATCAAAAGAAATTTAATTTCATTCACACTTTTTTTTTTCTGTTCTTACTTTTTTAAGATATAAAAATAATAACTGTTAAACTTTTTTACAAGAAGATGATTTAGCACACCTTGTCAGTCAAAATTTTTTTGTCCTTTTTTTTTCTTCTTCTTCTACTTGGTACAAATTTTTATATAAAAGAAACTAAAAGCACCGTTTAATTTGAATATTTTTTTTTTATGTATAAATGATTATTTCTATTTTTTTGTTTGCATTATACTCTTTTTAATAGAAAACGTCCTTCTCTTTGGTTTGATTTCCGGATAGTTATAAAATATACCGCATAATCTCTTGAAAATTTTTTTTTTTAACTAAAAAAGTTCGAGTTTGCATTATACTTTATTATAAAGAAGGAAAACGGATTTCGCAGTTCATTTTTATTTAATGTTGATATAGTTGTAATTATTTAAAGAGAGTATAATATATAATAAATTTGCTTTAGTATGCAAATTTTCTCAGAATAAAATGACTTATTCTGCAATTTATTATAGCATGTTGATGTTGTTTGTACAGTACTTGTCATACCTAACAAGGGAGTAATGTTTTAACTTGGCGCCACAACAACCGCCAATAAAATATATAGCCAACCTTGGTTATGTATAAAGAGTATATTATAAACACTTTTTGTTCTTATCCCCATGGATGCAAGTTGCATCTCTCTCTTTCTCTCTCGCCAGTAAGAATATAATTTAAATTCTCAGGCACGACTGTCTGTATAAAAAAAAAAACGTTATTATTTGCATACATCTTTTGAAGAAGAGCGAAACTCATTTATTTTATATGTTACAGCTAACAATACGTACCTATACTAACAATAATAATAACTATTTTATTACTTGAGGCTTTCTTTTTGAAAAATCTGTTTTCATTTTGTATTATTATTATTACTATATACCAGTCAAATAAACAATAAAAAAAATAATATAATTTTATAATTAGTTTTGGTACAGAGACGTGTCAAAGTAAAAATTATTATTAACTTTCACTGCCAGTAGAAATATATAAATATATTTTATAAAAGTAAATTAAATATTATTTATATTTAAATTTACTCATGCTGAAATTTTATTTACTTTAGTATAAAAGAGTTTTAAAATATTTCTATTAACTTTTTATTTATTTATTTCACGCCTCTTTAATTCACGTGCAAATGTTTATAAGGTAAAAAATATTTACGTGAATATGAAATAGTTTGTTAATTTTTGGGGCTTTAGTTTAATGAGAGAAGAAGGAGGTTTTGTTAAAAAAAAGAAAATATATTCCATCCATATTTAAACAATATCACATTTCAATGCTTCAATAAGTTTTTATTAAATTCATTCACATCATACATACAAGTTTATAATATACAAAATGATTAACAAACAGCTTCATAATATTTTTTTTTTTTTTTTAAATATTATCTTATTTTTATTACTTTTAATTGAAAGAGGAGAGAGAGAGAATAAATACAGGTCATGTCTTATCATATATATATTTATATATTATTCTCACAGAAATCAATCTTTAATAATACATTTACAGTATACATTTCACGCATTTATATATTAATTTAAAAAACCATATAATTTTTTATACCATAATTTTATTAATTTTTGAGGTTTTATCGGAATCAAATTGTTTTTCCCATGACTTTGTTGGTTTGTTTTGAAATGTAGAACTACCGTATACTAGAGTAGTAGTGTTTATATCTGTCAGTAAAAAAGATGACCCATCAAACATACTTGATACTCGCATGTGTATTATAGTGTATATACACATAATACTCCCGCCCTCCAACATATTCATATAATGCCGTTATCTAATTTTTGAATCCGTGACATGAATACGCGTTGCTTGCTATATAGTAGTATAGTAATATAGTGAGTAGATTCGTGACCGTTAGAGACAATATAACTCGATGAGCTATAACTTTTTTTTTTCTTTTTTTTAATAAAATGATTATTAGGTCAAAACCATTTTTGGGCAAAATTTTTGGTGTAAACATCATAATCTTTAAATTAAAAAAATTAAATTATAATTTCATGCAAGTTTTTTATGTTTTGTATTATGTATATAAAAAATTATGTTCGGTTTGAGGAGTAAAATTATGGTTTATAAAAGTGTTGAATTTGGGCGAAGCGTGAAGTTTTATTTTGTTATATATATAGTAGGTGTAAATAAAAAAAGTTCATCAACCCTAATTCATAAACAAAAACATTTTGTATATTAATGATGCGAAAAAAATGTTCGTGTAAATTTTGTATATTTATTTTTAGTATATATATAGAAGACATAAATGAAGAGAAATACTTTTTTTTTTGCCAGCATATCCGGTAATTAGGTTAATTTACAGTTTAAAAACTATTAATTCGTTTTTAATAAAATGAAAAGCATTTAATTTTTACTAATCTTTTATTTATTTTATAAAATAACAATCTTTTAAATATATAATGGTAAAATAAATTATGATGATCAGTTGAATGATTAATTTTGAAAGTTTTTTTTTTGATGTTAAGATGTAATGCACTATTAAAATTGGTGTTTATAATTATTATTATTGTTCTATATTTTTGAAGAAATAAATTATATGCATGTTGGTTCTATATTTATTTCGTGTTTCCTGGAAACGTAAGTGCTTCAAAATAAACATTAACCATCGTCATAAAAAATAAAACTGCATTACTTATGAACAGTCTAGTTATTTTGTAATTTATACAAAATCAGATCTAGTTTTCGTATCAAATCATCACCTTTTTCGTAGCAAGTTTTTTTTTATAACATTCCTGCACAAAAAAAAAAAGTTGTTAATTATAGTAAATAATTACTATTTATATTATATTTTGTTGTTTTAAAGGTAAGATGCGTGATCCACTTATTTCTTATTTAATTTGTGTGTTACACAATTTCGTAGAATTATAATTATGTATAATTATAAAATATTGATGAAATAATATTAAGTTAAATTAAATAAAATAAAAGTTCTTAATAAAATAAATGAAAATATGGTCTCTTTTAACTGCGTTGCAATAAATATACTTGCGTGCGTATTTTTAATGAAAAATTAATGTAGCTCTTAACACATTTATTATTTGTTTGTTTTTTTACTTATTCGAAATCCAAAGTATACCTATACTTTATTACTCATTGCAAAGTATTACTTGCATCATTTGTTGTTGTAATTCTAATTTTTTTTTTTTTAAAGCATTGCATGATTTTACTATTATACAATAATTTTGTGACATGGGAATTTTTTAAAAATATTATATTAATCATATAAGTACAGAATGGTGTACAATATTTTTATATATTTTACTATATCTAGCATTTATATCCCTCACAATCTTTATAAGTAGTTATACATTTTGCCATAAATAAATAGCATTATTATATCAACCATGCATGATACCATAATAATAATAATAATAAATTTATAATCTCCCACTTCAAAAGAAGTTGTGATGTAATACGTATAAGAATGAAGACTTATTATATTACGTATATTATTACATAAAAAAAGTAAGAAAAATTATTTAATTTCGTATATTCATGTATGTCATATACGTGATAACTTGTAAATTTATATATATATGCATTTAAAATTATAGTACATTAAAATTTGCCATAGAAACCTAAATTTGAAATGATGCAATTTTATATTGAGCATAAAGTGAAAACAATAAAATTATATAGTATAATGCGTGACATTTTATATACTTAACATCTTTTGTATCAGTCACGTGCATTTTTGTTTTTTATGTAATTCGTGTAGGTTTCATTCAATGAATATTTTGATTTTATATTGAATGGCAGGCGGGGTGGGCGTGTCCCACGATGCGCTTGCTTGATGTGTGTATGTGTACTAAATATCCAAATGGACCGAGACCATTTATTTCGACCGTCTGTGTGTGTCTGCTTGGGGTAAAACTAAGAGAAACTTTCACCGATGCACATGTTAACAACTTTCACTATCTAATCCATAGTATTAATAATTGGTGATCAAAATAGTCTTTTTTCTTTCTCTCTTACTGTTTGACTATTTTTGGATGATTTATGCATTTCTAAAAATAAATTCATTTACATATAGATGCAATTTCTATGGTGTTAGTTTATCAATAAATCTCTATCAAAACTAATAAATGAATGTATTGAGTTTTATATAATTATAAATTAATAATTATACATGTATATATTATATACGTATATTTTAAATTATCAAACTATTACGATAAAAAAAGCCTCAATTTAAAAATTTTGCATGCAGCAATAAATTTTTAAAAGGGTAGAAATTCAATATTGCATGGGAAAATATAATACAAAATATATAATAAAAGTAAAAATTAACTTAACCCATATCTCTATAGAGGATAAAATACCTTTCATTTGAATGTCTAATCATGTATTTTTGACTTATCGATTAAATTAATATTTCTACAGATTTCACCATAATATTTTAGAGTATATGTATGTGTACGTAATGTATGTACCGAAGTTTACAAAAACGTGCAGAGAAGAAATATAAAAATTATTACATGGAGTCTACTCCCTTCTATTTTATACTTATGAACTTACATCTATACAACAGATTTTGCAATCAGTTTAGAAACCTAACACACGGTAGTTCATGAGCTTCGTACAACGCTTTATTATAGAACAAAAAAGGGAAAGTTTTTTTTTTTTTTTTTAATATATTTAATTTTTATGTTCTCTTATAATGTTCAAAAAATATTATTAAAAGCATAAAAAGGTAAAAAAAAAAAAAAAAAAAAAAAAGGCATGTATTAAAAAAATGAAAGGTATAGTTATGTTATAACATAACTATAAATGTAGAAAAAAAGATAATGATTTGAAATCAAATTTTTTGACTATTTATTAGTGAAAAGAATTATTAATAAATATTACAGATTATCACTTATAAATTATAATACTTATAATATGTATCAGTTATTTAGACTCTTATATTTTATTAATAAGTCAAACTTTCCATTGATTTAAATAAAAATGAAAAGTTTACAAATATTATCATTATTTTTATATATATAATTATATGGTAATAAAAACTATAGGTTTTAAAAATCAATTATTCAAATAAACGTTTATTAAATATCAATACCTATGATAATTTAATATACTTTTATTATTTGAAAGTTATGAATATTTTAAACAATAACAAATTATGATACATATGCTTAAAAATGCGCTGATTTATATGATTTTTCTAAAACTTGCATTTCTTTGTTACTTATATGTTTACATTTAAAAAAAAAATTATGATGCAGTAAGAAAAAAAAATTGATATTGCTGCAAATATTACATGCTTTTGTTTTTTTTACATTTTTGTTTCACGTTGTTGTAGTAACACGTATTATTGTTTTTTTGTGCAGGTTTACCGTGCACGATCACGAATAGTGATTACAGACATGACTTTTCAAATAAGTGCTCCCAAAATAAAATTTAAAAAAAAAAAAAGTTGTAAAACAAGAACATTTTGTATAGTCAACGGGTTTTTAATAAAGTAGGAAATGATAGATTTCAAAAGTTTACTTTTTTTTTCTTTCTCACTGGACGCTGCTGTGAATTAGGGCTTTCTTTCGGTCAATCAAATTATTTTTAAATCATTGGACATGAAATTTCTTTCACGTGGTCACAATTTTATATATATATAAAAATATACATCTGCTTTTAACTTTTTATTAAACAGTTTTTCATTACATTGGGTTCTCATCGTTATTATTATAGTTTGATCATAAAGGCACGGATGATGGTAATTTTTGCTCTGCAATTATATAGCAAGGTGTACTTGAGCATCTGCCAAATGTCTTTACTTTACATACTACCATCTTATATATATATATTAATGCCCAAGGAACACACTACGTATACCTTTTTAATTAAGCACCTTTAAGTCGCACTTCGATTTTGAGAAATCATTTTACATTTGGTATTGGGGTCTGCTATAAACATAAAGCTTACATCTTGATAAATAAAAGCTTTGTACGCATTCTTTAATTATTTTTATTAATTTTGGATTATAAAACCCGATACTACTTTAAACTTAAACTACAATTATAAGAGGAAACAACTTGGGTATATAATATAGAGCTGCAAAAACATGAGATCATAATTCTCTATAACGATAACCTTCATTATTTTGTACACATATACGGTCAAAAATAAATGCGTATACACAAATTATCCTAGCTCATTTTTAGCAGCATTACAATTAATTTATGTTACACTGTATAGTGACTATATGGGTGAAAAGCATATTATGTTCTACAGTATGATTATTTACTAAGTCAATCGTACTTATTTTTCAAAAACAAAAGACACATATAATTATTAATGTCCCAAAATAGAAACAGCAGCATAGATGCAACATAGATTTAAGTAATTTATTTTATCCATTGGTGCTATTTAATTTGCAATGAAGAAAAAAGAACTCGAGAACTTTTAACGACATCATAGACTGGAAAGATCCCTCGGAAGTTGACTTTGACATTTGCTGTGCTGTGCAAAACAATAACCATGTATACCGTAAAAGAAGATTTAAATGCACCAGCAATAAGTTGACGTGAGTTTCCTTGTCTCTATGACTGTTGAGTGACGCCTCAAGTACTCGAGTGCGTGTTGAAGAGTGGATATTTGGGTCAGCGGAAGTTTGAAGCCCCTGAGGTCAACAAGCACCTGTGAAAGGTGATCGCCCTTTTGCTTATATACTTACTTGACACTCACATCACACGCTAAACAAAATAATCGTATAGTATTATTATTATCGTTTCGTAACATTTATCATATAACATGTACCGGAAATCACAACATAATATAATTAACATTTTATATTAATAGTATGTATGTATATATTATACATGTATAAAACATTTTACAATAATACATGGGCGGCTTCTTGTTTGAAATTATAATTGTGAGAAAGTTCATTATTCTGTATAGAAATTAGAAGTCATCTTGCATCTAGGAGAGATAGAAGATAAACCGTGAATCGTAGCTCAAAAAGTTACCGGGTTTTACTATATAGCTCGGTACAAAATTTTCCTCGTATATTTCATTCCTTCATTGCTCAAATTAGATTATACGATTCAAGCTTAAAAAATCACCGTTTAACCAAAAGTCAATACCAATGAGAAAAACTACAAAAAAAAAAAAAAAAAAAAAAAAAAAAAAAAAGGAATATTATCTTATATTCTAAAAGAGGGCCTGAATCGATTGATATGTGAATTTCTAATTTTTGAGTTTTTGACGTTCAGTCTGCAACTTATGCTTGTGAGCATAGGATAAAGTTGTCACCCGTGACGTCATTTTGTGACTTTTAAAAATTAATTAAAAATATTTAATAATTAATAAATTCAAAAATTAGAAAATTGCATATCTCTCGATTCAAGGCGATGTTCTCTTTTACAATATGCAATAGAATTACCCTCAAATTCTTTATAGTCTTCATCATTTCTCTCAATTTATCCATTCCTTTCATTGTTCAAATTTGACTGTATACGATTGTAAGTGATGTAAAACTTCTCTTGATTCTCACAGATATATTGAAGTACAGTCTGAATAATATAAGTTGATATCTCCGTGTTATGGAGCGTGTCTCTGATATATACTAAACATAAGTATAATATATAAATGCCTTCAGCGTGGGAGGATAAAACAGTTCATTTCATTATGTCGTGTTTGACGCCGCCTTGTCTGTCGGTCTGCATGCATGCTTACCTAGCTCAACAACAAAGATCATAATACTGGATGGAGATGCTGCTGCATTGCACTTTCATTATCTTTTAGCGTGGGAGAGAACTGCATTTTAGCTTGATTACTATACTGTCCTCTCTCTCTCTCTCTCTCTCTTATGTATAACCTTATGTGATTAAGTTCAAATCGTGGACCACACCACTTGATGAATATAGTTTTACTTTTTTTTTCTAAAAAACATTTTATACTTTGATTAATATTACTCTTAAAGTCAATAAAAATAATCTTACTTCTATCTAATATATTTTATATAAAAAAAAAGTAAGAAACAAAATCGCTTTCTATAATAGCAATCTTGGGTGGGCAATTTTTATGCTACTTTAAGAAAAAAATAAAAGTTAGAAATTGGCTTTTAAAGCATGTTAATGTGATTTAATTAAATATCACGAAGAAGTTTATTTCGTTTCGTGACAATACCTCTCCGATTTTTGTACATAAAAAAAATAAAAACTGTAATCTGGACACCTTTTTTTTTCTTTTTCAACTTCATTTTTCTTTTACATATCCTGTATTTATATTGTTGTATGTATATATAACTGCATTTACCATGTAATTATTTATTATAGCTGTACATGGCTTGTAGAAAACGATTAAATTATTTTTGATAACCTGGATTGAAAAGTAATACACCGTGACTCCCTCTTTTGGTCGATGCGGCGGACATTGCATGGGTTTATTTTTATATATTATTATTATTTAAAGTGAAACAGGAAGGAAGTATAGAAGGAGAGGAGAGGGTTGTTAGTGTTTTTTTATCACACGGTGAATAATAATTAACTATAGAATGTTCTACCTTGTTTTAATAAATTTCAAGTACTGGAATAATGGAGACTTCTGAATCTTATATAGCTGTTTTACGTTGTTTTGAGGTACTGTACATAAAATTATTATCTATATATTTTACTCTTTTAATCTATGATACTTGCCCTACACTCGTCACTCAAACTATATAACGTCATATTTGGCCATTTTTAGGCTATGTGCCAACGATCAAAAGCGGTATGAGGTATCATCATTTTTTTTCTTTCTTTTAATTTGACTAGATTGTATGCGGATGACGTCATATTTAATGCGCTTGGAGGCCATACTGGAGTAGTGCATAACATAGCTCAGCATAGGACAAACTTCATTTATTCTTGAGATACTAATTCAACATATTTACAGCATCAATGCTCTCAAAAATATTGCATAGTGTTTTTAAACTGGCAAAATGTTTTATTTTCCTATGCCACCCATGTTATCGAGTTATCCAACATGGCGTTGATTTTAACATGAATGCATAGACCCTATAGACCTATTTTTTTAAAAACTTATCAGCAATCAATTCGATGAAAAAGATCAATTCTATTAATTTCATTTATATATTTATATTATATAATATTTTACATATATCTATAATACACGAGCATAATAGCTATTTCCGACACTCATATTCATAAAACTTAATGCATAAGCACTTTATAATAATGATGATACCTTCATTTTTATATCATGTAAAAGTTTTTTTTTATATTATACCATGTTCATTTATGAAGTACAATTACCAAATGTAATATAACTACCTTCGCGTGTATAAGTAAGAATTGTATATACCTTCATTTTTTTTTTTTTTTTTTTTTTTTTTTTTTGTTATTGTTTTTTTGATATTTCTATCTTACATGCAAGCTTTGTATATTATTGTAAGCGGTGAACGAACTGGATGAACCGTGTATTGAAGTCTCCTAAAAAGACTGGGTACTAAGAGTGTGTGATAGAAATATAATAAAATAAATTAAGATCTAAATCTGCGAGAAAAATCTCATATATCGTGCAATTTTTTTTTCTGTATATATATATATATATATATATATATATATATATATATATATATATATATATATATATATATATATATATATATTATGACGAAATTTAATACTGTGTGTTTTTGCCAATAAGGTATAAAAATAAATTGCAAGGACCGTAAACTTAATATTTTTGTGTGTACATACGACCTTTCTAATTTTGTATCCGAGGTTATATAATACAGTGTATTTATAAATAATAACATAAGAAAGAAAATAAAATCTTCCAGTTGTTTTCTTTCTCCTTTGTTTATGTCACGTTTATTTTCTAAATATCATCATGAAATGTTGCTGTGTTTTTATATAAAATTTCATTATTTCCGTACAACACAAAATATTATTCTGATTTTGCAATTAAAAAAAATTCTGCATGTAGAAATAGAGAGTAACATGTTTATTGCAGTACATATTGCAATTTCTTAAAAAGAAGAGTACTTTGTTAGAGTTTGTAATGCCACAAAAATTATATTTCTTGTGATGATGTCAATTTGTATTATGATGTCTTAATCATTGCAGTCATTATTTTATATACAATAAAATGTATTTTTACAATTTTTTTGTGTATCATATAAATATTGTCCCAAAAGTCAGGCACCACTGTTGCAACCTTTATTGTATAACAAAAGTATTAATCAACTGAAAATGTTTTACAACTTTCATCAGCTGATGATTATAATTTGCATATTCAATGATTGATTTGAATGGGGTCTCTCCTTGTTCGAGCCTCACACGCGATGCCATGACTTTGGTGTCGGACAAATCTGTGAGCAACAGGCGGGTCTGTCTATAAGTCGTATATATATATACATGCGAATGTAATCAAGAGCAGTTGGGGTCTCGAACTCGAACCAGTTCTTCTCTTCTCCCTCTTTCTCACTCTCTCCTCACTCTCTCAAACATAGACCCAAACTTTGGCATCGGAGACCTAAAAAAAAAGAAGTAATAATACACAAAAACGAGATATATGCCTATAATATACTAAGCACTACTTACAAACTGTTTTTTTTTTTTTTTTTTTTTTTGCTGTATATTGAACAATGTTCTGACGTGCGAGAAAATGATATAATAAAAAAAAAAATCTACACGTAGAATAAGAAATGAAGCAGGATCTTATTTCATTCAAAACTATACAAGGTAATATAATCTCTACTTTTGCGGTTTCATTCTTCTCTTCTTATATTATGCATAAAAAACTATATAGATTTCATGTTATGTTTTTTTCCTCCCTTGATATAAAAATAATCTTTGAATAATAATATCTATATAAAAAATATATAAAGGTACAATAAAATTTAACTATACCTTGATATATATATATATATATATAATATTCTTACATACGTCAAGTATAAGCCACAAAGAGAGTATAATTATTTCATTGTTTTGTGTTTTGTTCCCCTTGAGATATTTAACCACGTTTTTGTTTACCGCATCCTTACTGAATGGACCAGTAACCTGGATAATAATAATATAGCACCAGGGACAAAAATAGTATAATATTATATCTCACACCGCACCTTTAGTAATTACATTAGTATTTATGTATGAGCTCAAATACAAAACTTTAATATAGTTATTTCTTTTCAACTATAGCCTTTCATAATATACATCTTTGATATCTGTATAAATTCACGTAAAACTACTCACAGTGGCAGACCAAAAAGTGCATACACTTGAACAAGAAGTTTATTATTATTATTTTTTAATGAGAATAACATTGAAATTTTAAAGCTATTATTTGAATGGTAAAGAAATTCAATCAATTTTGGATGATGAAAGCATTATGATGAAGCATTAATTCTAATGCTTTTTTTTTTTTTTTTTTTTTTTTTTTTGACAAATGAACAAAATATTGCGTTAAATATAAATTTTTATATATAGTGGCTTTCTGTAACCTTTAAATATAGCATTTATTCTCTTGACTTCATATAACTATAAATAGAACAATTTCCTCCAATGTTAATTTATATTTCAAGAAAATACACTAATTATTTTCTTTCTCACCATAAGAAATCAAATTAAAAATTTTATATAATATAATATAATTGGGAACCAAATAAAACTTCAACCAAATATTCTTTTATTCAACAAACCAGATATATATAATATCATTCTTCCCCCCTTTGGCACACCTGTACCTCTCGTGCATGCAGATTCACTAAATAATAATAATAAAAAAAAGTTCTCTTTCTCTTAATAATAAAAACATCTCGTGTAATAAAAGCTTGGACTTAAGAACATGTAAATAATGGAGCGTATCTCGAAGCTATTGAGACCTCCAACTATAAAGCAAGAACCACAACTTCCTTTTATATAAAGTGAGACACAAAGATATCTATCTCTGTATAATATATTTTTTTATTTTATATCTTTGTGGTCTGTGATGTGTCTGAAAAGAGGGAAGATTTTCTTACCTCTTGTTGTCCACGACAAACCGTGGGAAGGTGTTTTAAATATGATATAAATACCATATCAGTATTGTATTGTATGCTTGGTATAATTATCACACGCTGGAGTATATTATACGTAATTCGTCTTTTTTTTTTTCTTTTTTTTTTCTTTCTTTTTCTTAATTAAAGAAAGGAAACGTTCAATTTTCATATCTTATATTATTGTATATATAGCATAAAATAATTGCTGTATATATATTTCAAATTATCTGTATACACTCGTAATTAAAGATGGGAATATGAGTTTGTTATTTTCTTTTAGTAAAAAGAAGTTTTGAAATTGTCATTACGTCGGTAAGAATGTATAAATATTTCATTTTCTTTCGTATAATTGCAGTAGTATATATTTATATAAAGGGATAGGTTTAGTAATTTAATAATAACAATAAAATAATGAAGTTAATTCTATATATGAAACGAATGCTATCTTTTCTAGCCAACCATAGGTAAAAATTCAGTTATTAAATTGCAAGAACGAAAAAGTGTATTTTTCAAAATTATTCTTTTAGTGAAATATTAAAAATTGTATTTCACTATTCTCTATGTTTATAAGTGCAATTGCATCATTGCATCAATATTACAACGCACGTATAATATATAGAAGGTATACGTTGAATATGATTGAGCTTTGCGTGATAAATTGTACTTAATCTTGCATGCAGTAGTTTGCCGAGTGTTTTTATTTAGTATTATCACTATAATACGTTCATCATATATAACGCAATAACCTTCATTATATATTATCCAGTATTCATGTGCATAATATAGCAACCAGGTGCATGGAAGAATTATCTCAATTTGTACTATTTTATGCATATATAACTGACAAACATTGTAATTTTGATATAATACCATAAGTATTTACATACATGTATTTCTGCCTGGAAGCAATTAAAAAAGTATTAACTTTGATTTAACTTAATATATAACATTGATTTGTTTAAATTTATATTTTAATTCTTTTCGCCTTCAAAATAGTAAAAAAATATAATATATGGGATGAAAAAAACGACAGAAACACAAAATGTCAGTGAAAAATGTATAAGAAAAATTCATAACAATGGTATACGTGTTTTTAAAATTTAAAACATTTTTTGGTCAGTAGCACCACTGTGTCACCATTGCATTTCTCTTTTGCATTTTCTTACGTGAAATATTTCCGTGAACCACAAAATGAAAAAAAATAATGCTGTGGAAAGTATGACAAAATGTAGAGTAAAATAGTGTTATTTACATTTTTTTTAGCACATGCATAAAAAATATATATTGTCATGTGCCAATAAGTGGTAGAGAAAGAAATAAAACATTGTATAGTAAACAGACCATGAAACCACTTTACCTCTTATAATAGAAAACTTATATGTATACATATTATTTTTTTTTTTAAAGTGACAATAAATTTCTCCCATATATGGTAACGTCTATAAATATAACCTTGTTGAATTAAAAATTTTCGATTTATTTATTATTTCCTATGTATAATATGTTGAATGAATCATGATTTTTATATTTAAATTAAAATTGAAAACCTTCTTTGATATAAAGTGTAAAATGCCACAACATATATGCATGCAAAACAACAACAAGGACTTTTACCTTATTTGAAAAATATATTATATTTTAAAAGTTTATTCTTGGCCACAAGAGGTCATTTTGTCCATACATATTAAGTGAAGTTTTAAATCACGTGACCGTATTAGGGATGACCCTGCGAGGTCATTTGGTTAATACGATCTCACGACGCCTCTCTCTCTCTCTCTCTCTTTTAACTTAATAGAAAAATCTTTTTGAGACTGCGTAATATAATATTAATGTTGGAAATAAATTACACTTTATGCAGGTTGACTTTATATGGCTAAGATTAAGTTATGAGTGATGAATTTATTTGATAAATCTCAATGCGAGCTAACGACATGTCATATTATAAAATATTTAGAGATCTGTTATGTCACAATGTAAATAGCGTAATGACATTGATCATCCTCAACACAAAACAAATCATACATTTGCTATAACTGTCATATAGCATATCAAGACTTTTTTTTTTTTTTTTTTTTTTTTTAAACGAAATGGCTTAATAAGTTAAGCAAATAATATTTCGGTATCATGGTATTCAAAAGTACACTAGATTATACAATAGCAAGCAGTTGGTCAAAACTACATTACATAGGTTTGAATTATTTGCTCAATCAAAGTATTTGATATATCGATTGGATTTTATTTCTGCCTTTTATTTACATCATCAGAAAGTTTAAAAATTAAAATGAACACAAAATATTTAAAAATATTCTATTGAGGAAGTAAGAAATAAAACTTGCATATTCATATTACATATTATTATATAGTACGCATTCTTACGTTTACAATGCAAGTTGAGTTAACTCTTATAACGATATTGATCTTTATAATATATAGGAACAAATAAAAAAAAACTGCTGTGTTGTTTCTAATTTCTCCATTATTGGTGTAGCAATAAGTATTATTACGCAACGTATTGTTTAACTATGATATAAAATATCACGTATATCTTGTTTTATTGTAAATTATATCTTATTCACTGAATACAATTGATATTTTTGATTACATTTTTTATATTATAAATTACTTTTTCTTTATATATATATTTGAGGCGTTGTCGATATATTCGATTTTTTTATACAGAATATGATTTAGCAATCGAAAGTTTTTTTATTATTATTATTTTTAGAAATTGCATCTCTCGCCTAAATAACTTTTGATTTAAAAAGTATAAATATTATTAATAGCTCTTTTTTATTGTTATTATCAACGCTTGAATAGCTTTTCAACTTCTCACTTTATATATTTAAAAAATATATTTTTATATTTATAAACGATTAATTATAATAATTTCCAATATTTCTCTCTTATATTTTTTTAAATTAAAGTTTTTGTGACCTAAAATTTTTTAATAGTTATTATTGAATTTTATCGATGATTTATTGGTTTACAATATTCTATTGGTTTACCACATATGTAATATAATAATATAGATATTATTTTTAATCTAGATCAAGGCTTCATATTAAATTATGCTTTTATAGGAAGTCTCGTGGTTATCATTGGAGCATTAAAAGCTTATTTTGGCATTTTTCTAAAAATAAACTAATAGATTGATACTGCAAACTTGTGTTGTGTCTGCTAGGAATAAGTGCAAGTCAAATAATGATATTTTTTTTTTATTTATTATATAATTAAAGCAAATGCTATAATTAGTAAGATTTAAATAAATTATTTTCTGAAAGTGGTCTATTTAGTCTCTTTTTTTATATATGAGTTTGAAGCACTTATTTGTAGTTTGTTTGTTTGTTTGTTTTTTTGAAGTTTACGACGATTGACGACAAAAATTGTCTTCCAATTCCATACTTACAACTCGTAGTTATAGAAAGTCAATAGGACGTGCAATTTTTTTTTTTTTTTTTTCAAAATAATATTGAATATAGTAAAATGAGTTTCAAAAATCTTTAAAAAAAAAATCAAAAAAAAATCAAAAAAATCAAAAAAATCAAAAAAATGCAATATAAACTTATTATTTATCTTAGAATCTAATTGTAGTACATTTTCAATTATCTTTAAGTCTAAACAGGTATAGTTAAATAAATTAGAGCAACTTTGTAACTAATTTATGATATTTAACTGCTCTCATAAGATAAAGATGTGTTCTCCATAGCGTGTGCCAAAAATATATCAATGCCAAAATAATAATAATAATAATACTGAACGTACTTTGGTGTATTTTATATTATTATCTCCAGTAATTAGTAGTCTTGTCTGTTGAAACTGCTGTGTATGATGATACATTGAGTAAGAGCGATGCATAATAAGACATTATAAGAGTGCATGTGATACCGGTGTTATGTTATGTAGCGCTGGCGCCCCATGACGTCACGTTAGTCCGGGTCACGCCGCCTGTTGCTCGGCTCGCTTGGGGCACACAATACACTTCAGGTCCCGCTAACTTTTAGACTCAATGCACGACCCAAAGCAAACCAAACTACAACAACATTTTTAGACTGGAAGAAGAAGAACAGCTGTTTAATATCTACCTTGGCCAAGGCCGGCTTCCTTTTTTTTTTTTTTTTTTTTTTTTTTTTTTTTTGAAAGAACATTAAAAGGGCATCCTTGATATTGCTTGGAGAACTACTTTTGGAAATTATATGTTATTTGGCGAACAATTTTTCAATTTGAACAAATGTTTTGGTCAGTTATGTTTGTAGGCTATTTCAGAATCGAATCTTTCAATAATATAGTCTTCCTTATTATACTGTGCAATAATGCACCCATTAAATTACTGCAAAGACTCTCTGATATTATAATTGCTCGGAGAGTTTACATAACTCCAAACTGCATAATGTATAGTTTCTTTGTGTATGCACACTAAATTCCAGACAAATATTTTAACGCTATGTATACCGAAATGAAATGAATAACTTTCAATTTTAGTGTTGCATTTCAGTTTATAGTTGTAATTTTTTTAATTTGGTACCAAAATTTAATATTACACAATATTATTTCGTTTTGTGGTCATTTCCTTATAATAATATAATAAATATGCAAAAATATTTGCAATAACTTCCTTAATAACTTAAATAATAAAAACCATATTATACTTATTTTCCCACACACAAAATTTTATACACTTTAAAGAATAAAATAATTTCACACCTCATCGACTTATAATAATTATCTTTTTTCATAAATTTATTACCTTGAAAAAAAAAAAAAATGATGGAACAATATCAAAATATTTTCTAATAAGTACAAATAATTTAATTTTCAAGGCTAGTAAAATTTTATAAATTATGCGGTTTAAAAAAAGGAGCTATAATCTGTGTATATTTTGACAAACGATGCATCGTATCCATGTCGCAACTTATCAATAAGTCATCATTTATTATTGTCTTCCTTCAAGGACAGAAAGATTAACCTCTATAAGTCTTTTACACTGTCTTGGTAAACAAGTTAATATTATATTTTTATTATTATTACTTATTACTGTATCTATGCATTTCACCTTTTTTATGTATATGTAACCGGTTTTTTGTACTATGGAACTTCTTTGAATATAACTAAAAAAAATAATAATAATTAACGAATGAAAAACGCATTCTTGTTTTGTATAAAATAAGAAGAGCTTATATATTATACATTCCTTTTATATATTATAAGATTTAATTTATTTCTTATGTATAAATTAAATAAATGCAATCTTTCATTTTTGAGTTTTTCAATTGTATATAATAGAAATTTGAACGTGCTAAAAGAAGGTTCTGTTTTATGGTTGTCACGATTTTTTTATAATATACAGTTTATATTTGGAGTCAATTTTATTATATGTTTCGTTTACGTCCGAGATTAAAAAGATCACGCTATCGTTTCATCAATAGTTTTAATTTTGCATGTGGAATGTGTATTATACTGTATAGGTACACCTCAACAAAAATAAAGCAACAATTACTTTATCAGTACTGTTCAAATAAGTCATTTGAAACAATTGAAACAATAATCATGTTTAATATATAAATACACATACGCGGAATTTTATTATATTATAAAAAGGGACACAAACCCGATAAATGGCAATAATTAAAATTTGATATTAACCTCATAATACGAAACAAAGAAACTACAGTATTTATAAAGCTATATCTTTATGTCAATAATTATAGCATATATGTTGGTTAACTGGAACAGTATTTTATATATAATTATGCTTCATAGTATATAATATTTATGCTATGAAACATATAAATATATATATATATATATATATATATATATATAGCTATTCGCAATATACTGTAACATTAATTATATTTTAATGAATGTACTTATTACAATGACAAAGTATAATGAACAAGTGTTGCTGAAAATGAGTTAGCATAATAATTATTATACGTATTTATTTATGTCTATCATGCTGGAATAGAAAACAGATATTAATGCATTGTTACTGGTTCCAGGTAAAACATACTATCATATCTGTTCCCGGTTAATATTTACTTATGAGAGAATCCTTATATCCCTGTATAGCATCAGTAAAAGTAATTTTCTTCCCGTGTACTTTTAAATCTGTAATTTCCTCTATACTGAATTTTTAACACCGATTAGCAAATATAAATGATTCAAAACTTTTCCTTGCTAAATGAAATGATTATATTATAACTATATAATACAAAAAAAAAAAAAAAAAAAAAAAAAAAAAAAAATCATATTGAACCTCCTTATACAGTATGTAAATTTAACTAGCGTATCTAAAAATCTCTACTTAATACGGAGTGAAATGATTATTTATTACAATTAAAAAAACATCGTGATTAGAATAATAGTGCAAAGAAGATATACACTCTCATTATAAGGTTATTGCACTATATTATATATGTATAAAAGTAATCGTCCCTGGGTTCCATACATTGTGTAGTATATACCATATTTGTAAGTGCAATGCGTGCATATAACAACGTGCATTATACCAGTTTAGTTGCAGTTCAGTGCAGTGTTAACTCAAGTAAACATCGCCGCTCGACGGGAAAGTTTTTATTTTCTTAAAAAAATATATCACAATAATTGCTTACGTATAGAAAGTAATTAGAACTTTTCTTTTATTTATAATTGTAAAGAAATTGCATATATAGCTGTAAGGCAAGTATTATATTATATGCTCTGATTAAATTTTTTTTTTTCATGTATAGAGTATGATTATAAAAGTCGATGAGATGAGTATAGAAAATTATATTGTATAATATATTTTTATTGCATTTTATTTATTGATGATTGCCGACTAGTGCTCTGTGATCTGCTTTTCATCTCATCTCTTTCTATACTTTTTTTTTTTTTAATGATTGTTCCATGAAATCAAATTGCATCTTTCATTACACATATAGGGAATATAATGATGTGTTATGCCTTTTTACGTATCATGAGAATTATTTATTATTAAAAATTATTATGATTATTTTGCCTTCGTGAATGTTTTTGAAGAAGTGTATATGTATAGACAATAATAAGATTGAGTATAGTAAACTTATATTTTTGAAGTCTTTTGAAATAATATATAAATAACAATGATATAATTTTGTTTTTGCATGATGTATAGATTTTTTTCCCCCCATTGGGATTATATTGGATGTAATTAGATTCTAGATTAGTATGTTATATTGTTGTCTACGTTTTTTTTTTTTTTTTTTTTTTATTAATAAATTACTTTACGTTCGTTTTTGTCGTAAATTATATTACATGCAGAATTGTTTTTTATATATATATATATATTTTTTTTAATAAAAGTCATTCTTAACTTTTTTATGTTATTTTATTTTATTTTTTTGTACTTTTACTTGAAATAATTACCAATAATATCGTCTCTTCCTATAGCTATATGTTTCTGAAGCGCTAAATTAGAGTTCAGCGTAGAGTTGGATGACAGAGGAAGGTGCTTTTTTTTTTTTCTTTGTCACGAAACCTATTTGAACAGATTTAAAGTAACGTTTTATTGTTAAATAATAATAACAAGGAAATTTATTGTACCAACACCAACATCTAATCTAGATTAAAATAAGATTTTCTGCCTTTTGTTCAAATTGCTAGATTGGTAAATAGATTAAATAAGTGTATAAATAAAGTATAATACCATATCAAAATTAGAGGAAAATAACAATTTTATAAATCTTTAACTGGAACATATACTGTGTTAATTGATATTTTTATGCTTCTAAGCGTTTCAAGAACAATATAATATATAACAGAGAGATTTCTCTATATCCATTCCGTATTACAATTAATAATTATTATATTTTATTTGATTTAGTCAATTTAACATCTGTATTTTATTATAATGCTTTCTCTTTTTTAATTTATTCTTTATATAAGATAATTTTTTGGTTAAAAATAATGAGAACTTTTGTTCCGAAGCAGTGATTTTGAAGGTGTGAAAACTAAGGAGTTGTGTTTGATTTGTGTGCAGAGCTGCTAAGATGGGTGAGCGGCGAGGAACGAAGGCTCTGGAGCTGTGGTGCAGACGTGTGACAGAGGGTTATCCAGGGGTCAATGTGTGCAACATGACTACCTCGTGGAGAGATGGACTGGCTTTCTGTGCTCTTATTCATCGTTTCCGTCCAGACCTCATGTAAGTAAAGTTTATTTTTGGCATATTTTATGTAATTTTAGGACTGAAAAGTTAAATTTTTACACTTTTAATTTTTTCCTTTAACTTTTTAATTGTGCTATATATAATTATTTCAGTTAAATTTCGCAACAATATATTATACTTCTTTGTTTTATATTAATTAGATTAATTAACTAAATATTAACGTATAAACATCAGTAAAATGTAACTCTGAATTCGAGAATCTTGTGCGGCAGTTTCTGAAACTTATGATTAAGTCTACCAAAATTAATTTATTATTATTTTTAATTAACTATGACAATACTATCATTAATGCGATATTGATCACGAGAAAGGAGGTTGAAAATTGGAACTAAATTTTTTTGTAAATAGGTTGTAAAACTTATGATTAAGTTTATCAAAAATAATTAAGTAATATTTATTAATACGAAAATAATAAGATCGTTAATGCGATATTGATCACGAGAACGGAGTTTAAAAATACGAACTTATTAGTTTTGTTGTAATTTTGCAGTGACTTTGCGAGCCTGCGTGATGGTGAAGCTCGTTACAACAATGAGCTAGCCTTCACTGTGGCAGAGCGACACCTGGGCATCCCTGCACTGCTGGACGCAGAGGACATGGTGGACTCTCATGCTCCAGACAGACTCTCGGTGCTCACGTACTTGGCTCAGTACTATCAGACCTTTGGACAAGCGTCTCTGGCAATGGGTAAGCTTGCATATCGATCACCATTACATTTTATGATAAATGGTTTAAATTATATTGGCAGTGATAAAGAGTCTGAAATAGAAGTTGAAATATTTAAAATAAGGAAATGCAATTAAAAAAAAATATGGTTTTAAATTATTCCTATATTTGTTAATACTTTTAATGCTATGGAATGAGGAACACTATTTTTTTTTACTAACTCAGGTAGTGGAGCAAATTACTTACTAATAAATATTTAATAACTTTATGCCATCATTCCACTTTCAAGCTGGGCTGTATTAAAAAAAAAAAGGCAATGAAAGTAAGATATTAGTAAATAGTGAATTATTAAAATTTTCTAAAATTATGCAACAAATTTTAAAATCAAATGACATTTATATTTTATTATAAAAATATGAGAGAGAGGCATTCATTTTTCAATGCGAGTTGATTCAGCAATAGGAAAAAGGAAGCATACAGAACAGATAAAATTATCACCCAGGAAGTTCCATTCCAATATTACACACCTCATAGTGTGCAATACACAAATTAACTTTTACTAATCTATTTATTAGTGTGGATAAGCTGTACTCTCTAAAATCTATTGTCAAATCAAATAAACAACATCACCCATGATAAGAAGTAAGTGTTTGATAAGTATAAAGAGAAGGGAGGGGAGAAAGGTGTATTGTCATACACTGATAAGGAAGTGCAATTAAAACAGAAGTCTTCTTATCTACCAGTAGAATGAATGCAATAGTGTGAAGCAATTTGTAGTCGTGAAATCATCATTTATTGTAGGTAAATGGCTAATAAGGTTTACTTATGGTGTTCAGGAATCATCTCTCCTGGACGTGGATCACCAAGTAAGAGACTTGAGGCTAGTTCACAGCCAGAGATTCAAAGTCCAAGGCCACCAGAGGAAGTGCAGCCTAAGAAGGTATGTTAATAGAACTTTAGTATATTGCAGACATTGCAGTTAAATATATGGCATGTAAATTTTTAACACGACATGGAGCCTTACTTGCTTTGTATGAAACCAATACAGGAATAAGCTGTATATAATATACATGGATTGGTCGATTTTGTCTTCAAGTCTATATGAACTGACATTGAAAAACTTAATCTTAATATACAGATTAGTATTAATAGGAAATATTTTTTTACCTTGAATCAATGAAAATTAGAATTCATAATTTTATTTTATAACCATGCTTTTTTTTTTTTTTTTTTTGCCACAAAATAATAATAAAATACTTGTTAAAATTAGAAGCTTTGAACAAGCTATGATATTATAGTAATTTGCAGCATTATGGGGTTTGCATTTATTCACATAAAAAGTTTTCACCTCTCTGCATTAAATTTTTATCTGTCATTCTAGACCCCAGCAAGTAGCTATTTTATTTATGAAATTGATTTAAAAAATATGTACTTAATGATACTTAATTGATAAACCAATAAAAACATATTGAAGAAAAAGCAGCTAATACAATCATCCATGGCATAAAGGTTACATAAAACTAGATACTGCTTTCATAAGAAAAGGGCTCAAAACTGAGACTGTGAGCTCTGTGCTTGGGACACCTGCATGCAGAAAAACACATGCCTTTTCATTGACTTCCTGTCACTCATTAAAATGTTGCTTCTAAAATACTGTCGTTAAATTTGCAAGAATATTGAACTACCATAATATTGTCAACATTCTTGCAAATATAATGACAATACCAGCAACATGAGTGGCAAGAGGTCAATGAAAAGTATTGAGATCAGCATGTCCTTTCTTGTAACCTTTATGTCATATACCCACAAGACGGACAGGCGCCCCTGTTACCTATTTCTCACCTCTCTTTCTCCCACATTTTCAAATCCATCTAATTTATTATGTATGCAATTATTATAGAGTCTGTTAATAATTCATACAAAATATTAAAATAGTAATTCTTTTTACAGGACATTGCCTGCAATTTTTAGATGTATGTGCATGCTTATAGGTAATTGTGTACAGTGCATTGAAGTGCATATTATATTGTGCTTGGTATGAATGTATATGGGCTATGAATGTGAATGCAAAGCTATTATTTCCTATCCTTTAAACTCATTGCCAAAGTAATGGTAATAATATTCCTGTGCTTCATTTTTATTATTATTATTATTTTTTTTAATAATAGGCCTATAAATTCACTGCTATAATATTATTCAAAAGCAATTTCTTTTTTTGGCTTTAAAAACAGTGTGGTGTTAAAGGCTTTAAATAAAGTTTTCACATAGCTTTTTTTTTCTTTATCATAAGAAGTGCATTTTTAAATACTGCACTTTTATATTTTCAATATTTTGAATATAATTTTAATTTGCAGCAGTGAATTAAGTTTATTTCTGTGAATTTTCAAGTAACGTTGATTTATAGCTGCTTTAATGAAGCACAAATTTTATTTTTCCTTCTAAATTTAGATTTAAACTTCAATATAGAATAATATTCTTATATGGTTAAATCTTTTTATTATTATATAATAATAATTATATTGAAACATAAGCAATATGTACATGGCAGTGATTTGTTATATTCCCATGTTCAGTGGTGAAGTTGAATTTTGAGTGGAAATCAGCACGCTGAAATTTGGTGTAGGGTTGCATGATATTTCTAAATTACATCTGTATATTTTTTTTTACATGATATAGACTACGTACAGATCTGGACAAAATTTTGACACGTTACGTATGGGCACTTGTGTTTTTTTCTCATCAGAAAAGCATTAAGTTTGTGCAGGTTGCCTTTATGTCCTGTTTTAAAACTTTTGTCCAGAGTTGTATCTTGAACATTGTACTTTTATTTTATTTTTTTAATCCATTGGAAAAAAAAAGAGCAAAAGTAA
The DNA here is from genome assembly GCA_949318235.1 of Ecdyonurus torrentis. Classification (NCBI taxonomy): domain Eukaryota; kingdom Metazoa; phylum Arthropoda; class Insecta; order Ephemeroptera; family Heptageniidae; genus Ecdyonurus; species Ecdyonurus torrentis. Next base: position 22,988,327 of record OX439128.1, on the reverse strand, counting down.
ATAATATTAAGCATATTTATATGAACTTTTTTTTTTTTTTTATTGATTATTATTATTTATTTTTTTAAGGTGATATGGCGAATTTCCTTTTTTTTTATTTTTTTTTTTGGTCTGGCTTACAGACGTGATTTTAAATTTATTTTTCAATAATATGTTAATTTTACTTTTGCTCGACCAGGAAAAATTATTCTTCAACTGAACTCAATTAAAAAAAAAAAACTGATCCACTGAACGTGTGTTATAATAAACTCATAAACCAAACTGTATTATTTGGTATGTCATTACTTAATGCTTACGTTTACTTTTTATATTTATTTTAAACATTATTGCAAAAGTGATTGCGAGTAAGTAATTTTCTAAATAAAATTTTTAGTTAAATATTTCAGTGGCTTTACCTGGTGATTGGTTATTTTCTCTCATCTTTTTATGACACACATTAATTTTAATAATATATATTTATATACTTTTCTTTTGTTTTCAATATAATATTTATTTTCTTGCAAATTTTGATATCAATATTATACTGTATAATACACTTGACACATTTTTTTTTATTTTTTATTTTTTTTTATTTTTTTATATTTGCAGAGAATGCGATTTCAAAATTAAAATTTGACAATTGTGTGCCTTTATTTGTTTATTTATTTCAAAATATAATTCAAAAGAAAAAGGACAAGAAAAAACAGCAAGCAGGCCTTACCATATAGTGAAGATTGCTAGCACTACCAAACTATGGGACACTTCTCGTTTCACTATGTTAAGGCCCTTGCTTGTTTCACTAATCCCTTTCTTTCAAATTTATCATACCTAACCACAAAGGTTAATTTTCCCCAATATCTCCTATTCATTTAATTTGTTATTTATTTTATTTACTTAAAATCATATTATTTTATGATTAATTTCTTTACTATACTTTGTCCTACCAGGTAGAATACATTAAATAACTTTTTTTTAATATATAGATTTGTAATATATTTTCTTTCCATTCATAAAATTACTTAAAATTTTATTTAAATATTATTTACTCACAGCTTGCAATATATTGTTGTTACACATTTAGTAATTGATTTTTCACAGGAAAAACCTTGATTTATGTGCTGCAATGTGATGTGTATATTTATTTATTGTATGTTATAGCCTAATTTAACCCCACACTGTTTTGTTCATTTCCTCAGGATGATAGCTTGGACATTATTGGCCAATATAAGCCAGAAATATTCTGCTAGCAGGTAATTGCTTGTGTTATTATTTTTTTTGCTTTGCCTTTTTTCCATGTTTTTTATTGTGAGAGTTGAAGTATGTGATATTATACAAAAACAAATTAATTCAAGTCTTATATTCGACCTATGAAGTATTTCTTTGAAATTTAATTTAAATATTGGCGGGGTTGACAAATGCAATGTTTTGATTAATTCTGATTGGTTAAATTGCACTTTGTTACAACTAACGCCATCTCTTGCGTATGAGTATCACTGATTGCTTTCGAAATTTATTTAAATGTGAAAGCTATGAACTTTTACTTTTTATATTAATTTTCAGTTTCAATAAAACTAAATAGAAATTATGCCCTGTAAATTTTAATAATTAGTCATTATGAATAATAATTTATAGAAATGCATGAAAGAAAGTAAGTCTTTTGCTGTGTATAATTCATTAATATTCCATATAATTATTATTTATATCAATTTCTTAATATTATATGCTAATTATATTTCTTTTTATAATTGTGGTCTTTTAATTTAATATATTTTAAATGAATTAAATAAATATAACAGAAAGTTACTTTCTTCGATGTCATTTTTTTCAACATAAAATACAATTAAAAATTTCCCTTCATGTTAGTATGATAAAAAGTTATATTATATGATTATAGTTTTATAGTAAGATAACTCATTATTTTTATTACTTTATTTTTCAGGCTTGGCATTTACCTCGGGAAGCCTGCGAGTCCTGTGGCTTACCCGTGTTCCTTGCAGAGCGACTAAAATGCTTTGGTCGTACATTCCACCGCACTTGCTTCAAATGTGCTCGGTGTGGCACTCAACTCAGCACTGCCAACTGCTATGAGACCGAGAGCCACGCTTTCTGTTGTGAGGTTTGTCCTGATGAGGAAGCTAAAGAGAGAGAGGCATCTGCAACAAAACCTGAGGTACATGATACCTCAAGTGAAGGAGAAGATGATAGTGTTGCAGGTAGCTATGATGAATATAGCAACAATTTTGAGTCAGCATTAGAAATACCAGCTACAGCCCCTCTCTCTGATCCTGCTTTATCAGCTTTCCTCAATGGACAACTCTCACAAACAGAACCTATCACAGTTACCAATAGCTCTCCACAACTACCAGCGATCTCAAATATTAATCAAGATGATTCTCATATTAATAAAAAAGAAGAAACTAAAAATTTAGATAGTATTAAAAGTGATGAAGATGATAGTATTGGTGGTAATAAATTAAATTGCTCAACATTAAATAAAAATATTAATGATGAGAATCAAATATCAAGTGGACAAAATATTAATAATATTAAAAAAGATCTGAACTTGTTATGTGATAGTGATAATAGTAATGCACAAAAAACTAATGTAAATAATATTTCTAGTGACGTAGGTAATAGTTCTATTTTGTGTTCAAATTCAGTAGAATTAAGACGAAATTCCTCAGGAGAATCGTTAAGTTTAGTTAGCAGAAGAAAAAGTTTGTTTGAAAATTTAACACAAAATGAGGAAAAAATTACAGTTTCACGTAAATCGTCAATTGCACAAGAAGATTGCACTACAAGCACTGCTGATAATTCTGATGTAAATAAACTTACTACTGTTGTATCGATTGATGATGCAAATGCACAAGAAAATAAGATGGCACATAAAGATGACAATTCAGAAATTACTGAATCTCAAACATGTGACTTAAATGATGAAATAAAAAATTTAGAAATTAACAACGAAAATGTAGAAGCAGAGTCTAAAATAGATGATTCTAAACTGGAAGTGAAAACAGAGGAAATTATTTCTACAGAAGTAGAAGCTGATGTAGAAAAAATTAAAGTAGAAATTCCAAGTATAAAATTAGAAGAGGTCGAACAAGATGAGGAGGAGGAGGAGGAGGAGGAAGAAGAAAAATATCCAGATGATTTGAATCCCTTTGGAGATGAAGAAGAAAGTGAGAAGCCGGCTATCAGACGTTCCTCAACCAACCCATTTGGTTCTGACTCAGAGGAAGAGGAAGAAGAGCCAACTATAAGGAAAGTCCAACCAGCTCCTCGTAAATTGATCCCAGTTGATACTCATCTCAATCCTTTCTGGGAGGAGGGTATGGAAGAAGAGGAGATGCAGGAGAAACCAGTTCCAAGACCAAGGTCTCTCAGGTCAGTTGATCAGAGAATAAAAAGTTTATAATAATTTATTGAACGTAGAATTTTTATACGTTTATATCAAGGAAATGAAAATAATAACAATAAAAAACTGATATATGAATGACATTGCGATAATATAATATATAGGAAAAAACCATCGCGGTTGATATTAATTACGTTTAAAAAAAATAATTAGAAAATAGTTGATCAATTTAAGGAAAAAACCATCGCGGTTAGGATCAATGATAAAGAAAAGGATAGAAAAACCAGCAAGGGCCTTACCACAGTAGAAGTTCTATGGAGAGGTCGAGGTCTTGCATGGCACAGTATAATGTTATAAAAGTTTCTTTATAACTTGAGAGCTTTCGTCATATGATAATGACATTATCAATCAAAAGAGAAAATTACTTGAGCACATCACTGAGCAGTGTCTTGTCTTGTACAAGTTATAAAGAAACTTTTATAACATTATACTGTGCCATGCAAGACCTTGACCTCTCCATAGAACTTCTACTGTGGTAAGGCCCTTGCTGGTTTTTCTATCCTTTTCTTTATCTTAGAAAATAGTTGGTAGAGATTAGAGCACGTTGAATTGAAAATTAATAAAACGCGAAAATTCTCTAATTTAAATAGTAAATTGGGACTAGGGATGCAAATCATTATAGCTTGCGCTAAATAAAAATAGACGTTAAAAGGGATGAGGGGTATAGTGTCAATGTAAAATACGATATACCTAACATCTCACGTTCTCACACTACATCAAAGGCACAACATTATAAAACAGTATCAGACTTACTCTTGGCCTTAGACCGTCTAAGGCCAAGAGTAAGTCTGATACTGTTTTATAATGTTGTGCCTTTGATGTAGTGTGAGAACGTGAGATGTTAGGTATATCGTATTTTACATTGACACTATACCCCTCATCCCTTTTAACGTCTATTTTTATTTAGCGCAAGCTATAATGATTTGCATCCCTAGTCCCAATTTACTATTTAAATTAGAGAATTTTCGCGTTTTATTAATTTTCAATTCAACGTGCTCTAATCTCTACCAACTATTTTCTAATTATTTTTTTAAACGTAATTGATATATGAATGCAATGTTTTTAGTAGGGAAATGATTAAATTTTAAAGTGATATCGTGTTCATCAATTTCAAAAATTGTTCTGCACTCGCAAAAATGTTCTTCATAACACACCACTAAAATAATTGTGAGCTAATCAAAATTTATAAATTAAACCTGCTTAAATTTTAGGAGTCCTGAATTCCGTCCCAGCCCTGCCCCACGTAGAGCTTTGACAATGATTCCCTCAAGTCCTTCATTAAGTGTTTCTTCAGGCAGGAAGAAATGTCCTGCACCTGCTCCACCACCATCTTCAGCTGCCACAAGCCCTGTAAGTAGCAAACCTTGCAATTATATTGTCACATGTTCTGCTGGTAAAAGTCTTTACCATTTACATTGAGCCATAAAATTCTTTGCTCATCATTGATATTATCCTCACAGATCCCATCTCCGAGAGGCACAATGCGATCAAGAAAATCACGCCCAGCACCCCCACCTCCTGGTCAGGGAGCATCTGATGTTGATAAGCTAATGCAACTTGGGGAGAAAGAGATTAAAGATGAACTCAATCGTACAAGACAGGTTTTGGCAGCAGGTACGTACACCATACCAAACAAAGTTCAATTAGTTTGTCCAGGGACTGTGTTTTAATTTGGTAACAATTTGCAGAGAGACAAGCAGCTCCAGAGAAAAGTCACCAAGGACAGTGGAAAAGAAAGAAGGGACCAGCACCGGCCTTACCCATACCACAGAGACGACAGGTGAGCTAACGAAATAAACTTTGAACAACTATAGAAATATTGATGCTCTTGCATCCTGTCTATTTTCTCCCCCCCCCCCCACCCCCCCCCCCCCAACTAAATTACAAAAAGTAGTTTGATATCTAGCTTTAAAAAAAGCTTGTAACATTTTGTTTAAAACAGTCGAGAAGACGGCATAGATTAGATTACTGATTAATTACACTATCCTTTAGCTTGGTAATATGTATCAATAAAAAGTTGTGTTACAATTTGTAATTTGTTGTCCACAGCTCAAAATCATTCCTATGGCTGAAGTTCGTCAGGAGTTGGATATGATTGAGACACAACAACGTGGGCTGGAAAAACAAGGTGTACGTCTGGAGTCTCAGATCAGAGAGCAGCTGGAGCAGCTGGGATGTGAGGAAGATGCAGAGAGCTTGCCTGTGGAAGTAGAAGAGCAAGTTTTGCAACTGTTTGAGCTTGTCAATGAGAAGAATGAGCTCTTCAGACGACAGGCAGAGCTCATGTACCTGTAAGTTGAAAATTTGTAGATACCTGTTAACTATAGGAATTTAGAGACATAAAAATTTGTGCCAATAATAAAAACAATAAATAAATGAGGAAGCAGTGATATTAACTTTAGCTACATGCATAGTTATCAGTTATCATGTAACGAGTGAATTTAGGATATTTTATCGTTACAAGAAATGATTTTTTGATTTTTTGGTGTAGCTAGGCACTTGCGTTAGTTTTGTTAACAGTCGTTTTTTTTTTTTTTTTTTTTTTTACAGAAAACGTCAGCAGCGCTTAGAGGAGCAACAGGCAGAGCTTGAATGGCAAATCAGGTGTTTGCTACAGAAGCCCAAGAAAGGAGAAGAGGATATCAAGCAAGAAGAGGAGCTCATTGCTAGGTAGGTGTTGACTGCTGAGCATTAGAAAAGTAGAGTACTGTGTATTATGATTGTACAAAAGATTCCAGAAAAAATTACCAATTACCTCTCCCCCCCCCCCTCCTTGTGATGTCTGGATTTAATTGGCATTTCTCCACCCTCTTTATATTTCAAGGTGCGTAAACAAGCAAAGTGCATACACACACTCGACAATCCACTCTCAAATCTGCATCTAGTATTGATTGAACAGCAAACATAAATGCAATGTTCTCTACCACCCTCCCCCTGCCTCTGTCTCTAAATTTTTGAAGCCAAGACAGACACATTTCATTCACAGTGTTTTTTTCCAACACAGTATAGCCCATTCATTTAAATATTGAAAAAAATAAATGAAAAAGCTAAAAAAAAAATACAATAATAATAATTAATAACAAAATACTCACATCCTATTTTTAATGCTAACATTATTCTGATTTGTGTTTTACAGATTGGTGTCTGTGGTAGAGCAGCGCAACGAGATTGTTGACTGTCTGGAAATGGACCGAAAGAGAGAGGCAGACGAGGATAAAAGCGTTAGAGAAAGACTTCAAATGATGTCTGGTAAGTGTTTCCAATATTGGAAAAATATTACAAATATTACAATTTTATTGTTCATTCAATTTAGCAACTTTCAAATCAATAGCAAGCAATATTTTGTGACTTATACTTATGACTTGATACTTTTGTTTTGTTTTCTAACAAGTCATTTGGTATTTTTCTCAGATCGCCAAGGGCACCAAGCAGAGAGTAGTGAAAGTGACACTAAACCTAAAACCAAGAAAAATAAATTGCGTCTCCTGAAAAAAGACAAGAGTAAGAAAAAGGAGAAAAAAGAGGAAAAGAAAGCAAAGAAAAACGCAAATACTACTGCATCTCCTACAACCTCTTCCCCTGCTACTCCTGAACATTCAGCTGACTCCAAGTTAACCAGCGCAGAGAAGAAAACCAAGAAGAAATGGTTCTCTTAGATTAATATGTATTTTTAGATATATGCTTCTCAGAGCTTGCTTAGATTGTATTTTTGTTAACTATTAATATCAAACTGATATTGTAAAATTAGAGATAAAATAACAGTAAAAAGAGGGCTAAGAATCAAGGGAATTCACACAGCTCTTGACAAATATCTTGTCAACCATCCAGCTTGTTGCAAGGGAAATATTATAGTGTTGACAGAGTTATGCATATTTGACAATTATGCTTTTCCTAGGTGTACCAACAAGAAATGTATGTATATAAAATGTAAGAAATGAGAAACTCAAAATAAGTAAAAAGTTAACTCTAATCCTTTCATTTAAAATAATATATCCATTTCTTGTAAATTACAGCATGCATAATTAATGATTTCTCTGATCATGCTTGGACTCAATGATTTGCATTCTTGTCTCCATTTTGTCTAAAATCCCATTCTAATTGTTATCCTAATGTTATTATTTATGTTATGTCATTATTGTCTTAAATAATTAAGTTCTAATTCTATGTTATAAAGAAAACAACGAGTTTGACTGTTAGGATTAACTATACTTCTAATAAATATATAGAGATATACGTAAAGTCATATAGTAATTGTGACAATGGTGTCAAATTTTTAATAAGGTTAAAAAAATGCTATAACCTTTTTAATTGACTGCCATGTTATTCGATTTCATTTAAAATGTGCCTTATTATTTTTCTTAATTCCTTTTATGATTATATATTATATTTTTTCTATTATGTATTATTTAAATCAATGTAAATATATTTCACAACACGAACAATATTTTGTGTGTATTATTTTCATACTGAATAACAAGTTCTATAAAATCCTCAGACTAATTAATAAGCATAGGTAAATACAGGTATGGATGTGCCACGAGAAGCACAAGAGAGGAAGTCAGCAAGTATTAATGGGGAAGTACTGTACAGTGAGTTATTTTAAAAACAAGACTATATTAAAACTATTTTACCACACCAATTTGAGTTGATGCATAACAATAAGAGAGGTGTTCAACGCTACACTACTCCACCTTTTGCTTGACTTCTATCAAAGCACACCAAAATGTGCTCGCCCACCCAATGTTCCTTCTCTCTAAGTTTGCATGTTTACTCATCGCCTTAGTCAACTCGTTTCCTGTCTTGACCAATTCGATCATCACAGCATGTTAGAAGTCAAGCAAAAGGTGAAGTAGTGCAGCAGTAAACACCTCTCTTATTGCTATGCATCAACACGTATTGGTGCGGTAATAATCCTTTGAGTCTCGTTTTTAAAATAACTCGCTGTACACAAGAAAGCCAACAGTAAGTTTACAGGCACATCCAGTAACATAGTTGAAAAGCAACTAAATTTTCTGATCAGGAAACAACAGAGATTGCTCTTCTATAACAACTTAATCCATCACCTTGCTTAAAAGCATATTCCTTAAGTTAATCTGAATTACCTTTAAGTACACTAATACACACTGATTTACACTAGAAGTAGAAATTTTGAATTGACAAATCTTTTTAAGGCTATCAGCTATCAGGTTTTGTATTATGAAGAGAGATATTTTTCAAAAATATATGCTAAAAATTTTGTTTTACATGGCACTTGGCATGTAGCAGTTAAAAAAAAAAGTTTTAGTATCAGATAAGTTAAAATTTGTAGCACTAGGAAAACAAAAAGACCAATTATTTGTACCATAGAAGGATTTTTATCAGCAGATACATAAAATAATAATTATAGCTTATACACAAACTGAAAAAAAAAAGAGAGGAAAGAATCACAAAAAGCATGTCTCCACAGTAGCTAAATACTTATTAAATAATAATGTCAAATTTTGAGATCAAATTTGTGAGTTAGTTAATTATTGATTTAAAAGTAATTGGAAACAATTTCAGTTTTGATATGTTCTCATAGGAAAGAAAAGAAAACAAATAAGTAAAGGATCTAAAACTATAATGTCCGTAGTTTGGTGAACATCTTGATGGCACAGTTTATATAAATATTTAATTACTTTAATCCATGTAAATATTTGTTGTAACTAAACCATCAAGATTCTCACCTTACTAATACGTCATAGCTGTAGGGAGCTTGAAAATAGTTTTTTTCTTATTCTTTCCTGTGATGACACACAAAAATGCTTATATTAGTTGTTAGTCACTAATTCTACACCAAAACAAACAGATAAAGAGTACATACCGGTACTAATAATTTTTTAGTGCACAATAATAGTAAAGATCAATGATAAAGAAAAGGATAGAAAAACCAGCAAGGGCCTTACCACAGTAGAAGTTCTATGGAGAGGTCGAGGTCTTGCATGGCACAGTATAATGTTATAAAAGTTTCTTTATAACTTGAGAGCTTTCGTCATATGATAATGACATTATCAATCAAAAGAGAAAATTACTTGAGCACATCACTGAGCAGTGTCTTGTCTTGTACTGCCGTGTTATGCTCTTGCTGGTTTGGAGTTGGTGGAGAGGGGTGGGGGTGGAGTAGGGAATCTGGGAAGGAGTGTGAATGAGTGAGGGAAGGAGTGAGTGAGGGAAAGGGAAAAGGTGGGGAGGGGAGCGGGAATAGGGTATATTTTTGAAATATGTTAGCGAATATTAAGTCCAGGCAGCCCTTGGGCTTTTCTGGATCTTAATATATGTTGATATGCTAATTCATATTGTCGTAATGTCGCATAGTTGGCTGGGCCCGGAATTCCGGGCCCAGCCAACTATGCGACATTACGACAATATGAATTAGCATATCAACATATATTAAGATCCAGAAAAGCCCAAGGGCTGCCTGGACTTAATATTCGCTAACATATTTCAAAAATATACCCTATTCCCGCTCCCCTCCCCACCTTTTCCCTTTCCCTCACTCACTCCTTCCCTCACTCATTCACACTCCTTCCCAGATTCCCTACTCCACCCCCACCCCTCTCCACCAACTCCAAACCAGCAAGAGCATAACACGGCAGTACAAGACAAGACACTGCTCAGTGATGTGCTCAAGTAATTTTCTCTTTTGATTGATAATGTCATTATCATATGACGAAAGCTCTCAAGTTATAAAGAAACTTTTATAACATTATACTGTGCCATGCAAGACCTCGACCTCTCCATAGAACTTCTACTGTGGTAAGGCCCTTGCTGGTTTTTCTATCCTTTTCTTTATCATTGATCCTAACCGCGATGGTTTTTTCCTTAAATTGACAATAATAGTAAAGTAATTTTAAATTGAGATTATACATTCTTTTAGAGCTTATATTTATTATTTTACCAAGTACTTGACTTGACAGTCTTGTTATTAATATTTAAAGACAAATAAAAACCCCATTTAATTGCTCCTATGCAAGACATGCTTAATGATTTGGAAATAACAATAATCATGTTACTTAATTTTAACATTAAAAAAAAATACAAATAATACGAATGAATGCATTCTTAATTTGAATACTCAATTAAGAATGTTATTATAGTAAGATATAAATTTTGAAGTCAAATTTCAATGCTATAATAAAGTTTGGTACCAAGTGGTAGTTTTCAAGAACCTACTCATATTTTCCACTTAATTAAGGAATTATAATTAAGATTTTTTACAATGACCAAACTAGTACGTATATATATTTTTTTTTATGACACAAAGCAATTTTTGACAGCAAAAACAAATTTTAAAAGATCTGAACTTGATCAAAAAATCATAATATAAATATCAAATTTTAAATTTGTTTATTAATGAATGCATTGATTTAAGCGACAAAACTTATATATACCAAATCCAATCATAAAGAATCTTACTAGCTATAATAAACACTACAAAAATTGTGAAAAATATAATACAATATAGAGAGAGACTAATAAGAATAATTAGCTAGAGACTATAAAAATGTGTGTGTTATATTTACATTTTAATATATTAATTTTATCTATCAGAAAAATACTAGACAGGAGCATAGTTTATTTTTTTGATAATATTTAAATATACGAATAATTAATTTTGCTTCCATTTCTGGACCACTTTATATATGTATAAAAAAAAACCTTTTTATTTAAATATTAGAGATAATTGTGCTTATAAGCTTTATAATTATAATATCAATTATTATATTAGATGATACAATTAATCATAAACATACACATAACAACAGAACAGCTTATAGATATTGATAATATGGTATCTTATGACTAGGCACAATCCTAATTGATGCAAAAGGAACTGAGAGATATTTATAAACAAAGCTTTAAGCTACATGTTGTTAAGTTATTAAGAAATATTTACATGGTATTGTTTTTTTTTTCTCATGTTGTACTACATACTGCCCAAAACTAGAAACAATGTATAATTAATAAGAAAAGGTTAAAACCATTTCGGTTTGAATTAATAATCAAAGAAAAGGATACTACTACACTCGAAGCAACTGAAGTAGAGGGCTGTTACCCTCAAAACAAACATGTTAGTTAATTTGTAAATATTTGTGTAACCTCTGCAATCAAGATTTTTAGCAAGCTACAGAGACGGACCTCATCGTGGTAAGGCGCTTGTTGGTTTCTCCTACCCTTTTCTTTGATTATCAATTCAAAACTAGAAAGAAGATAATTTCAACTTGTAATGAAATGAGGATTAAATTGCTTATGTGTTAACTTCAATGTTAGACTGATAGCTAGCCACATTTTTATACTGGCCGGTTATTTAGAATTGGAGAAGAAGGAGTACAGCAGGTTAAATTTTTTTTTTATTATTATTATTATTTTTTTTTCTTTTTTTTTTTTAAGTTTTGGGCAGGCTATGCACTATTACAGGTAGTAAAAAGGAGTCACTGCTGTTAATAAACCTTTAAACGAGTACACAAGGAACAAAATACCATTTAAATACTCCTTTAGTATCAGTTACATGTGCTTTTTTTTTTTTTTTTTTTTTTTTTTTTTTTTTTTTATGTTTTTCGCGCTTTTTAATACAAGAATACATGCAAATGCACTAGTGAACACAGTGAAAGATTTTTGAAGGCTTTCATTGATATAATGTTGTTTATAAGCTACAAACATACATACTTTGTAAGCATTTCACTGTAAATTTACACAATCCAGGATTTTCAAGCACATGTTAATGATACAGTATAAGGGTTAGTAATTTGCAAATAAAAAAATTAGCTGAGCAGACTTTTTCACCTTGTTCTGTAAAATATATATAAGCGTTAAATTTGGAATGGACTTTTATAAATGTAGAGCAGCTTGAGAGATATTTATTATTGTATTTAAATCTAGGCATTCTAATATTATGTATGTATTGCTGAAATATATGTTTATATATATATATTGTATAGTTTTATTTTTATAGTACAAAGATCTTAAATTCTATAGAAGAAAATTAAATCTGATTCAAAAAGTTGACACCCAACCCTCTAGGATCACTCTGAAAAAAATTATGTGTATTAAGGGAGCAATTCTAAGAATCATGACCAAGTTTGAGATTCCTAGGTTGATAACTCTAATTTTGGTGGCGCTAAAACAAAAAGTGGTAATTGCGAGCGCTGGAGCGGCGGAGCGCTTATAGGGATATTTGAGTACTCATATCTTGTCAAATATATGAGTTAGATATTTGAAACTTTTTTTACTTAAAGACAACTTAAATGTTGCTTTAATCAAAGCATTAATTTTTGGTTAACAAAATTAATGCTCCAATTAAAATTTTCTCAAAATGGTAGAAATCAATATATTTTTTGTTTCATAAAGGCATGCTACACATCGTTAAAAATTATTTTTGGCTCATTTACGGTCTAGGTGTATCAACCATGTTTATTTAAGCATGTAAAAGTAATTGCCAAATTTTTTTAAAATTTTGGTGACCTTCAAATCAAGTCCCCAACATGACGATTTTTCTGAACTTCAACATGTTCGTGAGCAAATAAACCAGGTCCTTCCTAATTTTTAAAATATGTTATGCATGTGAGATGAAAGCTAAGAATGTGTACTTTTAGAAACTACAATAATAGTTTTGCTTTTTTGCGTTGTCAATTTTTTACAGCGGTTTCTGTAGAGGCCTCCGCGCGGGGTTAGCGCGCCGCGTAGCACGGCTTACCGGCTCCTCGCATTAACTTTGCGAGCCTATAAAACTATGTCTGCTACCCCAAACTTGATTTTACTTTATATTAATGTAACCGGCATAATATGAAGAGTTATAATCCAAAATAAAAATGGTGCTTTTTGATTTCCATGAATCATGTTCGAGTGCCGTGTGAGTATGCAATACGCGGGCATCAAGTATGGCTTGTGTATAACATGCATCTCTCGTATTCAAACATGACGTGGTTTCTGCAGCAAATTATCGCCTTTTTAAACCTTACAACTGTAACTAGGATAATTTGCCTTCAAAAAAAAAAAATCTCTTATCTCTCTCTCCCTTTTCTTATTTTTATTTATTTTTTAGCGTGCCCGCGCGTGTGAACAATACGATAATAGGACTTAAAGTATGACTTGTGTGTAAAGTGCACCACTCTTTTTCGAATATGACGCAATTTTTGCCACATACTATTGATAATTTAAACCTAGCAACTTAAAAAAAAAAAAAAAAAAAAAAAAAAAAACTAAGCATTTCTTCTCTTTAGTTTTTTTTTTTTTTTTTTTTTTTACAAATACGCTATTTAAAAACTAGATTCAAACCAAAACTTAAGATAAGAGAAATTTGCGAGTATAGTAACTAGACCCGCAAATGTCACGTACATCATGTTTTGAGTTTAAGCTTATTTTGCAATTTGCATTTTTAAGAACTCCTGGGGGGGGGGGGGGGGTAGGTTATGCATAATTTTTGGGAGGGGTGGGGGTAGCTAAATTATCTAAGTTACAGTTGTAAGGTTTAAAAAGGCGATAATTTGCTGCAGAAACCACGTCATGTTTGAATACGAGAGATGCATGTTATACACAAGCCATACTTGATGCCCGCGTATTGCATACTCACACGGCACTCGAACATGATTCATGGAAATCAAAAAGCACCATTTTTATTTTGGATTATAACTCTTCATATTATGCCGGTTACATTAATATAAAGTAAAATCAAGTTTGGGGTAGCAGACATAGTTTTATAGGCTCGCAAAGTTAATGCGAGGAGCCGGTAAGCCGTGCTACGCGGCGCGCTAACCCCGCGCGGAGGCCTCTACAGAAACCGCTGTAAAAAATTGACAACGCAAAAAAGCAAAACTATTATTGTAGTTTCTAAAAGTACACATTCTTAGCTTTCATCTCACATGCATAACATATTTTAAAAATTAGGAAGGACCTGGTTTATTTGCTCACGAACATGTTGAAGTTCAGAAAAATCGTCATGTTGGGGACTTGATTTGAAGGTCACCAAAATTTTAAAAAAATTTGGCAATTACTTTTACATGCTTAAATAAACATGGTTGATACACCTAGACCGTAAATGAGCCAAAAATAATTTTTAACGATGTGTAGCATGCCTTTATGAAACAAAAAATATATTGATTTCTACCATTTTGAGAAAATTTTAATTGGAGCATTAATTTTGTTAACCAAAAATTAATGCTTTGATTAAAGCAACATTTAAGTTGTCTTTAAGTAAAAAAAGTTTCAAATATCTAACTCATATATTTGACAAGATATGAGTACTCAAATATCCCTATAAGCGCTCCGCCGCTCCAGCGCTCGCAATTACCACTTTTTGTTTTAGCGCCACCAAAATTAGAGTTATCAACCTAGGAATCTCAAACTTGGTCATGATTCTTAGAATTGCTCCCTTAATACACATAATTTTTTTCAGAGCGATCCTAGCGGGTTGGGTGCCAACTTTTTGAATCAGATTTAATTTTCTTCTATAGTGAATAGCTGCGTTGTTTTTGAAACTTTTGATATCATTGGATGATAAGAGCATAATGCTTACTGAAAAAAAAAACTATTTAAGATTTCATTTGGAACATGAATCTGATCTACTTTTTTTTTTATTATTATTTTTTTAATTATTGGTGATTCAACCTAGATATTACACCTAAAATTTTAAAATTGATTTGATTTTAGAAATTGTGAAGCAAAAAACATAGGAAGAATTAATATTATGTAATCTTCATTCCTATATCAAGTGCCATAAAAAAAAATTATAATAAAAAAAAAAATCAGATTAAAATTTAAAACGTAGTAACTTTGGTTGAATCCTCATACTTCATCCACTCAAAGAAGATTAATATTTTGGTAAGTTATTTTAGATAGTGTTTTCAACAGTAAAAAAGTTTTATGTTTACAAGTTGAAATTCATTTGTTATAACCACACTCAAAAGCCAAACTTACAACTTTTATATATGGACCATTTACATTTATTGAAAAGGCTAAATACTACTTCATGTACAGAAATATTGTACTAATGAGTATAAAACTTTACCAAGCTGCAGTAAATAGTACCATGTTTTAAACACAAAAACTTGATCAACATTTTGGTTTGGCACTCACAAACACACTTTCTTACAACATTGATACAATGATTAGGTGTCAGTACATAATTATACGATGCTGTATTATGTGAACCAAGCACAATAATTTCCCAAAGTTTTTAATAATTTATTTGTTACAGAAACCAATAGTTAAATTTACGACAATTTTTTCAATTTTTTAAATTTACATAAAAAAAAAAAGCAAATGTCATGTGTCTTACAAACTAAAAATAATTATAAATATCATATTTTTAGATAAGAAAAAATTAAAATTATTACTGTGTGGATTTTTAAAGAGATTTAAAAACTAATAAAAATCTATAATATTCTATAAGTACTGTAATCTGATTTAATATTGTAATAAAATAAGTGTCATTTTTCCACTTTAAATAAGGGTTACATTTTATTCATGTTTTATCGCCCATCTTTTAATGCAAGTATTATAAACTAATATAAGAAAAAAAAAAAGTGTTATAAAATAAGATCTTACTGACAATTTTACTACTATTAAGTTATATTAGATGAAACTCACAATGATTTTATTGTGTAATTGTGAATGTAAAATAAATCAAGATGTTGTTCACAATAAAGCATCAAATCACTGAGAATCCAAATATAACCCGCCCACACAGTGTATGTTCTAAAGCTACAAAACAAAACAAACAAAAATCTTATCAATTACATACAGATACATATCTTTGAGATGTGCTCAGTTCTTCTTTGCTTTGTCTTTGTCGCTTGCTGGAGACTCAGACGGGGCTTGAGAGCTGCCAACTATTCCTTGAATGCTGGCCATGACGTGACCAAAGTACTTCTGGATGAGACCTTTGCGACGTAGTCCAGGGATCAGAGACGCTACCAACACTGTACAAATAAAGAAAATCTATTGATATTCTAGGTCTCATAAGTACATAAATACATATATTAATATTTCTAATTATTATCCCTGGCTTGCAATTTGATTTAGCAGTTTGATTGAACATAGCTGTCACATAAAACTGGAATTTTCTTGCCTCACTCATAGCACTAGCGTAGATATATATATATAAAAAAAAAAAAAAAAAGCTTGGTCAACCACAGCACTTGTCCAGCATTCTAGGCTGGAGCTAGGGCAAGGGTTTCTGTTTCCTTACCATGCCGATGAGTAAGACACAACATCTGTCCATAGCTAGAGGTGAGGTGCTAACAATGACAGTGTGCTATGCGCTGCTCACATCATTTAAGCCAAATGGAAGCCAAAATCCCCGTTTTTTTAGGGCCCAGTTACTAAGGCATGCACTAAGGCATGCACTAGCAAAGGGGCCCAAAACCATTAATTCGGTTTAAAGCTACGAAGGCAAGTAAATAGTCCATTCCTATGTTCTTGAGCATTAGAAATTCAATGGTGCAAATTTTTTGGCAACATCTTTATTTGCAACAAAGTTAGGGCCCCTTTGGGGCCCTTTTGGGCCCTTCTAAGATTTTGAAAATATGATTTTTGAAATGGCAGACTCAAACAATGTTAAACTGGAAAATTTCAAATTTCTATTTCAATTTTAATTTTTTTGCTAAATTTTAATTTTGGTCAATTTTGATTGGGTCCCAATGGGACTAAAATAAGAAAAAAGCAACACCGTATCTGTAATTAGCGTCCACCATATCTCACCAATACCCAAACAATGTTTTGTTGAGAAATTTTATTTCCGAGTTGCACTTTTGGAGTGCAAAGTAAAAAATGGACCCATTTTTTCAGTTTAAGGGTCCTTTAAGGGCTTTTTATTTCAAAATTTCTACAAAAAAAATATATAAGCAATAAATTTGACTTTCTGACTATCATATCCTAAAATTTCATAAAAATCGGCTGATAACTTTTGCTACAATTTTAATTTGAAATTCAAAAACATGCTAGGGCCGCCCCTGATTTTTCGTAATATATATTTCTAAAGGAGATTGATTTTTCCTCGATAAAGGCGTAGAACACCTTGAACAAAAAACATATCTAATATCCAAACATACCTAAATATCAACATTGCTTTGGCTGGAGTCATTGATTTCTAATTTATTTTCCATTCACAAAAAGGCAGGTGCGGACTCTGACATCACAGTTTGCTTGTTTTACGAGCGCATGAACCAGGCAAGCTGTGATGACAGAGTCCGCATGTGCCATTTTTTAAATGAAAAATAAATTAGAAATCAATGACTCTGGCTAAATTAACATTGATATTTAGGTATGTTAGGATATTAGGCAAGTTTTAAGATTCCACCCTCCCCCCAAACATAATAGCACGATGAACATTTTTCTTTAAACCACACTTACCCAACAGGTAGGTGAGGAACATGTTGTTGATGATTCCTCCAATGTAAGAGCAGAAGAGCAAGCCACTGATCACACTGCCGTAGTACTGTACGCAAGAATTGTCAAGGATTAGGTCCAACCAACAAAACAAATAAAAGGGTAACACATATGAGTCAGCAAGCTCAAGCCTTGATACAGTAAGCATTACTGGTACTAGTAAACAAATATATCACTAAAAATAAACTACTTTAGGTTGTGGGTTAGGCAAGAAAAGTTTGCATCAAATATTACAAATTGCAATATTTTTGTACATATACCATGCATCATGTGTATCACATTTCATTCTCCATTCAGGATAAGAATTATATACTTTAGCATAATTCCCTTGCTCCACAGAGACTCATAATTTGCTTCATACTGATACATTTCCCCAAAAGTGTACTATGTACACTGAAGGCTCTCCTAAATGTAACATCAAAGACGATAAGGGTAGAAATGCATAGTCAGGTAAGAGCAGCGTTGCCACCTGCTCTTTTCTTCCTTTTGCTAAGTGAGAAAATGATTGACATCTCACTTCATTATTTTTGCTCTTTATTTGTATATTTCTGCATATTATTTGTAAAAGACTTAAAATATTTTGCTATTGTGTCTTAAAAACTTTTTTTACTTAAGTTATTTAGTTTTGTTATGTTGTTTTCATGCTTGAATACAAAGAAAGAGTAAAAATAATAAAGTGAGATGTCAATCATTTTCTCACTAAGCAAAAGCAAGAAAAGAGCAGGTGGCAATGCTGCTCTTACCTGACAACGCATTTCTACCCTTTTCCTTAAAAAGTGGCATCGTCTTAGATGTTACATTTAGGAGAGCCTTCAGTGTACAAACATTTTTGTTTCAAAAGAACTTGGCAAATAGTGCTTATACTGATAGTCTGTTATATAAACAGATAATTTACACAAAAGGGCAAATGGCAAAGATGGAACCACAAAAAATTGAAACAAAAAGTAAAAGTAATAATGGCTGTAAATTACTAAAAAAAAATGCAAGCTTACATTCATCTTAAATAATAATACATGTATGTATGTATGACCAAGTAGTATCAGCAGATCAGGATTTTTATTGGCAGAGTGAGTTTCAGTTTCACATGGTTTCAGTATGAGCCTGGTGCATGCAATAGCCCCCCACATTATAAAGTGTGGAGATATAAAATTTAAATCATAATAATTAGGGGGATTTCTCACGCATTGCATAAAATCAATCCCCATCTGCTGATAACTAGTACAATTATTACCATACATACATACCAGTAATGCTAGCTACACATGATAAAAAAACGCAACAAAAAACTCATTATCCCAAAACAATGAACATGGCTTGTGCATACCAGTTTTGGTCTTGCATTACGCCACGACTGCACTCCTGTCCAGGTTCCTAGAATACAGGCTTCTGCAGCTGCAAGATTACGACACACGTCCTCAAGACGACGTTCCTTGGCACCAGTCCAGCTGTCAGCACGACAGAAACTGGACGCGATGGTCGGTACCAAGTAATCAACAAGGACAGCCACTAGTCCGATCATGGAGACGAGAGTAAGAACTGCTGGGTCTAGCCACCATACAAGCCTATTGAGAACAAAATCAATTTTTAATAAGACACAAAGTCTCCTCATAGGCATACGTGATTGTTGAATTTAGCAATGAATAATTCTGAAACTTACAGGAATGCAGTGGTGATGGTTCCAACAATAGCCCCAGGGTGCCAGTTTTGTTCCCAAACCATGACAGAGTTCATGGGCAAAAGAACTTCTCGCCATCCTTCCAAGTTACGCTTCAGTTGTTTCACACGTTTTTCCTGCAAAGAAAATCATTAGTCAATAAATAAATATAGAAAGCAATGCATAATCAAATGCATGTGCTTAAAAAATAGCTTTCATTTGCAATGTTTACATGCATAAATAACTGACAACATAAAATCATGGCAGCGTCAACGACTGAGTTGTCATGTTCGATATTACGTTTTAACAGCTAAATAAAACAATGAACAACAACTTACTTGATCGTTTGCCATATCTGACATGTTTTTCAATCTTCAATTATTGTAGTATTAATTAATTTGCATTACAAAATGACAAATTAATTCTGGGAAATCAAAATTGACCAGCAGATGTAAAAATGACGCAAATTAATTAGCGCATGCGCAGAAGCAAAAATTGATTTGAAGAAGAAAAAAATGACAATCAAAATTCAAGGAAAATTCAAATGCATTTTTCATGTTGTCACTTGCGTCACTTGGCATTTTATGATTGTAAATTATTTATTCCATTAAAATATTCACTATTATTGCAAATAATATGTCAAATATGACAAATGGACATGCAATCTATAGTATTTGGGAATTTAATATAAAAATGTAGAGGCATACGTTGAAGTTGAAAGTAATTTGAGCTCCCAAAACTCATCTACCCATCCTCAAACAATAGGCCTATATTTATGTTTTTAGCATCAACAGAGACAAATACTTTGATTAATAAATAATGCCTAAATTTTAATTAATAATTCAATACTTAATTTAATTTATTTATGTTACAAGATGTTAATCTTATTTATAAAGTTGGTGTAAATGAGAAAGTTTGATAAGAAAGTGAGCCATATATAGGGTGCAAAATATTTATTAATTATATATCAAAAATATAAAATTTTGTCAAAGAATTTTGATTAACTTGAGGTTACTTTCGGAGTTTAGGGCAGGTAGACATATTTCTTGCTGCAACAAACATTATAAACAAAAGGTTAGCATTAAAGTTCCTAGATACCAAATTGACAAAATGACCAAATATTTTTATAGTGTTGAAAAACTCAATAAAATACATTTAATTAAAAAGCCAATCGTGACCTCTCAACAATGAAAATAATTATAGTAATTTCTCATCGGGCTAGAATATTTGGGAATACTATATTATTTTAACTATATTTAGCAGGTAGCATATTGCATAATTATGTGGAATCTTGATCAAAAAACTTGCATAATATCCCAACATACCGGAATATCAACAATAATTTTTCCAGAGACATTCATGATTTCTAATTTATTTTCCATTTACAAAAAGGCAGGTGCGGACTCTGATGTCACAGTTCGCTTGTTTTACACGCAAGTGAACTAGGCGAGCTGTGACGTCAGAATCTGCATTTGCCATTTCTAACATTTCTTGAATGGAAAATAAATTAGAAATCAATGACTCCGGCCAAATTAATGTTGATATTTCGGTATGTTAAGATATTACACAAGTTTTATGTCCAAGGTGTTCTACGCCTTTATGCATGTGCAAATTACAGCTAATGGGTGAAGTGCTTGATATATACACGTACTCTTATTATTTTTGATAGTTCACCAAATAAATTGCCCCAAAACATTCAGAATTCAGAACTTCTTTTTCTTTCTTTCTTTCTTTCTTTCTTTTTTTTTTTTTTTTTTTTTTTTGCTTAATTGCTAAAAATTAATGTACCTCCATTGCGAAAAGCTAAATTAAGGAAAGGAAACCATCACAATAGAAGACTTAATTATTGCAAAAGTAGGTTATTTAGTGAGAAAATAAACACACTCACAGCCCAATAATATTAACAAAATATGTCCCAAAAATATACATGATATACGTTTCTTTGTTTGCCTAATGAACAAGTCATATACATCAGAAGTGCGTGTTGACAGTTCTTACCTATCCTCATCAGATCTGGCTATGTAGTCTCTGTCAATGAGGTAGACAACCTCCTTGCTGATGTCCTGGCTAGAGGGGCAGAACCTGGCTGTACACTGCTCCACCACCAGTTTCTCTAGCTCAGCGTGAGGCAGGCACCTGTGCCGCTTCATCATGCGCATAATGGCTGCCTGTATCTCATATTTACGCTCCACAACAACTTCTGAGATTACCCTTTTCGTAACTTTCACTGCACGAGGAGCAGGCTGAATCTTCATCCTATAATATCACAAATGTTGTCACTGTAACATTTTATATTTATATAATATCAGTGTAGTTTGAAAAAAAAAATCAATGAAACATGCAACAACAACAACAAAAGCACGGAACAGCGCAGCAACATACCTTGCTTTGCTGGGTCTAAAGTTAGTGTTGATGGTGAGAATATGTGAGGGCTCAAAGTTATTGTTGCGAGGGTTCTTGATGAGTACACACTCTTTCTCCTCTCCCACACATAGACTGTAAAGAGCACTCTCAAGCTCCTCTATGTCGTACTTGGTCTCTTCTTGCAGTCCCTGAAATGCAACATATATGATCTTCAAACAATTTAGTAATCACATATTTAACACTTTACTGTATTTAATTATATATTATGATGATGCACATTGTATTAATGATAAATCATAAAAGGTACAGTATAGTTAGTTGCATATCTGCTAATAAAATATAATAAATTTATGTTAAGACTGCGGTTAAGTTAATATATGTTATAGTTGCTTTAAGTTTAGGTTTTAACCGAGCCCAATTTTATTGCAATATATATATATATATATATATATATATATATATATATATATATATATATATATATATATATATATATATATATATATATATATATATATATATATATATATATATATATATATATATATATATATATATATATATATATATATATATATAGGAGGCAATGGCTGAATGGCATCTAACATTGAATCACAATTTTAGTTGTTGTATCAAAAATTTTAGTAATCATACTTTGCCACAAAATGTGGTGCACGCAGATGACAAATACCTAACTATTGAAATGCACATCACTATTGTTCTGTATATTTTTTTAAAGCAAATTCTATTTTTTATAATTGCATAGTTACCTGAACTGTCCACCGAGGACTGCTATTGAAGAGCAGCAGCAGACACAACTGGTTTGTGGCCACTTGTAATATACATTCCTCTCCTCTGCTGCTGGTGGCAAAATTGGCACAAATCTCAGCATTGCCAAGCAGGGGATGCAGGGTCAGCCTCCTGTTGCAATACTTGCCTCTGTAAAACCTGAAGAAAACATCAGAGATTAGTCACTCACAAATTAGAGATACACTACTGAGCACTTACAGCTTGTAGAACTCAAAAGCACTGCGAAAATCATGGGGAATGTAAGGGTCATCTGGGTACTCATCCAATGGCCAGCTCCAGGGGTTCAGCACTCGGATGTTGAAGTCAAAACCTTCATGAATATTTTCCTGTCAAACCAAATTAATACATATCGAATAAACATTTATCCTGAAAAGGTCACCCTCAAAGCGTCATAATCAATGTAAATTTTAGTGTCAACATCTTCACCTAGCTAGAGACTTCATTGTGGTAAGGCAATTGTTGGTTTCCCTATTATTGCCTTATAGATAATACATAATCATATATATGTATTGAAATTAAAATAGTTTTTGTTTCCTCATTAATTATTCATCCTGAAAAGACTTACTAATGATTGCAATGACAGTGTTACTGCTAACAAAAGGCCAACATGAGATACTTACTGAGAACAGTTGGTCCTGTCTGATTTCCTGATCCACCTGTTGGCTGACCTCCATGTCTCGGATCATGATTTGCAGCTTCTGCACAAACATATGCCCACATTCTTTCTGCAAGAAAAAAAATTTTAAAGTGAAAACTGGTTGCTTTTGTGCAAGAATTTAGGAGAGGGGTGGAATCAGTCACTGTCACTCCTAAAGGATTTTTTTAGATGCTATGTAAAAATGCTACTAAAACAATAGGATAGTGATAGGACGAGAGAAATTAGAGCACCGTGTATTGAAAGTTAATGCAAAGCGAAATTCTCTAATTTTGATAGTTAATGGGAGTAGGGATTCAAATCAATTCACTAGCATTTTGGCTAGGACGTTTATGCTAGTATTTCTTTTCATTATAAAACGTCCTAGCCAAAATGCTAGTGAATTGATTTGAATCCCTACTCCCATTAACTATCAAAATTAGAGAATTTCGCTTTGCATTAACTTTCAATACACGGTGCTCTAATTTCTCTCGTCCTATCACTATCCTATTGTTTTAGTAGCATTAACCGCGATGGTTTTTTCATATATTCTCATATATTGCAATGACGATTTTTTTCCTTTGTAAATAAGAATTTTCACATTCTATTCGAGTTATATGCCAATAAGCGAGAGCTATGTAAGTGCATACCATAAATACAACACTTGGTTGTGTTTTATATTTCTATCTCTAATTTCTATCATCTTTTACTTTTTCCTCCCTTTTCTGTGCAAAATCTGCCTTACATACAAGTATGTACCACGTAAATAAGACGACGTGCAGGGTGGTGGCCGGCCACTTGCTTCTTCGCATTGGGGAATGCGGAGGGGGGAGCGCGGCAGGCATCGTTCGGCACGCGTACTCTGCCCCGCTCTCTCACTATCACACAGCGAGCAACATGAACCACACGTATCATGCGATCATGCGGTGATGCTTGGTACAGGTGAACATATTGTATTGCTGTGGGCTGCTGATGAGTGCCTGAGACCCGCAATGTTTTTTGTGCATTAATTATATAATTAGTGCATAAAATTCGGAACGGATATGGACGAAACGCGCGTCCAGCTAGATCGCGAGAGGTGTAGGTCGTTAGGATATTTGGTATGTATAGTTAGCTTCTGCACAGAATCACCCATCCTTTTAATTTCTTTTCATTATAAAACGTCCTAGCCAAAATGCTAGTGAATTGATTTGAATCCCTACTCCCATTAACTATCAAAATTAGAGAATTTCGCTTTGCATTAACTTTCAATACACAGTGCTCTAATTTCTCTCGTCCTATCACTATCCTATTGTTTTAGTGCTATGTAAAAATGCCTATTAATTATGCAGCCATAAGAAAGAAAAGAAAGAAAGAAAAATATAAAAACATGGGTGTTAAACATGCATATTTATTTTTCTATATTTTTAGCATTTGCAACCTCTATTTTGTCATAACAACCTACCCTCAGTTTGTCAATGAACTCCTTATCCCAGCTCGTACTGGGGCACTTGTTGAGTAGCAGTCTCCTTGCCAGGTGTTGTCGATAAATGCGCTCAAACATATCCTTGCTCTCCAGGTAACGAAACAATTCATGTGTACTACATAACACTTGATCTACCTTCTGTTGGGGAACCTGAAAACATAGAGACAGTCACCTTTACAGTGAATCTCAAATGTAAACAAATTTTTCTTGTATTCATTCACCATTAATAAAGAAAAATAATAAAAGAAATGTAAAATGATAATAATGATAAATTTATTAGTAAATGATAATAAATGAAGAAAATTGATCTGAAGATTTAAGAAATAAAAAAGAAAATTACAAAGAAAACGGAGGGAAGAAACTTTTATATATTTTTCAATGTAATTTATTTATAGTTTCTCTTCAAGTCTGTTGTCTCTTCACCTTAGGCCCTTGCTGCAGGTTTTCTCTATACGTTCTTTAATTAATTTTAGTATTGAATTATTAAATTTTGCTTCTTGTTACAACTTACAACAACCAAATATCGCAAAGTCAATGTCTTTCCTATTTATTTACAACAACTTCAAATATGTCAGAAGAAAAGGAAGAGAGGGGTCTTAGAGATTTTTTTTTTTTTTTTTTTTTTTTTTTAATACTATAAAATTTTTAAAATTTGAGCACATAAGGCTCCATGTTAATTTCTATGAGCATTTTTTTCCTTATCTGATGGTCACTGGGCCTAACATTTTTAGCAGAGGTAGCTATTACCATTGGCTTTCAAATGGCATTAAAAATGTAAGCGAGTAACTTTTCAATTTTAGATATATAACGATCATTAAAGAAATGCGAGAAAGTTGCCTGTTTTAGGATTGGCACTTACTTTACTAACTTCCTTCCTGAGAAAGAAGTCAAGGTAAATGGAGAGATACTCTGCAGACCTTGAAGTATTGCTGAGGACAAACTCAAAATCTGAGTGCATGATGTTCTTGAACTCTAAACAGTTACTAAATGAATTGACAATCACATTGTCAGAAAATTTCTTCAGATCTATTATTTTCTGAAACATTAGAATAAATTCTATAAATCATACATTGTAAATCAAAGTTTAAAATATCAAAAATTTCAAATATAAAAATTAAACAAGCTGACTGATGAAGTATAAAAGTAGGGTCACTCACCTGTACAGAGTGGTACACTTGGCTATCTGGGTGGGATGTCTGGCTCTCACAGTCTAGCTCCTGAATCACAATACTACCCTTGCTTCTTAAGTAGTTACTGAGGCTTTCAGACATAGCTTTTGGGCCAAGGGGA
The DNA here is from genome assembly GCA_949318235.1 of Ecdyonurus torrentis. Classification (NCBI taxonomy): domain Eukaryota; kingdom Metazoa; phylum Arthropoda; class Insecta; order Ephemeroptera; family Heptageniidae; genus Ecdyonurus; species Ecdyonurus torrentis. The sequence goes on along the minus strand of OX439128.1, from coordinate 22,962,310 downwards.
ACTCGTTGCAGCACACTGAACATCTGTTTAAGTTCGCACAACTTATCTTCTTCCAGCAATTTCCACATGATGTCCTCTTTCTATGAATCATTTCAACATTTTATAATCATTCAACAAGAGCAATGATTTATGTGACTGTTTTTTTGTTTTTGTTTTTTAACCAAGAACAATATGATGGTAAGTAAAAACATAGAGGGTAGGGAAAAAAATGTGACCAAAGAAAGTACAGTACTAAGTTACAAACTATTGATAATATTTACAATGCCTGCAACTGCTTTCTATCTAGCGTCAGTGACATTTGTAAAAATTGAGTCTCACCTCAATGATGCTGTAGATGCGACTTTCTATTAGTACATTTTGCAGTGTGTCAATCAGCAGTGGCTCGGTGGATGAGTGAAGACAAGTTCTGGCAATCTGAGACTCTTGTCTGATTATGTTCTTTACTTCAGCAATGTAAGCCATACTGGAGTTGCTTTCCAAAAACTCTCTTCCCAACAGCTGAAACATGAATACAGTATATTCTATTATCAGATCACTGGAAGTTCTAGATTCTTCGGCATAACATTAATCACACTTGCAAAGGAAAGAATCAGAAAACTAAGAAACACTTTACCATGATGAAGTCCATAGCTAGGTGAAGACTTTGATGGTACAGGTAACTCCAAGCAACTTAAGAAAAGGAATATCACCCTCAAAATATCTAAATCAAAGTAAATATTTGAGTTACCTGTGGCATCAAGATCTTTACCTAGCTATGGACTTTAATCGTGGTAAGGTGCTCGTTGGTTTTCCTATTCTTTCCTTGGATAATATATTCAAACCGAAATGGTTTTTATATTCTAATTAATTATTCTTTCAGCATACATTTAAATAATATTGATAGTTTGTGCATTGATTAAAAAAAAAATTTAATAATAACAAAAATAAGCAGTCAAAGACAAATAAAATGTTACTATTTAAACTTGTTCCCATATTTGTGTGCCTCAAACTATATTATGTGGAAACAACATTTTAACCTTTTTTTTTTTTTTAACAAGAAGTCCACTGCATGCGTTGCCTCTCGTGCTCAAGTGAGCTACAATTATCAGTGAATAAAAACAAATAAATACTTATGATGGATTTCCTGATTTGTGATTTTAGTAAACACTTTAGTAAATACTTCTATAAGCAGCACTATTTGTAATGTTGTATTTCTATTCTAATGCTTAACAATATATATATATATATATAATATATATCAATTGTGTTTGGTGTTACGAAGAGAGAAGGGGATGAGGGGGGAGAGTGATGTGAGAGGACGTGCAACATAAGCTGTTTGACTTACTGGCTAACTAAGCAGCTCTTCTGAGCAAGAGAGGCGGCATCTAATGAACTTTATGTAATAAATTTGGAAGAACATGAATATAAGGTAAAAATCTAGTTTCCACATTTTTTATACTTTGAGGCACACAAATAAGGAACAAGTTTAAATTATAACCTTTTATTTACCTCCGACTGTACAGTATTCATTACTTACTGAGTATAAATGAGCACTTCTTTGCAAAAATCGAAACTCAAAAATTTCCTCATAAATTTCTCTGGATCCCATTCCAACATAGATAAGCATGTCACATATCTCCTTCATGGTTGTGGCACGTATTGCGATTCCTCTACGCATCTGCTCCACTAAAGCTGTCAGGTGATTGTGCTGCAAAGCTTGCATTCTGGAGTCTAAAATTACCTAAAACATACATCTAAGTCATCAGAGACTGCAATAATATATTTAAATTTAATTGTAGGTGATGAGAAAAGCAATGATGGGACAACAAGTAAATTATAGTCATTATTTTATTGAAATTTTAAAAACCCTAACTTACCAAATCTTTGAAAAGTCTTATACACACACTAATAAATTCTTCATCATAATGATGATTTGCAAAACGAAGCTCCATGTAGCTACAGATGTGCTCTAAAAGTTTGATAGCTATAAGATAGTTTCTCCATGTACAAATCAGATTCTCCAGAAATCTAGGCATTGTAAGATGGACCAGTTCTGTGCTAACCTATAAATAAAATTTAGATCGAGAGATTGATTTACGTAGTATACCAAGAGTCACATTAGTGATAGGTATGTACTGTACCCTGTACCTTGTGATTAAGATAAGTAGTGACCGTTTCTTTGAGTTGTGCATACACGTCAGGTCCATATCTGTTCAAGACTAGGTTATAGACATATTTATAAGCATTTTCATACGAGTCATAACGATGTTTGTTATTCAAGATATCTCTCACTATCTTATTTAATAAAAGTGTTGATGTTTTTGCTTGTCTGTCTCCAATAGTAACCTGAAAATATAAAAATGTGATTTTAGTTATTGTTGTCTGTCTTGGCAAGATCTATTTTAACCTATTTTAATGTGGTTGTGGGTGCCTATATGTACAAATTGTTCTTGAACTTTTGGCCAGAGCTGTAAATATACATACACATGCATACATCCGTGCTCAGTTTTTTCTAATTGGAATTGTTACGTGCGAGCTCCATAAGAATGCATATTATTTTGATCAAATAATTAACAATTTCAGTTCCAAAAAGCTCAATATGAAAGGCATCAATGCCAAATTTCACTTACTAGCTGGCAATATGTCAATATATTTTAACATGAAAATCATGTATAATGTTCACAGGATCGACCGCGATAAGATATTTTTTACCATTTAAATCCAGCGCGTGTGATTTTCTGATAAAAATAATATTGCAAATTTAGCGCGCGTTTTGAATGGTAAAAATTCTTATCGTGGTCGTGTGTACGCAGTGTACCACTTTTCTATAAGTTATAGAATTAGAATTTGAGAATTTACCTCATCTAGAGAAGATAAATTAATATCTGGAATCATTCGAAATATATCTACAATTATTTATATTATATGTTAAAGTTCACTAAATATTGCTTTTTTCAGAGAATAAATATTAATTTTGAAGCCAAATGATATTTCCTAAATAATTATTCAAATATTTTTTTTTCAACAATACCCGAACAATACAATAATATTTGTGTTTTGTGTATGTATAAAACACACAACTCTTTTATATTTTTGTGTTTTGAGATCTGCATATAGCCTACGGTACGGTACAGCTAGGATAATTAGTATTGCTATGATGAGTCCATTTTGTATTATTAGGCCTATATTATGTAATATACACTCATACTTACTGAATTTAGACTGAAATTATTATTTGATATTCGGATCACCTATAATGTGATCGATTGATCAGCAACCTTGCCGTTAAACTGAGTTTATTAATATTAAAATTTAAGATGTTTGAGACCCTTAAAATGCTAATTAGGTTACTATTTTTACCCATATTTAACATAATTAATATAAGTTGTTGAAAAAAGTTGAGTGACAGCCTTTAAAATAGCAGAAAATTAGTAAAAACTTTTATTAGGATAGAAAGAAACACTGCCAAAGTAAAAAGTAAACAAAAGACCAGCTGAAATTTTCGGAGAGCCCGCGTAGCGAAGACGAACGAGGGCGACCGATAACGAACGATGTTGAAAAGTTTTGAACTAATTTGGCGGGAACGGGCGGGAACAATCAGATAAACTAAAAATAAATACTAAAATAATAATAATAAAATCAATATTAAAATCACAGTAATTAGAGTGTATTAAAATCAAAGAATAACAAAGAATTGCAAGGTTTAATACACCATCTTATTTTTAAATAAAAAATGCAATAAATGATAAATAAATAATTGGTTGAATATATTATTTATATATTTCATAATAATAAATATAACTGCAGATGCATTGAATTATTGTAATAATAATATAATTATGTAATATATATAACTTAATTAATAGTATAATTCAATTTCTTCAATCAGAAATCAAAATCAGTGCATGTTTCTTTCTTCTTACTATTACAGCGATTGCCAAAGCCTCGTTAATAATTGTAGAGCCTACTCCACTGTCTTCCTGCGGTTCCTGCAATCGTGATCAATTTATTTATTTTTTTTTTTACTTGCCATATTGTGTTATTGTGCGACACCAATCCAATCCCAGTCCCCTCAAGACATTGCCTGCATTGTCTTATCAACAGATAAGGACTTCCAATCATTGGAAACCAGCACACACAGGACACGGGCCGAGACAGGATACCCATCATGAATATACGATAGCAAATTAACTGCGATTTTAACGATCAACTTTTTAAGTATAAATAAGTAATCAAATGTAATACTATATTATTTTCAAAACTAATTACAAGGAGATCAGAGTCCCCCCCCCCCTAAATTCTTGTTTTATAATACTGCTATATATATAATTATATTGTTAATATAATACTTTTATATTATGCTTTTATTATTGTTTTATATGTATGATAGCTTATATTTTTATTTCTGTATGTTCTCTATTTTTATGTTGTTATTTATATTTATTAATAATGCTTCCCACGAGCAATGCTCTCTGGAAGTAGTTGACAAATGTAACCATTTCTGTAAATTTATAAATGTACGTATGAGTAAAAATAAAATAAAATCTTATTCAGTAGAGCCAATTTTCAATGTTGTAGTGCTCTCTGTTTTTATTTCAAAAAATGTTTACTGGTAATACATTTTATTAATGTAAAAATAAAACAGATGTAGCTGAATACAAAAATAATTTATTTCAATCACATATAAAGAGTTGAAAATATTTTGTTGCCAATTATCGGCGGTCAATTAGAGAGCTGCAAACTAAAAGAAGTGGAAGAATGTGGTATATAGAGTTGAGACGCGCCAGGATCGGGGATTTAATAATTTTAATCATCACCGCCTGTCATGACCTCCATGAACTCTGGAACACAGCACAGAAAATTACGTGAAATTCCACAATCTGAGTACCTTTTCATTTGTTATTGCAGTCAGTGTTATCTTTGGGGTTATGTTTTAGGTGAGAATTTAATTAGCACTCATTATTATTGGGAACAGCAAGTTGAAGTATGCGTTTTTTTGTTTATATAAATATATAATATATCTTCTCAAATGCGTTTTAAATTTTGAACATTATAACAATAATTTGGAAATTTATGAGATTTTTAAAAATAGACAATGTGTTATATTTTATAATTTGCTTTAACCTATTATGTGTAGTATACTTGGGCTAACTTTGTATCAGGTGTGCTTACTGTTATGTTGACTTATATATTACATCGATGCAACCAAATAATTGTTACAAAAGTGCTTAAAATCTATAACATCATTTATGGTTATTGCTCAGAAATCTAATATATAGTAAAAATTGCGTATATAATTTTATGCAGCTTACCGTCGAAGTCAACAGTTCCAGAGCCATCAGAGTCAATTTCCTCAATCATACTGTCAAGATCCTCGGCGGTGATTTTGTCGTCGAGTTCAGCCAGGATTTCACGCAACACATCAGTTGTGATATAACCGTTGCCTGGGAATTATGAAATCAAATTTAATATAATATATTGCATTTTAAAAATCACTACCTTTATATTACAAATTAGTTAGCTGTCAACTGTCACAAGAACAAAATTACGTTGTTCTCAAATTTCAATGTTTAAATCTGTATTGAGAGTGCATGTATCTGATTTTTTTAAACTTATTTATCATTAGTTTAGTTTTGAAATTCCAGAAACCACTTTGAATGACGTTATATATATACAATCAAGACAAAACTCAATGTTTTTTTTTTCTACAGTAAAAAAATTCAGAGTAACGTACCTTCCTTGTCGTAGAGACGGAAGGCCTCACGCAACTCCTTCTGCATCGCCTCGGCATCCTCCTCTACCATGAACCTGGCAGCCAACATCAAGAACGCATTGAAATCCAGAGTGCCAGTGCCTGTAGAATCACACAATTGCCATGTTAAATATAATAATTAAAATTGATAAAAAATAAATAGTAAGTAATCGTATATTATCACTTTGTAAAACCACTCTTTTTTCCATTGACTTTATTTATTTCAATTTTTATAATTAAAACTTCTCGTTATGCTATAGAAGTAAATTTAGGGCTTGTTATTGCTGTTCACCAGTTTAGTTTTGTCATCCAATATTTTAACATTAACTGTAACTGACCATCAGGGTCGACCTCGATGACGATTTCCTCGATCTGCTCCTCATTGCACTTGACACCAAGCAGATCCACGATGTTGCAAACCATATCGGTGGAAATGCACCCTTTCTTTTCCTGGTCAAATGCTTGGAAGGTTTGACGTAGCACTGTAAATAATATTACAGGGTTAACAGTTTATTCATTTAATTTACACAAGTTTTTATCTTGTTTGCCCGATTTGTTTTGCCCCAGAATTATTATTGCTTTGAAAATAAACTTTTTAACCCTGCTTTTAAGACGAGACACTTCGAGAGTCAGAAAAAACATATTTCTGTTTACTGTTCAGTATTGATCGTGTTATGATTAAATTTAACTTCAATTAATTAAATTTGAACTATACTTTTCATAGCGTAAAGCCATAGAAGTAAAACTAAATCTGAAACTGATGCATAAACGTCAAATAAGTATTTCTTTTTTATATTGCATGTATGCAAACAATTGAAAAAAAAATAACTGAAACAAATTTCAAAGGAAAGCAGTTTTATACATATCTGAATAAACTGGGCAATTAAATTGTATGTATGAATCATAATTAAATTATATAAGTGTGGAATATGAAACAGGAATCAGACAATTATTTTTAAATGCAAATTACAATTTAACCCATTATTTTTAAACCTTTTAACATTATATAACTAAAAAAGAAAAAAATAGTTGCACCAGTTTTTGTTTGCTTATATTAAAATATATTATATATTTTAGCAAGATAATAACTTTAAAAAATACGCACTGTTAACTTGATCCTGAGTAAGATCTTCCTATAAAATTTAAATAAATATATTAGTTCATAATTATTTACAATAAGAATTAAAGCAAATGCTGACTTACCATTTTTGGATTTCTGACGAAGTTTGAATCAAAGAGAGTAGTAGCAAGTGAAAATTGACAAGATGTCCAGAGATATACTCCTCACAAAGTGCGACTAAAATGTTGCAGACGAACGGTCCACAACGGTAAGTATGCAATGAATGAGAGGGGTTGGAATTCGATTGAATAGGGAGAGAGGGGATTATTTATATTGAAAGGTCAAAATATGACATTCCAACAAGCAACTACATAGCAAAATATTATTAATTACTTACCCAATTATTGATTTTATTGCGAAATATAATCATTTAATTAAAATTTTAAAATAGATTTCTTTTTTACATAATATAATCTAACATTATTGTGTATATATGTATAGTATTTGCGTGAAATGGACTGTATAAAATTTTTGTAATAGAAAGAATTTAATGTATTGCATTATGTACAGTATACATCATCGAAAGAGTAATGTGATTAACAATTCATGTTATACATATGTATACTGTTGTTAGTTGTTACTAGCTTATTGCTTAGTAGTTTGGTTTGTGAACAGATGAGCTCAAAGAACACGGCGAACAAATTTAAATTTAAAATGTAAGATTTATTCTAATTGTGAGAAGTGTATTAGAAAGTAAGGATGTATACACCACACCAATATTAATTTGCTTATAAGATCAAAGAAAAAAAAACTATACAAGGTCTTACTTAATAATATATCATTGAATTGTTAATTTTTTAAACAGTATAAAACATACTATATACTTAATTTGATACTACATACATAATATTATCTAGTAAATATACGTAGACAATCGTAATATATATTATATAAATAAAAAGTACATTAAAATTATACATATTTATGCTCTCATTTGTATTAACTTTAAAACTCTCTCTCTCTCTCTCTCTCTCTCTCTCTCTCTGCAATTTTTTTTATTTCATATTATTTGTCTTTTATTTTGATTATATTACGTATGTACAGCTCTGGCCAAAAGTTCCCGAACGGGGCAGCGGCGGCCGCTGCGTTTTCTCATAAAGATAACATAGTGTGGTTGCGGGTTGCCTATGCAAATCGTTCGGGAACTTTTGGCCAGAGCTGTACATGTACATATACAATGTATGTCTGTACATACATAGATAATACAGGTTAAAACATTAATAAACCTCAAAAGTTATCATTCTAGTCTAGCTAGCTCAGCTGATTTAGCATGCAAAAATTGCAGTGGAGGTAGCAGGCAGCGCGCTAGTATTATAGAATAGATACAGGTAACAGATCTAGCAAAATTGTACTGGAGCGGAGTAATGTTGCTTTATAGTTTATTTATTTCCTTGGATATTTCATAGTTCATTCTTTTCCTTGCATTATTTAATATCAAATAAAATACGAGGTTTTTTTATTTTATTTTATTATTATTATTTTTTTTTATTGTGTTATGTTTATTATAAGGTATTAATGCTTATATAGACTGCTATACAGTATAGGGCAATGATCGTTTTTTTTTTATATATATATTTTTTAAAATATAAATATTATATATTTTTACATTAAAAATAGCTTTTAATGCAATGTGCAACACAATGAAACATATTTTTAAAAAATCCTGCTCCCACGGTGGTTGTGTAAACAGTACAATGAAAAACGTTTAAACTGTATTTAGTGTGCAGAGCAGATCCAACAGAGCATTTTGTCATATGCAGACTAATGAGTTTAAGCAGCCAGCAAAAGTGACAAATGTCTTCATCCTCTCTATCTTGTCAATAATAAGTCTTGTATATATATTTAATTGTTCAAAATCATCTTGCGTGGCATATGAGAAACTGTCGTGGTCTTTACCTAGCACAACATTTGGTTCTCTGCCAACATCAACATCATTTTGGTGTTTCTTCAGTATCAAAAATCCAAAATGTTTATTATTATTAATTTTTTAACTACTGAATATGTCTGTATAGCTGATATCAATGTAACAATTTTTCAATAAAAAGAAACTTCAGATTGAATAATTTATTGTCTACGTTATTTGAATAATTTTTAATGCAAGATTAATATTATAAGTATTTTTGGGTTACGTTAAATGAATACAAGCACTAAAAATACATACATTTTAAGTTTATGATAAATGCTTTTTTCGTAAATCATAGATTGTTTTCATAATTTAGTCATATAAAAATGAAATTTCGTAAATATTACATTGTTGTGTTACAAACTGAAATGGGCTGCAGGAAGAAAAAAATGCATTTTTAACGTTTTATAATATTGAATTATTAAATTGGAAAACTTTGAACCAACTCCCCATAGCCCCATGCTTCCTTACCCAAAATATAGTTGATTTTCTTCCTCTTTAAAAAAGCTACAGAAAATGATAACAGCTTTTAATAATTATGCAGAATCCCAAAAGTAACTGTATAAAAGAGTCAAAAAGTGTAAAAGTATTGTTATATAGGTATATTATTTACTTATAGACTATCATAAACTCCACATTTGAAACATAAAATCATGTTAGTTTGAAATACTAATTACTAGAAGGGGATGAAATCAAAAGCGAAGAATTATTATTGGCTAAAATAAAATTTTATTAGTTCCTCATATATTTGTTTGTAAGTTTATATAAGTGCAGGAAATAACATGGAAAATTGTGTCCATAAATTGTAATAAGACTTTATTTTATGTAATATTTATAGTTTTTTTTTCTTTTCATTTTCAAATTTGGTATCGAAAATTAAAATATTATTTATTGACATATTTTTAACATAATGGAAACTTATATTTAAATTATATACATTATATACAATCGAAATAAGATGCAAGATTATGCCTTCATGGATTGCATGTGGATAAAATCTTGTTTCTTTGAAGTTTAGTCATCACCACCGGTCATAACTTCCATGAATTCTGCAATAAAGCATCAATATATAAGTAAAGATATTCAGTTCTCATGGAGGAATATTTTCAATCTGCATTCAATAGATTAGATTACATGTAATCCCCAAATGAAAATATTGAATATTGTGACCAGGTATTAGTCACATCAATAACTCAACAGTTTCACCTCGATAACATAATAAAATAATCATACAACAACAATTAATATGCATTTATGTCATTATATAGCATAAATGATAATAAATAAGTACAATATATATAATTTTGCTGTACAACATAATATTTATGCTATTATAACATAAAAATTATGCAGTGTAGCACAAATTATGCTGTATTGAACATATTGTGCTGAAAGTGAGCTAGAACAATTATTATACTTAGCTATTTTTGTCCGTGTTATTTACCATCAAAATCAACGGTGCCGGAGCCGTCAGAGTCAATTTCCTCAATCATCATGTCAAGTTCCTCGGAGGTGATTTTGTCGTCGAGCTCTCGCAAAATCTCGCGCAGAATGTCAGTCGTGATGTAGCCGTTACCTATACAGAGCAAATTAAACACCGAACATATATAGTAATACCATAGTATAAGTATACTATTGTAATACGTACCTTCCTTGTCATAAAGACGGAAGGCGTCTCTCAACTCTTTCTGCATCGCCTCAGCATCCTCCTCCTCAAGGAATCGGGAGGCCATTATCACGAACTCTTCGAACTCCAGCTGACCAGAGCCTGATTATCAAATAATAAAAATTCATATATTTCAGTGAAACATTCTTCTATAATACATTACACATAACTAGGTCCAATTGAAGAGTTTTTTTTTTTTTACATAAAAATCTGAACTAAGCAGAATAATATAAAATTATAATTAAAACTTTACCATCCGAGTCCACCTCTGCGATGATTTCCTCTACCATATCCTCAGTGAACTTGACACCCAACATCTCAAGGATGGTGCTAATCATATCAGTCTCAATATAGCCTTTCTTCTCGGGGTCGAAGGCCTCAAACGCTTTGCGCAGCACTGAAAGATTCACATTGTCAGTCAAATAAATCTGATTTCTATCGGAAGCAGTTATCCTTCAAGTATGCTTTGCGGCATTTCTTATGACCACAATGAGAAATCTAAGCCTTTAATAATACTGTTGTGTTTATTATTTAGTTACATGCATTTTTTTTTTTACATTAATCTGCTCAACTAAAAGTAATGTGAATAACAAAAATAATAGAAAAGAAACCATTAATTGAGAAAAATCCATCGTAAAAATGAATAAGTATTAAAAAAAAATAACACTCACTGTTAATCTGGTCTTGATTAAGATCCTCCTGAAAATTATAGGACATTGGCAATTAATAATTGAAATTTTTAAAGTTAAGCAAATAAGAGAACTTTAATGCATTTTTTCATTTATAGGTAACGTTTCCATGAATATTAGCTCTTTTGTTTATTCCTAAACTGTGACAATTGTACGCAGCTAATTTTACGATCTTATTAGTATTTTCGCAGTATACTGCACTATGGTTTTATTGAACTTATTTTAAGGTCTAAATTTTATTATTACGAAAAAAAAAAAAAAAAAAACGAGCATAATAATTATTATTATTTATCAATAACATCTTTATTACAATGACAATATGATTCTTAAATTTACTGTATTTATGATTTTTAAATATATTGACTTACCATTATAATAGTCCTCTAAAACTTATAAGATGCACTTGATGCAAATATCAATAGACAACTGACAAAAGATAGTGGAGTTTACTTCAAATGCAGAGTATAATAAATAAAAAAATCAATTGAAGGAGAAGTGGTGGGAGAATTAATTAAAGGTCAGCATATTAATGTTGTTTTTTGTGCTATCAAAGCAGCTATATTGCAAGATTGAGTGCATTTTCAATGATGAGTAATCAGCTTTGTAGTTCTTTACTCTCGATCGTTCTAAATTGAGAACGACCAATTCAAATGTTACTTTCGCGAACGTGTTAAATGTTGTCACTATGCACATCTCGGGGGTGAAGATTTGTGTGTAGTTTAGTGGACTTACTGAAATGTAATTTATATTTAGACATTAATTACTATATAGAATAAAATTATTTATGTTGGTAATTTTTGTTCTTACATTAGATGAAGAGCATTACAGTTTTTTCGTAATGATTTCTCTTGTTTTATTCAGCCTTTACAATTTTTCAATGTATAAATAACCATGCTCAAAGTTTTGGGTAAATTATCGGGGGCTTAAATAAATATATGACTATATAGTGACTACCTACACGAAATTTATTGTTTACTAACACGTAACTCTGAGCTCCTCACCGAGCGTACTCGATAATGAGCATGAGCACAATACGTTGCACGGTAACGTGATTATACATGCATGCATTTCATGACGACACACAGCATTCGGGAGGTGCATGACTTATTGCACTGTTCAGTTTTCCTATACGTTTCCACGGTTCCACTAGGCTGTCATGGCGAATACCGGGCTGTGTATTTAGGTCTTGGACGACCCGTGTAAGCACGGTTTCCATTGAACACGTCGATAAGACAAGTTCTGACGAAACTATATTAAAAGAAGTAACACGAGAACACAATATCGCAAATAACAATAGTACAAAATTATTATATAATTGTAGCATAATTATAGAAAAAAAACTATAATAAAATATAAAATACAACAGCATTAAACTAAAATATTTTGCTGAAAATTTTATGGCTATTTATGATTCATTCTTATTTAACCATTTTGATTTAAAAAATAACTAAATTAAATTCATATTTTTAAAAATATAGACAATATTTTCAATTCATGTTGAAATATGTGGCTTTGTGTTTAAATTTGTCTCATAAATATATTAATTGTGTTCATATATTTTATATGATTGAACATCAGTCTAACATCTACGTATTATTCTTGTTTTATGTTTAACATTTTGTAATCACTTAAATCACTTTGAACAAGATATTATACAATGATCTGATAAAGAAATTGAATTGTATTTTAAAATGCATCATTAAAATTTCTTTCACTTTTCAATAGCCCACGTAAAAAAAAAATGCTAATCCATCAAAATTAAATAATAATAAAAAGACCACCTATTAGAACAATACACAATCTCCATAAAGAAGAACTATAATATTATGCAAAACAGTTTCAAATGCCATATGTTCATTCGTTTATAAACGCGTACAATTGAAAAATTAATTTAATAGTATTTGTAGAACTATAAAATTTTTATTTGAAATGGTTATTGTTGGCTTTGAAGTATTTTCTTGTGATACAAGAAGTTTATGTTAAAACTGGATGATTGCCAAGTTGGCTGATTGCCTAGACATGACTTTTATTACGAGGCGCCCTATTGTGCTCTGTATGCTCGCGGTACTCACAGTGGTACTCGCGGTTGTATAGCAGATTATAAACTGTATCGCAGCGAGAGAATATCTATTTTTAACTTTTAACACAAGTGAGGGTGATTTCAAATACATCACAGTATGTTAATTAAGGGGTGGATGTTAATTAGTTAGCACCTTTTGTTTTATCTTTCTTAAATTGTCAGAGTATCTGTCTATACTGTATAAACTTTGTTATATATTATAGCATTGGTAAAGGTAATTGATGAACTTTGAAGTATAAAATTAAATTACTCCTAAAATAACAATTATCATTTTAATCATCTTTATATATTTTGAATTTTTAGTAACATAAACGTAGCATGAAAAGATTAAAATAATTAGAATCACTAAAGGTCGACAATTATTTTGTGAAACTTGTTTTTATTTTAAAACTAATTTTTCTCACTTAAGCTCTTGTGTGTAGGGGAAATAGTGAGGTAATTAAAGTACAAACGTGTTTTTTCATTACAAAGAAGATAATAGAGCTGGCAAAGACATTCGAGCTATTATTTTTCTTTATCTTCACCATGCTCGCTCACCGTATAGCAAGCAGCTGGCTTATTCTAACTCAGTGAATAAGTTTTATTTGTGTGAATATGACATAAACCATTATTACTTTTCATCCTAAATTTATCCACTTGTATTTTATTTTTAGCAATTTTTAATCACTGAATTTTTTTTTTTTAAGTTTATTTATTTTTATAGAAGATAAGAAATTAATTTGTACGTAAGTTTCAAAGTTTTGAAGACAAATAAAAGACACTTGACTTCAAAAAATACAACAAATTTTATTGTTTGATATTTGGCATACAGTCCTCGAGAGCCAGCGAGGACGGAAAAGTTTTGGGAACAAAGAAAGGAAAGGGGGAAGGGGGGGGGGCTTTTTGGTCCGTGGATCACGAGCAACTTAGTCGTCACCACCAGTCATTACCTCCATGAACTCTGCAAAAAAACAAAACAAAAATATACATTTTTATTTAGGCTCTCATCTCAAGGCTAGCGCGTGCAATTTTGTGGTTGTTCTCAAATTTCTGCCGCAAAATATATTTATGAGTTGCAAAATAATTCCAAAACAGAATTAACGAACAAGCAGTTTTTATTATTTGCTTTCATTTCAGCTGCTATATATGAAACTACTTTTTTTCCCCCAAAGAGCATAATAATGATATAAAAATGCTCCAATGCTCCTTGCAAACAACATGGCTAATAACTTCTCTTCTATGATTAATTGGGGGTGGGGGGCTTAATATAACTTACCGTCAAAGTCAACGGTTCCGGAGCCATCAGAGTCAATTTCCTCAATCATCATGTCAAGTTCCTCAGAGGTGATTTTATCATCAAGCTCTCGCAAAATCTCGCGTAGAACATCAGTCGTGATGTAGCCGTTACCTACACACAACACAACACATATAAAAGTTTTATGAGACATAATATTTTCACAAAACGGACAATGTGAAGCATAAGATAGATATTTCCGTAGCAAAATAACGATTGGGAAAAGAAGCATATAGGTTGAATACTAAATATAACTTATCATTATTTGAAAGAAAGTAAAAGGAAACGTTAAATAATTAATGTTTGTAATTTTTCCTCTGAGATAAAACTATTTGAAAATGTTTAAATTTTATAGACATTGAACGAGGAATTTTATTTTTAGTGTTATGAGATTTGGACACTCACCCTCCTTGTCGTAAAGACGGAAGGCTTCACGCAGCTCCTGCTGCATTGCCTCAGCATCCTCCTCAACCAGGAATCGCGAGGACAAAATTACGAACTCCTCGAACTCCAGTTGACCAGAGCCTGGTGCAAAACCAAGAGCGTGTGTTAGAAACAAAAGGTTATTGCTATTTCATACGTACTCTTTTTGTACACGAAACAAAACTTTATTTAAATATAATAAATACATTAAAATGTAATGCAGTAAAATAGACTCACAAATGTTTTTATCCCTTCAATATCCATTACTTTTTTTTTTTTTTTTTTTTACTCACTTTTTTATATAAAAAACACGTTTAAAAATATTTTGTTTTCAATGTTATGTGAAGTATAACTTCATCACAAAAATTAGCCTTTTTTGAGCCTTTCAAAAATGGATGTATACATAAAAATATATGCACATAAAATTTTTATCGATGTGCTAAATTAAACTCTAAGGACATGCGATACAATAATAAAAAGCTACATGGTTCATTTTAATAATATTGGCGTGTTATTTTATCGACATAGATGAGAAACTGACCATCAGCATCCACTTCCTCGATGATTTCTGTCAACATCTTCTCAGTGACCTTGATGTCCAGCATCTCCAGGATCTTACGTACCATGTCCACCTCTATGTAGCCCTTCTTCTCGGGGTCGAAGGCTTCGAATGCCTTGCGCAACACTGCATACACAAAACAATTTCACAATTAAAAATGCATCTAAAATCTAGTAACTAATTATTGTGGAATATTTCACCTTAATCCATAATTTCTCTAATATATTTAATAAAGGGAATTTTTCGCCTTAATTGAGAATTAAAATGTACTCAAAACATCTAATTTTACTTAAAAGTTTGCTCGAAACGCCTTATGTGGAGTTTTGGCGGTATATCTTAACATGCAAATTTTGTGCAACCAGTAGTTTTAAGAACTTTATAATGCAATCCTATTAAAAAAAGAAAGCTTGGCATATTATGTGATCTAAGTTACTTTGGAAGTCAAAGTTCAAAATGAAATAACAGAATCTGCAATCCTTTTTTTTTTTTTTTTTTTTTTTTTTTTTTCTTTTTTCTTTTTCTTCTTCTTCTTTTCATTTACTAATGTTTATGCGTACTTTACCGTATATAAATTAATACGAAAAGAAATTAATTGTATTTTATTTCTGAATATAATTTATGTTAATTATATTTTTTCAATATAACTTAAGTCAAAAAAAGCAATTAAGATTACGAACGCGTCAGAGCGGTATGTGGTGTGACTTTTTTTTTCATGCTTCTAAAATAAAATTAGTTTAATAAAGATTTGTCTTTACCTCTTGAAATTAACTTTTATTCTCGAGTTGTTGAAGTATTTTATTTCAAGATTTATTTTCTTTCTTTTTTATTCTTTCTAATTATAATAAAAATATATTTTTTATAATTATAGAATTAAAAAAAGAATTGAAAATATACTCACTGTTAATTTGGTCTTGATTAAGATCCTCCTGTTGTAAAAATAGAAATTAAAGTATTATAATATGCACAATTTCATAAAAGAATAAATTTAATACTCTTTCAGTCCACATTTTTTTTTATGCTCGCAATTTTTAACTATTTCAATTTTAAATAAATTTGTTTCCATAATTCTTTAAAAAAAATCACTCCAGTACATGAAATTTATAAATCAAGTGATTGATTCACAATAATTTTTAGGATTTTTTTTTTAGGGATGTGCTTTTTAAGTACCATGGTGATTGCTAAGGATGATGCTGAGTTGAATCCGACGTTGGCGCAGCTCGCCTTTCTCCTCTCTCGTTATCGTGACTCTCTCTCTGTATCACGACGGACTGAGGAGTCTACTTCTCGCATATATGTGTAATATACAGAAAATAGTTGGCCAGGGGGTGCTATATGGTATGGTATACTCAGTGGTGGGGATATACCAGCCCAAAATAAAAACTTCAATATTTTCACTTGACAATCATATATGACTAATCTCAACAATTCGTAATTATAGTCCTTTACTCTACTCACGCTATATTGAGGCAATCATGAAACGAAAAAAGCAATTTAATTTAACCCTTTACTATAATAAATTACATCGAGGGACTTTGCCAACCTTTTTATTATTATTATTATTTTTTGTGCATTTTTTAAGCTATTTAAAGTATGTCTCTTTTTTCCCCTGTGCGGTAAAGCTGCATTTTCTATAGGATGATTTTAGTTTTCCATTACTTCACTTGACTTGAATGTTGAGAAATATCTAGCTTGAACTAATTATATAAAAAAAAAAGTTATATATCCCCACGTGCTAAAATCATTTGTGTCTGTGAATTGTAAAATTAGGGACTTCAAATGTTATTTTTAGCTTTCTGTGTGACATTATAAACACTATAAAACTGCTCATTTTTTTATTGTGACAACCTGGATTGTCTACAAACGTATTATTAATAAAAACAACTTTTTCTAGTGGATTATTGTATTGTGGTTAAGTTTTTCGTGGAGTACAGTACACTGTAAACTCGGTGTTGGAGTGATATTGAGAAATCTATTGAACTGCAAAATTCCGAGCTCCAATTACTTTTGATTTGTGACGCGAGAACAATTAAAGTGATTTTATATTTGAACCACCAAGGACAAAGACACGTTCACTTCATTTTCATTCGTGAGCACGTGCTTTCTACGTGAACTGAAAGTCGTGGTTCTTTTCGATTATTTTCACCTCTTTATATGAAGAGCTACAACCTTTGTTTGAGTTAAATAAAAAATTTGTTACCTAATTATGCTCAAGTATTAAAAAGTTTTATGTAATTTCCACCTAATAATTATTATAATTATTTTTATTTACAACTTTTTTTTTACTGGATAGTTTGTGAACATTCAAAATATAGAGAATATAGTGTAATTTTAATCAAAATTTTCTTTTAAATTTAAAATTTAAAAAAAAAAATCTTCCAGACCACTAAGAAAGAAAGTGTGTGTGTGTAAGAGAGAGAGAGAGAGAGAGAGACAGAGATTAGACAATTTAATGAGAATGTTAACACATTCATAAAATGCTATTAAATTGTTTAGTATCATACTTTATAGAACAGAACTATCATATAGTAAAAAAATGAAATAAGTTCAGCCCGATGAATAAATTTTTTTAAACTCAAACCAAACTCTGAAAATTTCTAAGAAATTGTTCTCTCTCTCTCTCTCTCTCTCTCTCTCTCTCTCTCTCTCTCTCTCTCTCTCTCTCTCTCTCTCTCTCTCTCTCTCTCTCTCTCTCTCACACACACACACACACACACACACACACACACACACACACACATTTGTTTGCTTGTAAAATATATTGAGTTTTTTTTTTTGATGAGTTAACAATTTTTAAAATGACAATAAAACCAATAAATTACTCCTTTAAAAAAATAAAACAACAACAACAACAACAACAACAACAACAACAACAACAACAACGATACTATCTCAGATATTGAATTTAACGAAAATTATGTGTTAATGGAAAACTGCATTTAATATTTACAAAACTTTATTTTAGCTATTTTATAGGAAAAGCTCCTCGATGGTTTCCCCTAGTGTGTGTACCTTAAAAAGGACAGCTTATCATCACTGTACAGTATATTAGAAATATTCTGGTGTGCCAATTAAGCAACAATAACCCACAAACCACAACATTTTTTTTGGCCAGGGTTTTAAGATTCATAGATTTCAAGCCAGCTACTACTCTGCTTGTAAAAATAAACATAAAAACTTTCACAGAATTTTCAAAAGTTGTTTATCTTTGAAGTGTTTACTTTATAGTTATCATTTTTTATATAAAACAGCATTTATCATTCAGCTGATATTTAAGTATAATATCTCTGAGTATTCAAACTTTGTTATTCTTGGTCGTTGCACGCTGCAAATCTGTTCTCAACAAAAACAAAAGAGCTTTTAATAGCTTAAGGTAAGAGCTAAAACTACCCGATGTGTGCCTAAATATAGCTTAATAGTACTTTAATTGCTTTTCAAGGACGTGTATTATATAGGCCAACACTTAAGTGGAAATTTTTAAAAATCTGGGCAAAAAAAGTGACTTTATTTTTCTATTGTTCAAATTGTGATAATCTATGTTAGAACAAATATTATAAGTCCTGCATGTTCACATGCATGATAAATTTGATTGCATGAAATCTATTAAAAAGCATGCAATATAAAAGTTTATTGCGCAATGTAAATTTCTTCTGCGATTAATTGTTGATCCAATATAATAGTTGTTTATAAAGAACATTATTTACACTGCGTGCAATAAATTTGTTTACGTATACAATCCTTGTTTAAAAACTTTAAATTCTCATATACATTCAAATTTATATGATTTAAGTCAAATAATTACTAAAAGTGAACATTTAAACAAGTCTTTAGATAATTTATTACCTGGATTTATAGTTATCTTCAAATTAAGATTTTGTAATCGTTATTTAAAAATTCTTTTAATTTGAAAACTACAGGATTTTTAAAAACAGCATCAGCAATTTTATCTCTGCTATATTATTTTTAATGCTGATCAATTTCCACCAACTATTGCAATGAAGTAATAGATTTAAAACTGCAATTGATGAGAATAATCATATACTGATTTGTATTTTGAACAACTAAGGATCGGCATCGGCTAGTTTACATATTACTTAGTATAGCCAAGAATTTACACGGAGCAGAAATATTCATGGGCCATAATTTTGATCTACAATTTTGATCTTGATTTTTTTTTCTCTCTCTCCAAAAATCTTATAATTAAAGTTTACTTTTATGAGCATTTGATTTTCAGTGCATGCAAAGATGAATATGGTGACAAAACTGCAAAAGTTTGACGAATGTAACAATAAAATAAAATTGTGCAAATTTAAGTTGAGGAATATTGTTCCTCTTCGTTCCTATTGAGATTTTTTATTTTTCTCCTGCAAATTCTGCACTAAAAATCAAATTTTCACAGTAAGAAAATTTTATTATGCTTTTTGTAGAGAACAACTTCCCTATTATTTCTTAAGTTTTTTGTTTTCTTTCTTTTTTTTTTTTTAAGGTTTTTTATAACTGTATGTTTGTACCATGTATTAAAACAACACATATTTTATAATGCTATAAATTTATAACATTTATTTATCAAAATACATAGATGGTTTATCACACAATCTTTATAGGTGTAAAATAAAAATGCATATAAATAAAAATTAAACAAATTTATTAGTTGAAAAGAGATTGCAAAAGTTGATGAATGTTTGAATTGCGCGTAATGTTGAGGCACAAGTTGACGTGACTCGCTCTCGACCCAGCAAGAGTAACACGTGTCTTGGGGGTGGTGTTCAGTCTTCTCCTCCGGTCATGACTTCCATGAACTCTATAACATTCAACATCAACACATCATTTTTCATCAATAATATCTGCTGCACAAAAACATAATGAATTATTATTATATAATATTATATAATATAATGTATCTGTATATTGACTGATACAGGAACAACAGTTTTGAGGCTGACTTTAAGCAATTTCGCTCACATCCGCTTCCGTTTCAACGTACTGCGCATGAGTAGTAAGTAGAAACGGAAGCGGATGTGACTGAAATCACTTAAAGTTGGCCTCAAAACAGTTGTTCCTTTATTAGTTAATATTATTGTACAGTATACGTATACCCCAGTAAAATTAGTGTCAATATCGTATAAATATTATACAAAATTGGCACGTTTGGGTCTCAAAATTTATAATCACCTAAACCCAATTTTATCACAAGCAAAGATTAAAATAAAAAATATACACTGAAATAACCATTAACATCCAAATTTATACAATTTCAGTTTACAGAACGTGTCGTAATCATAGCAAACACTATATACCTTCTCATTTTATTCAGGGCAATACGATTTTATATTAAAAATGCTTTTGGGATAAATAAATTTAATACTGTAAATTATTTACTTTTGATTTCTTTTGATTACTCAATAAGGAATTACTAATTATAAAGGAATCAAATAACGTATATTTGGAAAATTTTGAAATAAGTAGTAAAAAGAGATCGGAATATAGGTTTAAATAGTATAACTATTATGGTATAACGCCAGAAACTTTTGAATTGAAACTAAAAGTGACAATTTTGTCCCTACCTACAGACATAGTTGGATAAAACTAAGGATTAATTAAGCGTACAATGCAAAATGAGAGGTGAAAAAATGCAATAAATTCTTTTAATTGCATGTATAAAAAACGTCACCTTTATCATAGTATATAGCTACCATTTATTTGACTTTGTCTTTTTTAATATTAAAATTAATGTAATACGCTATATATACTCAGAATTATAGCTGATTTTTCACTTCCAGTTAGTAAACGACGAAAAAACAAGCATTTCTTTGTTTGAAAAGATAAAATGTTGCCAAAATGTTTAAAGTTAAAATAAATTTTGTCATTAATTAAACGTGGGATATTTCGAGAGAACAGAGCACGTTTTAAAACCGACGAGATTCAAAATATTGATCAATCGCCACAACGAGTTGCTTTTTTTTTATATGTGTAATAATGTTTCTATTGTGGTTTCCCCTTTTTGACACCTACACTTGAAATTTCTTTTCTATCGACTGTTAAAACAGAATGTAAAACTATTTCAAAATCAAAACATTTAGTGTTCTAATAACATAAATAAGAATCAGCTGTTTATAGATAAATTTACTTTGTCTGAATTTAGTTTTTGGTTTGTATTAAGTTAAAATGTGTGCAGATTGAATAAGGTATACTATTTAGTTCTATAAAGTATTTTGTTTTCTTGGAAAGACATACTAAGTTATTAAACTGAAGACTTAAAGTAAAATAAAATATAACTATAAAAAAAATCTCACTTGCTTCAAAGTACTTAAAAATTATATTCCCTTAAAAATTTTAATAGCAGAGCAAAGTTAAGAAGCAAAATAATGATATTGTATGTACTTATTTTTACATTCTACTTTACGTTTTCAAAAGTATTAAAAACTTAAAAAATGAAATTTCGTCAGTAAATATTGTAAATCTTAGTTCACAAATGTCATTATAGAGACTTTTTGTTTGTTTGTTTGTTTGTTTGTTTTGTTTGTACAAAATGAGCATTGTTTGGAAGTTATATGTGTATTGTAATTTCGTGTATAAAATAACGTACCGTCGAAATCAACAGTTCCAGAGCCGTCAGAGTCAATTTCCTCAATCATACTGTCAAGATCCTCGGCGGTGATTTTGTCGTCAAGTTCCTTCAGAATTTCGCGCAATACTTCAGTGGTGATGTAGCCGTTACCTGCAGAGCAACCAATTTGGAAGTTTGAGACAATGATGTATAATTCACATTTGGAGTTTTAAGTTCATCACATTAACGTGGTAAATATTAACAAGAAAAGTAGTATTTTTTTTAGTACAACCATAGTATAAGCATACTATGGTACAACTGCCTAACGTATAGCCAATGCAAATGTAAAATTTCTATTTTTTTACTAACTTAATATTCCAGACATAAATAAAATAAATGAAATCTATTACAAACTACCAATTATGCAATTTTTTTTTTGTCAATGACATAACGTTCAGAATTTTTATATCTCTCAGGGTCGAATTGGGTCCTCAGAGGCCAGTTGGTATCCGGATTACTCAAAAGAAAGGTTCAGGGGAATGTCCCCTCCCTTTCCCAAGTATAAAAACATTGTCAGACACGGGAAAACTTTACTTTTACTTTGGTCCTGAGGAGCCAAAAAACTGTTATTATTTATGACCAATTCAACCCAGATTTTAAATACTTGAGGAATATATGTATGAATAAAATATCTTGGATGCTAACCTTCCTTGTCGTAGAGACGGAAGGCTTCCTTAAGTTCCTTCTGGATGGCTTCAGCGTCCTCTTCAATTAAGAAGCGGGAAGCCAACATAATGAACTCCTCGAACTCCAGTTGACCAGAGCCTGAGACATACAAACACAAACTATTATAGTCACAATATACTGTTCACTTGTGTGTATACAGAAATTTATAAGAAGTATAATTCAATTCAAATTCATTCGAACAAAAGTAAGGAGAAAATTTCCGTTTTCAATACACACATAATCCATTATTTTGATTATATGCAGTTGTGTAATATTTCTAGTTTATAGGTATAGTTTTAGAAGTTATTCTTTTTACATAAATTTATTTACAGACTATTGTGACCAGACATGGCCAGCGCTCTTTTAAAATGAGCTCGCTCGCGCTCTGCGCTCGCGATCACGATTATGAGCGTGCTCGCGCTTCGCGCTCGCAAATTTGCTTATGAGCGTGCTCACGCTCTCGATCTTGCAAAATAGGAGCGGGCTCTTCTTTCGCTCCATATATATATATATATATATATATATATATATATATATATATATATATATATATATATATATATATATATATATATATATATATATATATATATATATATATATATATATATATATATATATATAAAAGAATAGATATGTATTTATAGAAAAATTTATACATACAGCTGTTCCCTTTAATTCGATGCTGCCCGATTAAATATACTTTCATGCACCTTTTTTTAATCCTCTTGCTATATAAGCAGAGATTACTAAATACCTGATCGTCTTGTGCTTCATTTTCACAAAATCAACAACACTTATTAATAGAAATATCCCATAAAGTTAATTTGGAAAGCAAATTAAAATGAAGGCACTTTAATATTACATAAAATATTGCAACCTGATATACTAAAATATGCAATGCAACATAATAAAATGTTTCGAACTGACCACTAGGACACTTCACCTTTGACTGAAGTGGTGCTGTTTGCAAAGAAGAAGGTAAAAATAATAATAATAATAAAATAACTAACCACCCCCTTTTCCCTCTTTTTTTTTTTTTTTTTTTTTTCTTTACATTTCATTTAAATATTGAGAAGAGATAAAATCAGGTGATTTTTTTTTAACCCTTCTGTTCCCTTTTAAAATTCTTTAAAAGATGAAATTGAAAAGCTATTCAATGCGAAGTCCGAGGTTGCAGGTAAAACGCTTAATTGCAACACCTGCAACATTCGCATCTCTACGCGGCGCCAACGGCATCAATTGATGTATTGAAATGTTTTGTACAGAGAGGGAAAGAATGCTTCCTGTCTGCTTTCTGCCAAATATATTCCTAATCCTTTTCAGTCTGATGTTTAATCTTTCGTATGGTTTTCCAAGAATACACAAATTTAAAAAAAGAAGGATAATACTATGTATATAGAAATGCAGTTACTTGTCTTGTCTTTATATATATATATATATATATATATATATATATATATATATATATATATATATATATATATATATATATATATATAATTATATATATATATATATATATATATATATATATATATATATATAAAGAGCAACTTTAGTCTTTAAAAGCTGTAAAAAAAAGTAGATAAATATTGAGCTATGATCGAGTCGCTCTGCTCACAATATTTTGATCGCACTCACGATCACGCTCGCGACTTTATTAATTGATTGACGCTCCCGCTCCGCTCACAATTTTTGAGCGCGCTCACGTGAGCGTCGCTCAAACAAGACGCTCATGCCCATGTCTGATTGTGACAATATATTTTAACATTCAAAAATTGGCACTTAATTTGCGACGTTATTCTTGTGAGAAAAAAAATCTTACTAGATTTAAGAGGTAAAATATATTATTACAATCGTATTTACCATATTTACCATTTAAATATCTAATTTGGTGTTCAAAACTTTTGTAAGAAAAAATTTAGTATAAATACTTAGCATTAAAATATGTTATTGTTATTGCAAAAAAAAAAAAAAAAAAAATTGAAATTTATAATATTTGAAAAAATATATTTTTATTATTTATATTTTGACCACTTCTGAATACTAACCGTCCACATCGACCTCAGTGATGATGTCTGTCAACATCTTCTCAGTGACCTTGATGTCCAACATTTCCAGGATATTGCGCACCATTTCAACCTCAATGTACCCCTTCTTCTCGGGGTCGAAAGCCTCGAAAGCCTTGCGCAACACTGAACAAAAAACACAAACATATAAGTTTAGAAATTAACAAGACTTTTTGTTATAAATGTGTGTATAATAACTGCTGTCTAACTCTGAATAATCGTAAGTGCTAATTTTTATTTTATATTTCATCAATATTAACTTAAATCATACCAACTATTTGAGTTATTAATCGTTGTAAAACGTTAAAGACACTAATAAATAACTTTATATTATTTCTATTCAGCAATAGAAAAGGTTCACAAGCAAATATTGATTTTTTTTTTTATCAAATTGAATACGTAAATGAAAAATATAATATTGATACTTTTTGGAATAGTAATGTAAATTTGAGCTTTGATGGTTCATTTATAAGTAGAAGCTAAATTTATTCTTTAAATAACAAGGGAAAATAAATTGTCTAAAAACTTTTATAAAAAAAAACGTATTTTAATGCTGCATTCTGATGTGGTGACTGCTGCCAATGTTTTGTTATTTTTACAAAAGTCCACGAGTGAGTCACGACTCTCGCTCGGCGTCTACACTTACTCATAATCTGGTCCTGGTTAAGATCCTCCTGTAACAATCATTTCAAGTAAATATTAGGAACTTGTTCTTTTTTTTACGTATAAGCAATGTGGGTAACGCACATACTGTATAGCAAAGCAATAAAAAAAAAGTTCAAAGAGTTTTAGGAGAGACGCGTGTGCAACATTAAAAAACAAATTTAGGTTATTATTGTCTACTAAACAATGTTCTAAGGTTCCAATTATAGTTGCTTTCTATATAGAATACTTATAAATTTTTTCTTTCTGGAATTCTGACAAGGAACAAAAAAAATCTTAATACTGCATTTTTATAAGAACTTTAAGAATGCTGGTTGCGTTTTGGTAACAAGAAATTTGGTCATGTTATTGTTTCTTATAAATTTCTCATTGAATTGTTAACTCTTTCATAATGATTTAATTATATAATCATTTCAATTTTTTTCTTTATATAACGTTTTATTAAAATAAATAATTTATTTATCTTCATAATTGGTATCAAACAGGATTTTACATGCATTAAATAACAACCATGTATATTATTACATAATAAACCATTACTTATTCATTGCAGTTTGAAAATGTTTGCTATATAGCCATTATATATATATATATATATATATATATATATATATTATATATATATATATATATATATATATATATATATATCTTTTACTCTCGTAAGTATGCAATCTTAACTAATTTTAAGCTACAAAAGTGTTCAATTGATTGAACCACAAAACATGATGAAAACATTCAAGCAATTTACGTAACACAGGGAAAACAAGGGGGATTGAAATTTGAGCGCTGATGGCTAGTAGCCAACATGCGGTTTTATGCGTATGTTATGCATGCAATGTGCTCTTATGCATGGTGATGTATGCAACTATGTACTTTATAGACAAGTGGTATGCAAGTTCAGAGAGCATCTTGTTAACATTGTAGCCACGGCATAAAAGATCGTAACTGGTGCAATATACTTCATTTTTTTAATACTTATAGCTTTTTATGAAGATTTTAATTTAACATTATATAAATATTGATATATTTTTGTAGAATGAAAAATCAGGCCAATTTCCTTTAAATCATTAAAATTCTAATTTTGAAAGTTATTTCTGTCTTTGCTTTTATTATTATTTTTTCAATATTTCTGAATTCATACACTTTGCCAGTATTTGTTACAGTTAAAAAAATTACTTTATGTTATCATTTTTCCAAAATCATGCCAGTTGAAAAAAAAAGTGAAAATGTGATTTTCCATGCAAAGATAAATGAACACACAAATACACGAATTGGTATGTGTGTAACATTAAAATGATGCAAAATTAAGTAAGATAAACCTAAAATAATCATCTTTTTGCCATAAGGTTTTTGAGGGTTGCAGATTTTATCTCTTTCTTTTTAGTTGTGTTAAATAACTTGTTAACTTTCAAAAAAGAGCTTTGAAATCCTATATTTAAATTTCTAAAAAGCAGAAAAAGAAATGAGAGAGAGAGAGAGAGAGAGAGAGAGAGAGAGAGAGAGAGAGAGAGAGAGAGAGAGAGAGAGAGAGAGAAGCTTATAAGTGCAGGGAATTCTTGATATCGTGCATTTTTTTAATCATAGTTTAATTTTATAGGGAGATTTGATCGCAAAGTATAATAATTACATTAGTAACTGCGCAGGTGAGATTAATAATAAAATAAGAGCATGTCAAATAAGAGGCAAGTAGCGTTACTAAATTTAAAATTCAAAACAAAGAACAGAAAACCAAGAAGCAAAATATCGCATTTATTAGCTTTTTTTTTTTTTTTTTTTAATTTAAATTAGTTTATCTTTTCTTGAAATCTTCTTTATTTTTAACACAAAACAAGATCTTGTCTCTCCATTATAAGGTACAAGAAAAAAAAACACTTTACGTAATTATTATTTTTACTAATACAAGCGCATTTTACATATAGCCTTGTTTCTCTCGCAAATTCTCAAAGTTTAATTAAACATTTTAATGTATTTTAATTTTAAAAGAGTTAATAAATAAAAGATAAGATATGAATCTTAAAAGCTTCAATTAATATAGATGATGAACCGGGCAAATTTCCAAGCGAATTCACGGCACATAATTGACTTGTCAAACTTGTGCTCACCTGCTGCCTGACATCTCACACGACACGTATTTGGTTCCAAAAACTCACAAAACATAAAAATGATAAGGTAAGCTGATAACACGGGTTAGTTACAGAACAAATTAAAAAAAGGGTTAAACAGGCAATGTTTTTTGGTAAAAACATTTATGTTTTTTATGTTTCTTTACCATGGCGACTAGACGGAAAGTTGAATCCGACGCGAGAAACTACAAAATCAAAGTGTCGAATCTGACGACGGACTGTCGGCAAAGTGAAGAGAAAAGACTGAGAAAGAAGCTATGGTAAGCGGGGGTGTGACGTCAGGTTTGGTAGCAGCTTACTACTCCCACCTAGACTAGGAAATACAATCCCCTACTTCTCTATGCATCCGTTTGTCAACTATACAACTAACAGCAAAAAGGTATATAAAGAAACTCTAATTTAATCTTATATACACGCTATAAGATAATTGTTAAATGAAATATAAATGTTTATTTGTAGCCTAAACTTTAGATATTGTGTCCTGGGAGTGTATAGTTCTTTTCCCACTAGCTATATTGAGCCGACAAACAATGTCGCATTTTATCTCTTTCTTTCTCTCTCTCTCTCTCTCTCTGAGCCATGTGTCACGCTTGCTCCAAGTGAAATTCAACAAGAAAATCACTTTATGTAATGCTAACGTAATACCAGGAGAAAATTATCAAGACAACGCTATATACACCTGCGGGATTAACTTTAAATACAATTAATGAGAAATGAAGCAGAAACAGCTGCAAAACTTAAAAATCCTATCAAGTATAAAAATTTAATACTTCTTTTTTAAAAATATGCGTGCATTGTAGTTTATGTAACTTTAAATACAAAAAATGATGTCCTTCTTGATATGATAACGTTTACTAATATTTATTTCGTGCATTTTTTTTTACATTTATAAAATCAATAGCATTGGCATCAAAATTACTACAAAGTTTCAGAAATACAAACGAGACAATGTGTTCATAATGAAACATTTGTCTTATTTAATACCAGAGTTTGTTGCCAAAATTTATTCTGCACTTGAATAAGTCTACGTACTACATGTACTGTACATATTCTATTTTAACAAAACAAACAGCTTAATTATTTAAAACAAAAAAATGCATGCATGCATTTTTTTTTAAATTGATATAAAAATTGAGCACAATATTTTCAGTAAAAATGAGTTCAAACTGATCTGTAAAACCATGATAAAATAACCATTTTTGTCTAAATATTAATGCCAAACTCATAAGAGGTCCCTTTAAAGTGGTATGGTAATGAGTAATTTTCTTATAGCATTTAATAAGCTGATGAGATAGTTAAATGTCGCATGTATTTTGGTTTTGTGCTGATGCACCAGATAAGACTTGAGAAATATAAAACACAGAGCTTCCTTACAGTGTTTAAACTAGCTGTGTCTTTTAATTAAGAAACTAGCTATAAAATGTTGCACATTTATACTTGTCATAACTTTTGCTTACAATATTTATATGCGGTTTTGTTTACTAATTTCTTAACAGACATATTTATTTCTTTGTGATGTTTTTCTATTGCTTCATTTTTTTTACTATTATAGTGTGTTCAAACAAAAGAAACCAGTAAGAAAAATCGTTAAAAATCCAGAATTTTGTATTTATGTTAAGCGATTGTTATGTTTATTTCGAGTGGTTTAGTTTTTGGCGCGTGAGCAGTCGAGACGTATCTTCAGTCTCTCTCTCTCTCTCTCTCTCTCTCTCTATCCCGCTCAGTTACTCTCTGGCACCAAATCGTTTATCTCTGTCAGTAGTGTCAGTCTAATACTTCTGTTAGACATTCGCAATATACAGATACAATATTATAATATTTAAAATTAATAAATCAAAAGTAAATCAAATCTTTAGTTTTTTTTTTTTATTATTATTATATTTTTTTTAAAGAACAGCTGATAAATTTTGTGTAAGCAATATCACAACAAAATGTTTTACCCAACGAGATTATATTATATAATATAACTCTATGTTTTTTGCCTTCTTAGGAACAATAATTTAAAGATCACCAAAGTTTAGCACAAGTAAATAAATGTACAAGTGATATTAACTTGTAAATGTATCAAATTTAATACTGTTATTGTCATTAAAACTTGTTTTTAACTTCAAAATAAGTTGTTGTTGTTGTTTTTTTTTTTTTTTTTTTTTTTTTACTGTTTTAGGAAAGTTTGCTAAAAATTGAAAAATGCTTCTACTATGAAAAAGGATTTGTTGTAAATTTAAAACTTATTAATCTGATTATTAAATTAATTAAATAATCTTTATTTACTCAAAGAAAGAAAAAAAAATACATTTTTGAAAGGTGATATTTTTAGGCCTGGCAATGTAATGCAGTGATTATGTAATTTGGCTAACTTTTATTTACAGGATTTTTCAAATATATAAACTTTGGACACTGAAAAAATGAATAACGTAATTTATGCTGCATTGAATACTTTCAGTATTGTAGAGCAAAATGTTGCTACGTTGTAATAACATAAGTAATTATTATAAACATCTTAACTATTATACCATAATAGCAATAATAATAAATAATAACAATACAATATAGCATAAATTATGCTTTTATGCATAAATGATGCTGCATTGAGCTAGCATAATTATTAAGTATTTATTTATGTTCGTGCATATTATTATAATATAATACAGTAATTGGTAATAGTACCCTGTGCAGTACCCTGTCTCTATTGCATCGAAAAGGTACCAATAATGTTACTTGACACAGTGCACGCGAGTAAGGTTATTACGAGCACCCGCCAGTGTTCCATGTGTAGTTGTCACACACACAACACTTGCATGTGCCAACTGAACTAATCACGTTATGCCAAGCAATGTTGCAAGTCAATTTACCACGGGTAAAAAAATATTGCTGTTAAAAAAAACTGCTTTAAATGTAATTTTTAACTGATTTTAGACATTTGATGATGCCATTGATTGTAACAAAAATAAATATAATAAATATAAATAAATGAATTAAGATTTTTATAAAAAATAAATTTCCTTTTTTTTTTAAATGAAAATGAAAATTTTCCATTAACATTAATAATAAATGCAATATAAAAATACGTATGGTATTCCCTTAAATAGATTATATGCCCTTAAAAATAAGGAATTCACCCACAATAAGTATTTTTAAATTGCAGTTAAAAAAACCTACTATTTGAGCGATATTTAGAGTGATTCTTGTCATTATCGTGTTGTTCTAAAATGTATAACAAAAATTCTCATTATTTTGTATCAATATAAATATATTCTCAATTAACTATTTTTAATTGCTAACCATTTTTTTTCTAAATAAAATATTAAGTGTATAATATATATATTCTCAGTTATAAATAATTTAATTGAAAAGAAATTTAAATTAAATTAAAATTCTAGTAAATAAATTATCTAATCACAATTAAAAATTATCAACAAAAGTATTTAAAATAATTTTACGTTATATGTTAATGCTATAATTGAGAAGTTGTATGACTGATTTCGCCCAATGAAAGCTGTTAATTATTATTATTATTCCATTCAAATAATATAAAATCTTTGTGTGAAAAAAAAAAAAAAAAAAAAACGTAAATAAACTTGAATGTAGTATTTTATATACACATTACATACACTGCTTTGAAATATTCGAAAACAAGTTATTTATATGCACCAAATATAATTATATTTCTATTTATGGGAGAAAAAGACAAAGTTCAAATTTCTTTACACATATTTCCGGTCCGTTTAGATCAATGTATTCAGTTTGACTTGGTTTTTCTTAAAATGAGGTGCGGTCGTTTTTTAGTGTTCTTACTAAAATTTTATTATATTAAAATTTCATTACATGGTCAAAAATATACTGTGATAAAAAAATTAAGTGAAACATAAATGATCTTTTCATGCCATGACATTGATGGCATGATGACATAATAACAGAAAATTAGTTCTAAATTAGTTATAGTTTTCACTGAAGTGTAAATATATTATGTGTGTATGTATATATACATACACACAATACTATTCAAGCTTATTATGACGTTTTTTAAACTTGTGATTATATCTTGTAATGAAATTGAACTCAACAACACATAAAAAGGATACTATAAAATATATTATTTTGAATGGAATGCTTTGGTAAGTACATTTTTTATTCTAATTTATTATTAAAGGTAATGAAAAAGTTTAGTTTATTTTTTAAATTGTATAACTGGCGTGGTATAGTTTTAAATTATTAACATAATAAATTTAAACTTTAATTATTTATAAAAAGGCGTGACAACTACAGAAGGAACATTCGCGAGTACTTGTGATGTAACTTTATTTACTTGATGCAAACTCACTTGTATTAGTGCAGGTGCACTAATACCGTTGCTGCAGTTTGCATTTTATAGCTCAATTTATGAAACATTTCAATTAATAAAGATTAATTAATAATAATGTTACAATGCGGAAGCATCGATTTGTTACTCAATAAGTTAAGTTTTGAGAAGTAAACTTGTGTGATTGGTTGAGTGACAGCCGCTGTCAGGCAGGAGGCCCATTTGTCAGCGAAGCTAATGACTTTACAAATGAGATACTCCTAACAAATAATTTTTTAAACTTCTCTTACCTGGGCTCTGGACTGACATGTGAGTCTCTCATATTTTGATGAATCTCTTTTATGAAGCTTGAGAAAAACTAACTTTTTCTGTCTATGCTGTGACGAGAAACTCTTTTACTATACATAAATATGCTAAATGTTTTCAGAAGCCTGCCTTAAATCTATCAATTATACTAAACTTTATATACCAGGCATAAAATTAATTTTTAATTTTTTTTTTGTCGGTCTAAAATGTCTGTTCATTTTAATTTTTACTTGACATGCGTTACAAAAATTATACGCCTCTCTTATTCATTAACTTGTTTTAATTATTATAAGACTATTTGTGGAATTTTTAAACAAAGTATACAATGTATAATTAGAAAACATTTATGTTTAAAAAAATGTGTTTTTTAGTCATTTATTAATTATACTTTTTATTTAAAATGATTGCAGTAAAGTTGTAAAATATAATATTTTTTAAAAAATGTTCAATAATATTTAAATTTCAAGTAAACAGAACTATACCCTAACTTTTATTATGAAAAATGATTAAAATAATTAAAACTATTTTTTCTAATTATAAGTTAGGAGAGGGGAGTAAAGAGGAAAAATCAATAAAGAATGGAAACTTTGAACCCAAACAGGTAATTTTTATTAGGGAGTTTTGAAAAGAGCAACTGTTAAGTAATATAGTTTTTTTTTTAAATGTTTTTATTCAAATATAAAACATAACTTA
This sequence comes from Ecdyonurus torrentis, assembly GCA_949318235.1. Lineage (NCBI taxonomy): Eukaryota > Metazoa > Arthropoda > Insecta > Ephemeroptera > Heptageniidae > Ecdyonurus > Ecdyonurus torrentis. The sequence goes on along the minus strand of OX439128.1, from coordinate 22,929,436 downwards.
GTAGCTAATAATTTAAAACAATTACAGTTTCACCTAACTCGCAGAAAATAAATATCACAAAATTGTTTGCATCTAGGGAGGAAAAAAGTGAGTGTAATAAATAAGTTGAAATAAATAATAACAATAGAAATTATTAAGTTTCATGATACACATAGTAAGCGTACAATATACATGATCGAGAACACATTAATAATGCTTCATAATGTAGTTTTATAGACTACTCAGGTTGATATTTACCTTTTTAACGCAGAATTTCAAATCATAATATATACCATAATTATAATGAGAAAAAAATACCTAATTTTTCTCTTTACTTTAGCAGCGCTCCTTGCTAAAATGCTAAATTATTTATAGTTGCAGTATTGAAGGTGTCGCGCACAGGGTACTATTACCAATTATTTATAATAAAAAAGTGACATGATGATTTGCAGGCAAAATAAGTTACCTGTCTTCTTTAATACTTTGTCCATATTTCATATCGAAAAGAAGATGATTTTTGTTGCTCGATCAGCCTAAAAATCAATTGCAATTTGCAATATCCTGCGAATGATCTTACGCACTATAAAGTGCATATATAGATATAATTGTTTGATGTCCCTTGTTTGATACTAAATGTTAGTGAGTGTGTCAGGGACCAAATGTTCTGTACAATGAAGATGAGGTCTTGGCATGTCAGCCGAGGTCGGCGTGGGTAAATTTAGTAAGTCGAGCGAGTGTGAGAAAGCACAATACACACCGCCCTCCCAGCGGAGTTAAAATAGATGTCGCGAGAGAGCGAACGAACGAACGAGTTGCCCCGCGCTTCACTGTTGTTTGTGTATGTGGAGGGGCGAGTGACAAAACAAAATTTAGATTTAAAGACTGCATTGCAACTGTTTGCGATCTCCTCCCTCTCGCCCTCGTTTGCTTGCCTCACTGGCCCAAATATATAATTATATGCAACCAAACAATTATCATTGTTTTAGATATGAGATGTGGAAATTATTATGCACTATAGGATTTTCTAAAAGTACCGGCTAGTTTTTATGCTCCAGTATTAGTATTTATTATTTTTTGTAACGGAATTATATCAGTTTAATTTAACCACAATTTTACGATCCTGGTAAAAATTCAACCCGGACAAAATGTTTACAAATTATAGCACCCTCTTTTAAGTATTTAAAAAGAAAATGAGACGTAACGCAGAAATAGACGTTTAAAAGTGTGTTCAGCGGGTTGTATAACTTGAAATTTCACAGGGGGCATCATGACAAAATTAAACTTGCAGCACTCAGTAATATTATCTACTGACATATATGTGGGCACGTTGTGCTGGGCTAAGGGTGGTTATTATTAAAAGAAGGTAGGAAGTCTCCACAGCGAGGGAAATTGTCAGGTACGGGAGGAAGGTCAGTCTGTTCGCCAACCCTCAGGACCAGTGCCATTCCTGTGTCCAGGTGGATCAGTACGTGACAGTGCATCAGCCAGTAACCTGCGGGAAATAAAGAACCAAATAAATAAATAAACAAACAAACAAATAAATAAACAAACAAAGAAACAAATAAATAAACTGAACCTGGGTTTTTAGCGATAAAGCGTATTCTGGTGAAGCCCCCGCTGGGCACTGCAATCGTGTCTTTCATGGCAGGGTTCTCTGACATGACCCCAGCTTCACGATCCATGCCTCGTGCTCGCTGTTCTTGCGTACCCATTGCAGTTACCGCAAACATGAAGCCATGCAGGTGGATTGGATGGGTCAACGTTGAGTTTAGCACTGCAAAACAAGTCATTTGTTGCAGTTTTTCTCCTATATCTTACATAATTACATTGTTGTACACACATTGTGTTTAATAAATAAATAAATAATAATTACATTAATACAGTAAAACACATACATAATACATTATGAATTACTTGTTATTATCAATACATCATTACATTAATTACAGTATTATTTCAATAAAAAAAAGTCCGTTCTGAACTTCAATTGAAAAATTATTTTAGCCAAATACAGTAAAATAAACTATACTCTACTGTATAATGTACATATCAATTGCTATAGCAGCACTAATTCACAAATTTTTATTGATAAAGTTAATTATCTCTTCTATGGCCAAATTTACTAATTTAACTTGAAAATTTAGCTGAATTTTTAGGCATTAATTTAATGATTCCAAATACTTCCACGTCTTCAAAGAAGTGAAGATCCTTAAGAGTCCGATGCACTCACAGAAAACATCGAAGTTTTAATCACGTGACCAGAGATTCCAGTGACTGAAGTTATTAAAGGAAATGACCAAAGGTAGTAAACAGATTACAAGCGATAAAGGTATATCTAGGAGTATTGTATTGAATGACATTCTTGACCAAGTTTGGAAAATACGCTTCTTATATCAAGTGATTCATTTGTGAGCTTCATAGTATTTTATATTTTATGCAAGAAAAAAAAAGTTGGAGTAAGCTACTTGTGTGCCTTCAGTATTGAAATATATATATATAGATAGACACACGAATTTTATATAATATTACTTAGTACGTTTGCTAATTAGATTAATTAATAATGAAGTAGGTGTTTTATTTGCAATTTATAATTCTTGCCACTTTTTTTCTTTTTCTTTTCTTTTTTTTTTTTTTTTTTTTTTTTCCATTTTCTGATATTGCAATTGCATGTTTTGTATTACAGGCTAATTAAAAATATTTGCAATATTATAACGTTTTCAGAAACTATAAAATAATTAATTAATAAATATTAGTAATTAGTTCAATATAAATTTAATGGCTTAAAATATATTTTTTATTTTTATAATATTTGGATGCATTTATTTTACTATTACACTATAAGTGACATTTTATTGCAAAAAAAAAAAAAAAAAAAAAAAAAAAAAATCAGACTTGCAAATATATTTGCATTCAATTTTTAAACCAGGCAATCTTTGTATTGCAATTATAATTCAAGAAATAAAAATGAAACGTTTTGCTAATCAATTATTATTTGCATAAAAATTTCAAATTTTTAATAATATAGGCAAGAGCAGATAGGTTCAATTCCGTTCAACCATTGTATAAACGAACTAAAAATAATGATAATAATAAATAGCATTCCGTAGTTCATACATACTGTATGATAAAATACTGATTCCAAGAAACAGACAAATATTATTTTTATTGAAACATAGATAGACGTTTCCTGCCAACAAAAATAATCTTAAGCCTTGGGCAGTAGGTGCATTGCGGTACCGATGCTACCAAGGCGATTTAAAATTTATTATATTTTAATAAATCGTATTTAGTAAATTACGCTCTTATTATTTGTCAAAGTGAGACTTAAAATACATTTTTGACTGCTCGTAATATTTAGGGTGCCTTCCGAATGGGATTTTTTTCTAAAATGATCGTGCGAGTTTTTAGGTGAAAAAAACTGAATAAAATCGGAACTAGAACGAAAATAAAAAAATCCCATTCTGAAGGCAGAGATATATTAACAAGCATTATTGTTACCAAAAATGCAACTTGTAGCTCTCTAGCTGTTCGTGTAATTTACTAAATACGATTACATTGATTTAAATGAGAGTATGAAAAGTTGCCTATCTATGCAGGGACAGCAGTGCACGGGACTCTTAATTCCGTTACTTTCAGAATTCAGTTGAAAATATTTTATCTTTTACTAAAAATAAAAACAATAATTTATTAACTTTTATTTTCATCGCTAACTTTCATATAATTTTCAATAAGCTTTTTTATTTTAATAACAATGTTGTATCAATTATTATTTTACTTCTACATTATTTGCAATAACACAAATTACACAGCTTTAATAATTTTATGCAATATGTATTTCAACGTGATCATATTACCATCAACATAAGGGATTGGATTGGAATGCCAACATTTCTAAATTTCAGTGCACTTCATGTTGCTGATTTGTAAATAAAATGTTTTTGCCAAGTACAACAAATCTCGCAAGTTTGCCAAGAAATGTGGCATCACGCAACAACGAAATGCATTTGCTATAAATCTCCATCCTCTGGATAATATATTGAAGATATTTAAAATTTTACGAAGTTAGTAGCTTGAGGAAATGCAATACAAAAATCGTTATTAGTAAATAGTATTTAAGAAAAGAAATAGATGAAGAAAAATCATTTAACTAATAAGGTCATTCTGGGAGGAATATTTTAGGTCATATAATAGGTCGTACGATGGACTGGTGCTCATGTGATCAGTGATACTGATACACTGACATATATCGAAGCACTATTGCATGAGTCTTACTGTTATCAAGAATAAGCATCTCGACGGTGGCTCCGAGAGGCACTGAGATGACGTGGAAACACTCGCGGTGTGTGACGAGGGGCGCGAAGTTGTCGCAACATCTCGGACTGCCACTTTCACACAGGTGGCGCCATACCTCGGGCTGACTAAGAACCGGCCCTGGGGGTAGAGCCAACGACACTTGGTTCATGCGACCTGCCAGCATTGTATCCAACTCGAGATCGGTAGCCACAGGCACTGAAAAGTGACAATTCAGACGTACAATTCATCTATATAACTAACATATTAAAACTTTTTATTTCAAACATTTTCCTTACCGTAAAACTTATAGTATTGTTTGGAAAAGAATTGCTCGGAAAGAGTGAACATCTTAAAATCATAGCCAATTGTTAAGTGAATGATATCGTCCATAGACTTGAAACTGAGAGGGTTCTTCAAGAAGGAGCCTTCAGGGGACAACTCTCCTTGCAGCTGAGAAATGCAGATACCGTTTTGTCCCGCCCCGCACGCTCCGCTTAGTGGGTTTATCACCTAAAGAAAATTATAGTAAAATTGGTCTCAAATGACAAATATTAACAGATTAGCTTCTTATTGAAAATTCAGAAATTCTAGCGCCTAGTAGCTAGGCAACTTTTTGAGCAGATATGCGCAGCGGGTTGCATATTAACAAACTTTGCAGGCGTTACACACTCTGATTTTTACTATAAATTTGTTTTCTATTTTATGTCTAAAACGTATATGATACGATAGGCGTATCACAAACATTTTAGCTTATAATATAAAATTTTTACGAGACAGCAAAAGATCTAAAATTTACACCTGTAATTGTTTATGAGCACATGTAGGAACGATATGAGAGTGTGGGCTGAAGAAACTATTAAAATACCATTATTTTTCTACCTTAAGTTGTATCAGGTAACTTTTGAAATGTTTAACACGTGCTATGCTCAACGTTGACAATGTTTATGCACAAATATCATATTTTACCTTAAGTATAACATATCTGCAACGTAAATTTATAAAGTCGTTTTGGTTGTATTTTGATTTTGAGATCGAACATTACGACAAAAACGACTATTTTATTATTATTTTTATTATTTGTCCAGGCGATAGCCATTTAATGCATACTTGAGTAGTATTTTTATTGTTTGTATTAACTATTTTCCTCTTAAACAGTGCATTAGTGTCTAGTAGAATATAAAATAGACAATTTAAAAAACAAACTGTTATTTATTATCTATTGAGTTTTGCCAGTATTAGATCTAGCTTCTCGTATATGTGTTCATATAAAATGAGTAAAGTTGAAAATTAAGATATTTATTTCTTACTCTGCCATCAGGGAAGCCAGTAAAACCCACGGTTTGAGTGTCGTATATTTCGGAGACTCCCTCATACTTGAGTAAAGCTTCTTGGTACACTCGTACATTGTTGTCCAAACATTCACCCACTGCCTTTACGTGGATCATGTAAGTTCCCACCGGCTTGTTGGTGCGGATTACTACGTCATAACGCTCTCCTAAAACAAATTATTAAATAATTTATAACATATTTAGGCTGGTATTTAACTTATTATAACAATTAATTATCAACGCTTAGTTGTGATTACCGGGTAGCAGCACAAGTGAGTTCGCAGTTACGGGTCGCACTGGACTGCCGTCTGTAGCGATGAGCGTGATGCGATGATTTTGCACGCTCAGCTGCAGCGGACACACGAGACACCCCGCATGGATGATACGAAAGCGATACCTGAAGCCAGGCTTTACTCGGAACTCTGCCAGTGGCATGCCATTGCTCTCGCCCGTCGTCTGGTCCTGAGGCACAAAGCGATTAAGCAAAACATCACGCTAAGTAATATAATAATATATTGTTACTTAATTATTTACTACTCTCAGGACTGAAAAATATAAGTACTTTTAACAATGTCACATTTACATACATATATAGTATAAGATAAACAATTGACGCTTTAACTTACAGTATACATTAGAATAGGTATCAATGAGACTGAGAAAGGTTTAAATATTTCTTTTAGTATGGATTGATACACGATACTGAGGGCAAGATTGTCTCACAGTTTAATTATGTAAAGTGAGAGTAAAATGCAGATAAAATAAATTTCCTACATTTAGATGAATCAAGATTAAAGAAGAACAAATCAAGTTGTGGAAGGAGAAATGGATGATGCACTTGCTGGAGTAGCACAGAAATATGGAAATTGTGCACCTTAAAGAAAAAAAAAATCTGCAACTCATTATCCCATTAGTTTTCAGTTCCAATAAATTTGAGAAAATTATACCTTCAAATATTTATACGCAAGAACGTGTGACTTACAAAGAACCTGCCACGACCATTGATGAGGATAGCCTCTGGTAATTGGCCACGTCGCTGTGACCTCACAGGTCCTGGTAGTCGCTCTGACGTCAGTTGGTGCAACCAGTCTTGGACTACGATCACATGTTGCTGCATGTCCCAGTCGTACCTGCGCAGTGATCGGTCCTGGGGACTGCGCACGATCAAGCTGCCAGTCACGCCGTCCATCTTCTGCAGACCTGACCGAGTTATCAATCATTTAGTTTAGCAAATATGGTTTAATGATAAATTGAATATATATTATCTATCAATGATTTGATTAAAAATAATAAAGCCATCACATACATACATTACATTATAGTAACGTACAATAATTATTCATAACTTTATATCATTATAGTTCTAAATATTAGCTATATATTATCTATCTATCAATGATGTGATTAAAACAATTGAACCTTCACATATATTATGGTAACATACAATTATTCATAAGTTTATATATTATTATAGTTCTCGATGGTTTTCCTGTTTAATTATATGTATTTAAAATTATAATAACTATAAAGTAATTGAAAAGTATGCAAAATTAAATAAACCAAGCTTTTTTTTATTCATGGAATATACAATTAATCAATTATAAACGAAAAAATTATGTTCCCAAAGAAAATACAATTTAGAACAATTAAAGTATTTGTATGAAATAAAGTAATATATTGAACGTGTTTTTTCTCTACACTTTTATACACTCATTTTTTACACTTGCCATTTCATTTCTTATAAATGAGTACTGAACATTATTAACTTCAAAAATTTCTACAAATAAGTATACACAAATGAATAAATAAACAATAAAATTAAAACTTGATAAAATTGTCTTATTAACAGCTAGTTGGTATACACTGGGGACTGGGGCTCATTACTGTACTAACAAAAATCTTAGCAATTAATTATGTATTCATTATTCAAGTCATATATAGATTTCTAATCAAGTTTAAATACAGTTACTTGTTGTTTTGATATGTGCCCTGGGTCAATATTTTAGTAAAGAAATTTATGCGTGCCTGATAAGATCTTTTTGTTATTGGAAGTTGTCAATCATGCTTTGCGGCTAATTATGCTGCGAAAACTTTTAATGTGTTCGCATTTTCTATTTTTTTCTACTTGATAATTATTTATAGAAACACTTCCCTGGTCCTTGTTCTTCTATCAATTTAGAAATATTAGAATTATAAAGTAGTTATCGTCACTTAATTCAAAACACCTTAGGCTAAGTTATATTAAAAACTCGTACCATGCGATGCTGTTCTATTTTTAAAAACATCATGGTACAACAGTTTCCATAATTGTAAAAGCATTAAACAACATTTTATAGACTTCAAAAAAAATAATAATAATAATAAAAAAAAAGGAAGTATACAGTATATTGATTTTTAGTGACTGTATAGTTATACTCCGGATATTGAGCTCACGTTTTATTAAGATATAAAAATTTACTATATAAAATTGGTAGAATAAATGCAATTAAATTTTGAGACTTTATACTGATCCGGTCAACAAACGTATATGGAAAAAAAAAAAGAAGAAATAAAACTGGTTTATTTTTTTATTCCCTAAAATAATATAGCAGTGGAGTCTGACATTTTTTATGAGTGGACGTCACATCTGCTGAAAACAGACTGATTGATCTGAATTTACTTGTAACTGGTGTAAATAACATCTAGAAAGTTTTACAATAAATAATAAATTGCTTAAGCAAAATAACTATATTGATTTTTTATGATGCAATATATATTTATTTCTAACTGTAAGATTGTAAAATAATTTAACTTAAAAAAAATAATAAAAAAAAAATACAAAAAATCGTCGCATGTATACAAAGCGTATATATTATGAATTTTAACGTTTCTTACGTAAAAGTTATAAAATTTGAACCTGTCAATAAAAACTCGTTCAAACTTAATTTACGGTAGAATGTTCATTTTTATTAGTTTTCAGTGATACTCACCCAGTATCAAGGAAGTTATGTCGTTACATATATATATTTTTTTAAGATAAATCAATGCGGAGTATTTAAATAGTCATGTTATCTCTACTGATCATGTTAAATACGCAATTCAAGGTTTTTAAAGGACGTAACATAATTATTATCGTTATTAGTATAATTTCAACGTATTTAAGGGGTAGAGTCAAACTTTGATATAGTTTCGAAAAGGTGTAATATAACATTCAAAATATTTTAAATATATGAAGTTGATGATGGAATTGTCTCCCCTTACTTACCATCGTGCGAGTGCCAGAAGTATGTACCCACGTCCGTGGCGTTAAAAACATAGCGGAAAGTTGTTCCCTCTACGATAGGACATTGCGTGAGCATGGGTACCCCGTCCATGTAGGGTGAACCTCTCTGCAGAAGTCCATGCCAGTGGATAGCGGTAGAGTGTCCAGCCACGTGGTTCTCGAGATCTACCACCACGGTATCACCCTGACACACCTGTATGACGTCACAAGATTAGCAATCAAATAATTTGAGAATTTCAATGTTTAGAATACCTGGATTGAGGGTCCCGGCATTCTTCTGTTGATGGTAAGAATGCCACGCTCGACGCCGTCTGCTGGGACGCAGTGGTGTGCGAAACAGTCGCGTGTCTTGTTTGGACAGCTCTTGCACGCTCTATAGAACCAGACGTCGCTAATTATCAATATAGCCATGCGATCCATCATCTGTGTGACGCGCATGCAAAAATAATTTGTGACTTGCGGCTTCCAGTTGATTCCTTTGATTTAACTTCATTATATTTAATAAAGGTTCACTAATTAAGCAGAGCACTATATTATATTCCAAATTTAATACTAACAAGTAAGCTTGCCCTGCATAAAGTAAGAGGTTGGTCTTATTAAATTATTAATATTTGCATACGAGAGAGACTTCAAAACATATTAAAGACAAAGTCTTACTTACATCCCCATGGTGTGGTAGTTCTCCAGCACAAAGCGGTATCGACATACGAGGGGCGGGGTTCCTTTAAGACAAGCTCGCCGACACCCGGGACCTGAGTTCATTTTGCTGACCAGGGAAAGTCCATTGAACTTAGAGTCTGCTGAAGCAGAGTCCACGCTGCGCTCCCAGCGTTCGAATATCGCATCACCTTCATAATCTGTGAACCAAAGCATTTAGTTTGCAATGCTTAACTAAAAAAAAGGCCTTTTTTAGTGTAATCATATTAAACGTTACTTATAGGTTGATTGATTTTTTTTGTACGTATAATCATTAATTTCAATTTCATACTGATCGGTAAATTATTTCTAAGTAATTTATTAAAGTAAAAAATAAAAAATTCAATTAAGTCCAATTAGAAAACACCTATTTAGATTTTAATTAAATTATGTTAAATATATCGTAAAGCTTTTTAGGCTGATAATACGTTAGTAATATTTAATACCTAATTACTATTCTTTAATATAAAATTAATTATAGTTTTCAGTTGCCTGCCTTAAACATAACTATTATAGTTTAGTTCAACGCTGTGGCTTGCGAATGGATAAGTCAAAATTCCAAGGAAAAAAATATATAAAGGATTCATCTGAAGAATTTTTAGTTAAAAACATACTACTGAGAAGAGAAGAAGAAGAAAAGATTGAAAATGTTGTTTAAATATCTCCAACAATATTATGAAATCTATTCAAGGCTATGTCTAAAATGAGACATTTACTGAATTAATAAACATTTTTCTCTTGCGTTTTTAAAAAAAAAAAAAAAAAAAAAAAAAAAAAAAAAGCATTTATTGCAACTCTATTAAAAAATTTCACTAGAAACTATTATTTCATCTCTTTTGTAGCGTGCAATACAGAATATAAAAATAAAAATAGTATAGAATAAAACTTTCTTCTTTTTATAAAGTTATAATTATTATAGTTATTGTAGATTTTATATCAAATCACGTAACATATATCAAAATGATATGTGGCAATAATAATAATAAAAAAAAAATCGCTAACTAGAAGTTACTATCGCAAAAAGTCATTGTCAGAATCTTATGTTACGGTGATTGCGCAATAAAACAATGACAAAAATAAGTCAACAAAGTGGGTGGTAATATGATATAACGTGACGTGCGACCAAAAATTGCTTCCATCTTAACAAGGAAGTTGAAAATTAAGTAATATCTCAATTTTAAAAAATTATCTTATAATACACTTAAAACGTTTATATCTTTTATCGCACCTCATTTTCTTCGTAATTACTTAAAATACTAGTGGTTTCTCTTTAATAAAGTTTAATGTTTTTTTTAACTGTTTTTAATCAATAATTGATGCAGTCATTTTACATTAAATTAAAGAACATTAATGCAGCAAATAATAATAATAAGTGCGTATTATAAATTTCACCGTTTATATAAAATTTATTCCAATTAAATTGATTCATATATAAAAAAAAGGCTTATTACAACTGCAATTATATTTATTATAAGAAAGTAAACAATTATATCATTATTCTTATATTACAATATTTTTGCAGTACAAATCAGATATGTCAGCCAGTAATTACTGTAGCAAACAACAATACGTAATAAAGTAAAAATAATATAATATAATAACATATGGTAGTAACGATCAAAATATATTGATGACAGCTTATTGGTGTTAAATCGTATAAATTAATAAGAGCTGCATTACATTTTTGTGCTACTACCCACCCTATCTCTCTCTCTCTCTCTCTCGGAAAAACGTGAGTCATATGCAAAGCTGATAACAAAAAATATAATATTGTTTACATCAAGGTAATATTATGTCTATATTTTTTATAATTATTTAATAGTAATAAATCTTTTTTTAACATTCACTTTTTACATTGTTAATATCTATAAATAAAAAATAAAAAATCAATGTATTGTTTACTATAGTGTAAATATATGTAATATATTGGAAAGGTATATCATTGCATATATGTACATTACACGGATATAAACATGCTATTTACACACATTATTGTGTATAATTTTATGTAAAAAAATGCAGTATTTTCTCTCTTTTCGTATAGATATATATAAAATATCATATATTTATAATAGTATAAGGCCGCCGCCTACAATAATACGAGGTGAAATTTTCTTATAATAATATTATGCTCTCTTGTAGTTTTATACGCTACAACGAATACATGGTATTTGATCTGTTTTTATACTTTATTATATTTATCTATAATAAATGCAAGTATTATCATTATACTGGAATATTGCTATCAATTTTTAGTGTACAATTCAATAATCACATATTACGACACTAGCAATTCGACACTTCAATTAATTACGTATGTGTAATACTTTTGAATTTTGAGAATTATGACTTGTTCACATAGTGCAATATTTTCAAAATGTAATTGTATGAAATCTCCTTTAAATTTTCCTCCAATCAAATTTATTCCACATTTCAATCCAATAAGTGCACCGTATGTAAACAGGACTTTAAACATATAACAATTTAACACTAAAACTATATGATATTGAAACGTCTAGTACAATAAAATCTTTATTTACTGTCTTATGGACAGTATTTAAATTAGAGTCTTCAATAATTTGGATTTTATACAAGTATACACTTGAAATAATAATACAGAATGAAAATGTATTATAATAAAATGAACAAAATGTTTACGTTTTTTACGTAAGTATACTGCAATTAGTCTTGCATAAGACTTTTTTTTTTAACTATATTGAGTACAAGATATACCGCAAATATTATTATTAAATTATATACATTAGATTATTTTAATACCAAATAAATAATAATTAACTATAATTGGACAAGATATAGGCTTTGAAAGTATAGATGGCTATAATAAAATTACACGCATACTTACATAAAGGACCTGATTTATAGATTTACTTAATTACTCTATATACTTTGGCAATTTATCATTAAAACAAGAGCATATTATACCAAGAAATTTTTTAAAAAACCTGCTTTAAAAAAAATAAGATTATTATAATGAGTTACAGAGAATTATTATTATATTAAGGTAACAAAAGTTTAAATATATTCTGGTGGTTCTCATGGTGCAAGACCCAATAACCAGACGACAATTTTATGTAGTTAAATTATCTTTCGTGAACTGCAGGGTTTAAAACAACTATTTTACTTGTTAAATATTTAAAATATAAAAAACAAAAATAATAACAGCAAAACAATGCTATTAATAATACCCTTGGGCGCAAACTGTTTATTTTGTCTTATTGGTTCTAAACTTAATATATTATAACAATTATAATACTAATAAATAAATATTTATATTTAGTATGCATAATAATCAAAAGGTGTTGCCTGGGTTAAGAGCCCTATATTATGAAAACGTAAATCATTATTTCAAAGAATATAATAATATGAATAGCAGATATTTGTAATATTTTGTTTTATTTGCTGCAGATATCATAAAAAATTATTATAAGTGACCTTCTTACTTTTAACTGGATATCTGGTACCTTAACCATACCGAGTCCACTTGAAATTCTGAGAGATGCAAAGATGCTGGAATTGTGTGCGACAGTGACAAACTTGGCTTACGATTGAAACAGATAAAAAATTTCACGTGAAGAATGAAGCAATAAAACTCGGTGAACTGTCGCCCACTCACAGTCAGTAAAAAAACATCGTAAAATTTTAATCCAAGAGCCCAAGCCTGCAAATGCATTATTCCACATACATCATGTCCACTTCCACTTCATTTATTTTATCCAAGATTATTCTTGAATGTTAAGTATATATATATGAAATAAAACTGTTTTATGTTATACATACATAATATAGTAAATGACATTTATGGACTAGTTTTTTTAAGTATACTTTTTATAAAAATACTGAAGCTTCAGTAAGTGCATTTGGTTTATTATATAGATTTAATAGAAGTAGAACAGAGGATTAGGGTTAATATGTAAGTATTTGAGAGGAAAAGAAAAATGTCATCCTACAGAGCAAAACTTTTACTTCATTCCCTAAAAAGGGTTCATATATTAAGTATTAAAAAATTGGAATTGTGTCAATGTATAGAATAAAATTAAATGGATTTCAAATTTAAATTCATCATTTTAAAAATTACTATGAAAAAGTAAATATTATTATAAACTTGATTAATATTAAATTAGTTTAAAATTTTGATTATATACCTAACAATATCATATTTGATCCCTATGTTTGTTTGCTTTTAGAGTACTTCATGTAAATCAGAAGTAAGTAATTTTTTTAAGATTTGATTATTTAAAAATATGAATCGTATTTTATTTCACATATGTGCTTTTGAACCATATAAAACATGCAACGTATGCTTTTTAATGAATAAATACGAAATGGGATCTTCAAAACTGATGACAATTTTTACCAGAATGTTAATGTAGCCCTACGAGAGAGCGTGAAAATACTGTAAAGTATGCAATTTGCGTGACTATTCATGTTTCTGACGTCAAAAACATGCAAAAATTAGTTTTATATATATATATATATATATATATATATATATATATATATATATATATATATATATATATATATATATATATATATTGTGTGGGTTGCATAAATCGAAATTTTCTGATCACTGCTACGGAGAGCTACAGTTAGGTTTTGAGACAAACTAAAGTTATTTATGTAAGTCCCATCAAGTGTTTTGTGATATAAATGCTTATGTTTTCTTCTGGTCTATTCCTTTAAAGTGAAGAAGATGAAAAATAAATAATTAAAGTTACGTACAGTACAGTAAAAATATTTTTATATACGTGTATTGCATTAATTTACACCCAGGTAGGGTTTGATTTAATTGGCTTACAAAGATTTACTGATGCAGAGAAGAGAATACATACAACTGCATAATATACTATTCATATAGAGGTTTTATATTTATTTCTAGTGAGTATTCATTTACATTGTTATACTTTAATCTTATTCACGAATTTCATTAACAATCTTTGCTTATTGTAACTTTGCCTTACATTACATATGAAAGACAAACGTTTTATTGTTGGTTTGTGTTTCTCTGATGTATAAGATGTTAAGATATTTAAAGTTGAGGTTACATGACTCTCTAAGCAATGTAAAAATCATTAATTGAAATTATATCTTATTTCTACAGTAGTATGTATAAGTCTCTCATACAAAAATGCTAGCTACATAAAAATTATTTAGAATTAATATTTTAAATGAACTAATTTCTATTATAAAAAGACATTGCCTAAAGCAAATACCAAATAACAGGCTACAGCTCCTATCCTTCTAAACTCTACTCCTCAACATTAATTCCATTAACACTGAAAGTTTAGTCGGGGCCTAGTTTTCTTGAGCTGCTATTTTCTATGTGCCTGGCTACCTATATGTCAATGCCAAAGAGTGCTCTAGAATACTGGGACCCAATAAGCTATACAAAATCAAAAATACAATAAGGAGAATGCTATTTTATAATAACTCATTTATATTTATCGAAAG
Organism: Ecdyonurus torrentis; assembly: GCA_949318235.1. Classification (NCBI taxonomy): domain Eukaryota; kingdom Metazoa; phylum Arthropoda; class Insecta; order Ephemeroptera; family Heptageniidae; genus Ecdyonurus; species Ecdyonurus torrentis. Next base: position 22,914,406 of record OX439128.1, on the reverse strand, counting down.
AAAATTTAATTACGATTAAAAATGAATTTCATAAAACAACTTGAAATTTTTTAATTGTGCTGACAAGCAGATATTTTTTATCATGACTTTAAAGATTTTGGTCCATTAGTACGAAAATACGGTTAAAGTTTACCAATATAATTATATAATAAAATGTAACCACTCCTTTGTAAAAAAAGAAAAATTAAAAAAATAAATGTTGCATTGGCTTTTCATTAAATTCAATAAGAATCAATCCCGTAGCAAGATTGTGAATCTCACACATGTATATACAGTACACAGTAAAGAATCTGCAAGTCAGATGATCTGTGATTAATTTAGTTTCAGAGGGAGTATGTATTTAATTGACCAGCAAGATTTACTATAGAGTATTGTGCAGCTCGCCCATTATACCACGCCCACTTATAACCACCAATTGACATCAACAATATGTAAATAATAAGACAATCTCTCCCATAAGTAATATTTCAATTTAAATCTTAAGCGTTGTTAATATTAATTGCATTTATTACATCATATCTATTTTTTTTTTACTGGCGTTATTTATAATTAGTTTAAAATAAATATAAAACAAACAGGATCAAGACGTCTATAGTTGATTAATTAAAACAAGAAAAATCAATGGGTTAGGTCAGTTTTGTTGCATACAAATCCAGTAATAAAATAACGTCTATAAATACTATTTATTAGTAGAGACTTATTTCTTTAAAAAAAAAGGTGAAACAATTAAATACTTGACTTGTATGATTTATAATAAAATTATAATTTAATATCTGACAAAGAACACAAATAAAATGTGTATTTATAATTACGTACCATAATATATAATAAAAGAATAATTTATAAATTCACTGTTTAAATTCTTATATTTAAAAAAATAAACAATAGTAACTAGAGAGCTAATTCATGTTATACTATATTGCTTTGTAAAATTTAAAAAAATGATTTATGATAAAATAAAATAATTTAAATATGAGTACTCTACAAGGTCAATGCATGCTGAGTGCCCATTCATATTTTGTTTGAGTATACGTACAAGATATTATTTTGAATTATATTTGAGCTTATGTTGTGTGTGTGTTGAAAAGTAATTACTGTACAAACAATGAGCTCACACGCTGTTGTTGTTGTTACTATTGAGTGATACTTGTATGTATTTAAATGAGTCCTGAGTCATGACAGCTGATGAATGTGATTATCGTATACAATTCCCTTAATTGCCTTCTCAAACAAGTGTGGTCCTAATTTAAAAATATACTCTAAATAATAATAATAATTGAAAAGACTTTTTCTAGTCAATTAAAAATTATCATAAGTAATAAAATATAAAATAAATTTAATAAGCATTTTTGTTTTCAAAAGATATCGCATATTATTTAGCAACAACACGCACATATAGAACTAGTTTTAAAAGAGATTGAAAATCATTTCTATTATCTGACACATGATAAAAAATGTATTTTTTTAATCATCTATATTTCAAATCTAATAAGCAATAATCTTATATGATGTAGCATGTGTATGAAATATATGCCTGTCACTGATAGCAATTCGTATAGCCATAGTTACATGGTTTGCATATTTTATAATATGCAAAAAATAAAGGAGTATGAAATACAATTTTTCAATTATATTATTAATAGTGTTATTATTTTTTTAGTATTATTATTATGGGGTTAATTAATGGGGTTATTATATGGGATTGCATAGGTATAAGAAGAATGGGACTCCTATTGTCAAGCCTTAACCTCACCCTATCAAGAAAAATGTATCATTCTTTCATAATATAATTTATTAAAGACGAGTATTAAATTAAATTTTAAACAGCGTTTTATGCATTAAAACATTGAATTTTACGTTTTTCATTGTATAAGTTAGCATACTTATTTTAATTTATTTAAAATCATTATAATAATTAATATTTTTACTTATCAAATAAAAATAATTGCTGATTGATAAGTGAATAAATACTTAAAAAATATTTAAGCTGTGCATTTTTTGTGTGGTCATCGTTAAGTTTGAATTAATTATATTGATAATAATTTTACTATATCATTATATTACATACACCTATCTTTATTATTTTACTCTATCTTATATGCTGTGTAACCACAGCTTCGTAATTGTTATTAAATCAAACTGGAATATTGCTACATATATAGAGAAGCTGCGAGGTATATTTTATGAACAAACATAATGTTACAAAATTAATAAAACCTGTCAATTGAAAAACTTAAACAATAAAATAAATTGTTGTTGAATATTTACAGGGTGGCATATAAAAATATATATAGTCAGAGAAATTGATTTTAAAATATTCAAACAATTTATTTTATTTTGACGTTATTCTTTATCTTTTGTTTGTATTTCTAATCTATTTAATTTTTATTTCATTGAACAACGATATATTATATAAATTGGAAGTTGAATTATATTCACAAATAAGCGTATCGCTAAAGTTATATCACGCAAGATCTGTATATATATATATTTTTTTTTTCTGGCCTCCCACACGTAAATTTTCTTAACCATATAAGTGATCAACATTTTATATCCATATAGCAAAAATAATAGCCTGTGTTGTAACTCGTTAAATTTTGTGTATTTTAACGAGGCGACAAAAAAAAAAAAAAAAAAAGAAAAAAAATACTTAAAATATATAACTAACTGATAATCAACCTATATTGATATTATTTTTTATTAGACTAGATATCTTTAAGTTGTATATATATACGATGTTAAATTGATTCACTATAACCTAATTAAATTTGTTGTTGTTCTTATACAGTAAACTACCATATAAGATGGGATAAAAAATGAAGTAAATTTTTACTATCTCCATATAAGGAAGAGAATAATTGTTATAATTTTTTTTATTTAATTATCTTTTATATATAGTATTTTATGGTACATTGAACTTTCAGTGTTTTAGACTTAAGTTAATTATATCTTATTATAAGTCGTAATATCACACGCCAATCTCAATAATCTCATCAGAAAAACCATTGTAGCAAACATATATCAGTGTCATATCATTTCTCATTGACATCATATGTATGTGATTGTATGTATATTATATATATATATATATATATATATATATATATATATATATATATATATATATATATATATATATATATATATATATATATATATATATATATATACACACACAAACATACATACACACATTATTAATATTATTTTAATTCTCTTTGACTGTCATAATATTACGCTCATAATTAATTATATCCCTTTGACACCATAATACAGTGCACGAAGGTGCTTAGATTGAAAATTTTAATAGTAAATAATATTTAATATTTTTTTTTCTGTTTTGTTAAATTTAAGGAGATTGTTTAAAAAAGGCGCTAAAAGTTATTACACACGAAAATAATAATAATAAAATAACATATTTTGTAGAATTTCTTTAAAGCTATATTCTATTTCTTTATCTTATAAAATAATTACTAATTCTATATTATATTCTATTCCCCACAGTGTGACATTGTGCTCCACCGTTTCCTTACTTTCAATTAATAGGTCATCTGCAAATTTTTAAAAATTTTACGCTGTGAAATTTTGAATTCCAATAAAATAATAATAATTTAGGCATATGTGCACATCATCAAAATTTGAAAATAAAAACTATACTGAAATTCAAAATTTTCTCATAAGTTAAATGGTAACGCAGTGATCTGGGAAACCAAAAATCCCGGTTCGAGTCCTGGTCAAGCCGAATTCCTTTTCAATGTCAGTTTACTGCTTATATAACACGGTAACATGAAAGCCAAACCCTTTAATTAAGACTCGTTAGTTTTTCTCTTGAGGAGGATATTTTTATCAATGGATTTCTTGCATAATAGCCAAAATAATGATTATATAGCATACAGCTTCCAAATATTATATTGTTATTGCAATAATAATGTTATAACATGGCACATTGGTTGATTATGTAACATATTAGTGCTGTACCTGACGCTGCGGCTAGAGACGACACGAAGACGAGCACACACACCACACTCCTCCACCCTCTCATGGTCACAAGTCAATCATATACACCTCTCGTCATCATCCTTATTTATAAACTAGCCTCTCAACCCTTCAAGCGAAACAATAATTAATTGCAAACTGACATTCTTCGGCTTCACATAACGGATGTGCTGAATAATTGTTAGTGAATAAACGTAGTTGAGAAAGTATTAAATATTTTCTGCGCATTTTTAAAATCATCTACATACCTATAATGTAAAATTTCAAGGTTTATAGTTTTGACTCTTTTTTATTTAAAAATTATTGCACATAAAAGAAATTTTTGTTTCATAAATATTAAATACTATAAAATATCAATGATTTCTGTATAAATTATTTTAAAATTTAAGCTAATTTTAATTGTTTTTACTGGTTTCCAATTCCAAATACATTAAATATAAATTATATATATTTCCAATATCTAATATAATTAATTACATGTTATATACATTTTATATGCAAATACAAACAACTTTTTACATAAGAATAACATTTATATTGCGGTAGGTCGTGAAAAGCCTATACAAACTACGATATAATTTTTCAATCCTACTTCTTATAGTGAAACAAATGTACGTTACGTCATCATTTACATCATACAAAAACGTTTGAGAAAATTTAAAACTAAATGTTATATAAAAGTAACCGCGGATTATTATGCATATCACAAACAATCATCATGACACATAGTCTGTCATTTCAAAGCAAAAATATTCCCCGAACATGTATGTCTTTCAATAACAGTAATGACATGTCAGTTTATATACCGGAATGAAAAGTTTATGTAAATCTTTAACGATATATATCTTTGACATACGATGTTGCAAGGACTCGCTTATATTACATTTTTTTTTTTGTAAAGTTTTGTTTATTTGGATATGAAGTAATATAGCATAAATATGTGTATTGTATTTATAATGAAATATTGTCTTATTCATCATGCAGTATTATTTATTATTGTATACGGTACAGCTGCAATGTGACGGCACAACTGTCAATTAAAAGCTAAAATATACAGTATTATATACATATATATACTTCACACCGCTGCACTGTACTGCTTGTATTATGTATACATTTACATATTTTAGATTTACATATTTTTATGTATATAGTTAATTTTTTTTATTATACGTAGGTGGAATATCTTGTACCGGCCTTGTGTGTGTAATTTCTCATTAGATCCTCATTTTAATATTTATTTCCAGTTTCAAGAATATAAACTTAATTTAATTTAAAATATAAATACTACTTACTTGTTTTTATATTATATTATAAAAGTTATATTTTCTACATTTATTACAATTTTATTTACCATTATAATATATAGAACACAGTAAACATTATTCAATTTTAACGTTAATCATTTGTACGAGTGTATGTGTTATATATATATATATATATATATATATATATATATATATATATATATATATATATATATATATATATATATATATATATATATATATATATATATATATATAGTATTAATGTGTTAAAACTTTATAAAGTGCTTTAATTTATTCAATATTTAAATATTGCTAATAATGTGGATAACATTGTACGTTTTATCGTGTCGTAATTATTTTCGAGTTGAAAAAAGTTCAAAATAATGTAATTTGTAATTTTAAAGCTTAAAGAATTAAGTGTATATGGTGGTTTCATTCATATTAAAGTCGACGCCATGAGTGAGTGCTAAATAACATAGGCCAATATGGGAAAATGACTAATTTTGCCAGTTTAAAAATACTTCGCAATATTTTTGAGAGCATTGATGCTGTTTACAGGTTGAATTAGTTTTTCAAGTATGCAAGAAAAATAAAAATAACCAAAAAATATATAATTTTGCAAAGAAAATAGCTAAAAACTACCTTTGTCCTATGCTGAGCAATGTTATTCATTGCTTAAGAAGAGCATCGAAAAGCATTCAGAATGACGTCATGCGCACACACCCTATAAAAACATTTTCAAAACAATGCCTGATTAATGATTATACATTTTTGTCCTTTTATGAAACACGAATAAAGAAAAAATATCAAAAATTTTAAATGTAAGAAATTTAAATATTACTGTCCACTATTTCAATCTACGTGGGTATAGTATATCTGAAGTATTTCATTATTGCTTTTGTTGCAGGCATTCAAGTCTCCCTCTCTATTTGTATAAGCTTGTAATATTTCATATTTTCACTACAAAAAAAAAAAAAAAAAAAAAAGCAAGATAGCTACTCCAACATATATATCGTGATTCATATAATAATAAAATCTTTATTCCACGCTTAATATTCTCCAGTATAATGCACTACATATTTTATTAAGCATGGCATATAGCAGGATAATACATAATAAAGAAGAAAATGTGAATATATTCCAACTAAAAGTTGATATATATTAACCGCCCTCTTCATTTTGTATATAAATTCATGAATATCTTTGTGAATGGAAAATATTTTCTTGTGTTAAAATATAAGATAATTTTAACTCAATTTATATTCACATAATATAAGAATACAATAAATATGAATCTTGCAAAATATACGGAGTCGTAATATGAAGAGAATAAACTATATAGTAAAGTATATGATTTATTATTGTGAAGGATATTTGCATAAAAACATGCTAGTGCTCGCTAATAAAATGAGAAGCAAGTTATTTATTGTCAACATATAGAAAAGCAATGTTATTGAGGCGGAACACGTATGCATTTATGAGCTGGTCAAACGTGGTAATGAGGCGTCATCAAATTTACACGTCTTTTCAATATGTACTGTACAGCGCCTCACAAATTATATTACATTACTATGGATGCTTAAGTTTGAAAGGTATAATAAAATAAAAATCATACTGAATTTTTAAGAAACATATAGCCTTTTTTTTTACACGGATAAAAGAAGTTACTATGCAATATTTATCTCATATAGCATAAATGTTGCTAATTTAGAATTGCATAAATAATTGTGCTGTATAACATAGCTATTATGCTGTGGAACGAACTATTATTCAATATTGTGCAAATTATTTTATTATGCTTAATTCAGGCTAGCATAATAATTATGCAGATATTTTTGTCCGTGTGGATACTTTTGAGTCTCGTGTTATAGAACTGATTTAGAATTTGATATACAATTTGAAGTAAAAGCAGGGGCGGGAATGTTAATATAAAACTGTGATTTTTGTTATACCAGTTTTCAGGAATGGAGAATATTTTTTAAAAAATATATTTACGATTTTGTTGCGCAACAATTGTACCAATAGCTTGAATTATTAGACATACGTACGTCCGTACTTATATAAGATTGCATTTTATTGAGATTGCAAGCCGGCGACGAGCTCTATAGCAAAGACAAGGAGATAAGCATCTCACTTACAGTGTCATCAAGTTTACCGTGAGTGAGCTAGCGGGCACACCGCAGTATCTTCTCCACTTTGGCAGCAACGTCTTTACGACGTCGTAAAAACAAAGAGAGATATTTTATCACTCGCCAAGCTACTAACTTTGAATATTGATTATAAAGTCATAAACTTGGAACGTTTTTAACTTTCAGATACGACTTTGTCACTGAAATACATTCGCCACAACTGAAAATTGCGTATACGGACTCACTAGTGCGTCTCTAACAACATTATTTATTATTAGTATGATTATACTATAAAAATAATAATAAAAAAGAAAATTGGTGGCTATATAAATATAAACTTATTATTACTAAACAAAACGTAGCACATTTATTAAGGTGGGAAATAGGTACTGCGGGATTTGAATAAAAAATTGTAAAGACAGAAAAATCTAAAATTTTGCACAGTGATACTTTAGAATATGGTAAATTCAATAATGTTAAAAAAATTGTGGGGTAACCATGCTAGATTTTAAATCATGATTTTTTGAAGTTTTAGTCCCATAAGAGCCCATGTTAATTTCAATAATTATTTTTCTCTCTTATCTGATGGTCACGGGTTCTGAAAATTTTATCATAGGTAGCTGTTACAATTAACTTTCAAATGGCATCATAAAGTTTTGAAGTTTTTTTTTTTAAATTTTGAGATACAAGCCATCTATATACAACCCTGAATAATTAAATTTTTATTTTAACTTAAAAAGCTACCCATTGAAAAAAAAAACTTTTACGTAGTAATGTTTTAAGATTCAATAAGATTTTTTATTTACCTAGACAGCTCATATAGTAACAAAGAGATACAACTTACAACAAGCGTTGGTCTTGTAATATACAATAATACAATTAATACAATACAGTTAATACAATAATTAAATTACTTGAAACAAACGTTTCAATTCGTCGAAATGAGGTCCCGTAAAGCAAACTAATTAAAATGACAAAAATAATTTCTAACTAAAAATAATAATAATGAAACTTATCCGTGGTGCCTTTTTAATGTAGTTTTGATTGTCATAATGCTTAACCGTCAGTTTTGAATATTCCATTTGTTACATACAAAATAGTATTGAATGTATAGTTAAATCTGAGGCAGTAAAACTTTTTACATTAATTTAGATCTATTTAGCCCTCCCAATAGAAAAAAAAATAGTAACATGACACACTTTCACTGCAATGTCAATGTTAATATGGTCAACTAGATTGGTTAGAAGGGATGGAATTCGTTAATGACTTGTACGGTGAAACTTTTTGTTGTAATACTATAGCAACGCACAATGTTATTTGGGTAATAATAATAAATCATATTAAAATTGAGTAATTTAAAATCCAGGGAGTTAAAGCCTTTTGAAGGATTTAAAATCCTTGAAAGGTTGTTTAATCGTATAGAATAATTGCAAATATATACTTTTATAGCACGTATACTTTCTACGTTAAACTTGTCTTTCATTTAACGTTATAAATATATTAGCATATTGTTCAATGAATCCTTTCAAATTCACGATACAAAATTTATCACAAACATTCATTATTGTAATTTTGTTTATTCATACATTTTATACTATTTCGTGACACAAAACGTAGTTTGTCCAATTCTTACAACTTTGTGTATAATTATATACAAAAAAGGCAGACAAAAAAAAAATCTAATTTAACTTTATGGGATAAAAGTCGTGCTACAATAAGTTACAAGCATATTATATTTTAATGGAGTGACTTTGTGTGTTGTTATTTTTATAAAAGAGTAAATCAATCTTATGCAAATTATAAACTTTCACTTTAATTTGATCAATAACAATATTTTGATCTCGCAGAGAACAAACACAGATCAAATTATATTTTGAATGAAAATAAAAGTTGGATATAATAATAATAGTCGAAAGGAAAATTCTCAAACAAATGTAATTTAAATTTACAAAGCACGTCTTTCTTCTTAAAATTGTGTATATATATATACGATACGACCACCAGCAGAGTTTGGGTCTCGTATAATCTACTTCAAGATCTGACACACAATGATTGAAATTTTATAAATTGACGCTCGACGATGCATAACAAATTTTGTAAAATATAATGATTGATAAGAATGATGAATTAGCAGCAAATGTTTGTGTTTTATTAGATACGGAAACTTTGCAAATGAAGATGAATGAGAGTATTAACTCATTTTTATGACGTTTTATGTCAGTTTAAATAACCGTATGTTATTTTTATATGATTTAGCAAGATTGAAAAAATTACTATACAATATTTTAGGGGGGAAAAAATCAAGAAGTGTAGTCAAATGTGCAGGTGCTTTTTTTTTTTTTTTTTTTTTTTTTTTCATTGTGAATTAAAAAAGTTGTAATTCTGAAATATTTGATGTGAACTAGATTTAAATTTTACATCACAATTTTCTAGGAAATTTAGCAGAAAGGTTATATTATGACCTACTAAGAAAAATCATAAAAATGTCTTAAATTACATTTTATAATTAATCATTATTAAAAAATTACCTTAAATACACCACACACACACTATATAATTATAAAGACTATTTTTTGTAAATTCTTTCATTATATTATGTGAAAATTTTGTGCAAAAATGCCACATTAATCACACAAAATTTTACAGCTATAATTTACACCATATTATATAAAAATAAAGTATACATTTTTTTTTTGAGTAATTGTAATTATTAGTAATTTATGTTAAATTTATTCCAAATTATGATAAAATATGGACAATAATTGCACTTAATTTTTAAACTTATAACTCACTACATCGTTGACAAGAAATATAAATTAAAACGTGGCACGTGGGGTCTGATTAGCGTATTAAACGTTTTAATACAATATTGAATGTCTTATTTGGTGGGCGCACTTGTTATTAATCTCTTTCTTTTTGACCCTGTTTTACATGTTTCAAAATTAATACTTATTTTTACCTACCGTTATGACGTAGATAAATCTGTTTCTTTATTATTTTTGACTATTACTTTCTTTGTTTCTATTTTAAATAATTGTGATGTATTTGAATATTTATCAAATATTTAATAAAGAAAAATAGTATACGATTAAAATTTATTTTCATGGTCGGCGCTTCTGTTAAGTTTATTACTATGAAAAATATAGCTCGTTACAAAATGAAGCAGACAAAAAGCGTCTTATAATATTTTGAAGTGTGCATAATAATCAACCTCATTTTTTTTCACCCTGTTTCAAAGTGCTTGCCACTTGAAATATCAGTGATTTTAATCTTCTGCCTACAGGTAGTAATCTTAAAACATTGATTATTTGTATCAATCATATGCGTCCAGTCTACCTCTCACATATACACGAGAAATATTTTATTACTTTCAAAATTTGCCCTGAAGTTTGAAACAGAAAGCATATTTAATCATCTTTAAATGTAAATTATGCAACACCTTATTTGTTTAAAACATTAAAAAATCAAATCAAAACAAAATAAATTTTTAAGTTTATTTTTTTATATAAAATGTAAATTTTTATTTATCTATATTTTGATAGTTTTAAACTTTTGCACATTAGAGATTATGTAATAAAAAAAAGTTAAATACTAATATATTATGGAGTCTATATCTCGATAGCGATTGAGTTTATAATGTTATTGTTTTTTTGCCTATGGCTTACGTATAGAGCATTTAGATGAGATGCTATTAATCGTCGCCAGATATGAGATGACAGACAAAGCTAGCCGGTTTTACACACCATAACTCACACAAGACTCTACGGGGCGCTCACAAAATAGTCGTAACATTCGCATAAAGTAAGCACAATTCGTTCTCACTTAAAATTCTATACACTTTCAATATACACTGAATAAAGATGATAAAGTACTACCATATAGAGATGTATGGTGACACATACAAGTATATTACTAATAATGTTCTTCTCATGTTTACCTTTTTTATTATATTACCTTGGTTTCTTTTCATGTGTTGGTGTAAAATTTGGTATATAAAGAAATTTTGAAACCGTTAATCAAAATTTAAGTTGTTGTAGTAGTAACTATCAAATTGGCAATATTCAAAATAATAAAATATTTATCATAATTTTTATAATATTATTTGCATTGAAAAAAAAAATACATATGTTTAAAGTAAGTTAGAAAAACTATTATAATATATTGATATGGTATTCAATTATGGAAATATATTTTTGTGGAACTCATATATTTCAATGTCAAGTTCTATTATATGATATTATAAAATACTTATTATTACATACGAGTTCTTTTTTATTGTGGGGTAACAAGTAAAAGATACTATTCAAACATGCAATGACATGTTATATATAAAAAAATAATAATGGCATTGTGAATTTCTGATTTGATTTATATACATAATGTAACTCAACTCCAGTTATATGAAAATGTCGAATTATTTTGCATTTTATCTTGGCGTTGACACAACCTATTATTATTATTTTTTAACATTTTGTTTTATAGCAAAACTTAACATATTAACAACACTTGTAGAGAAAATTGGCATACCATTCTAACTATTATAAAACTAGACACTTCCATTAATTATATTATCGGTTTCCTTAAGGTAATGTAACAAAATGTCATTTAGTTTGTTAAAGCAAAAATTTGTAAGTTGATTAGTAATTAATAGTCATGTCAGATTGGAAGAAAAATTATGGTTATATATTTCCTGCTTTTTCTTTATTTTGGATTTTTTTTTTCTATTTTACGTGTTCGCAAAACAAGCTCTCCTTATCTTTAGCTTGCAAACATTTTTCCTTGCTCTATATTTTACACGAATATCACATATATATTTCGCTCTCATATCAAATTCTTCTAATTTTTTTTTATATATATTTTTTTTAAACACAATAAATTATACTGCGCTGACTTTTTGACAATTAAAAGAGTTGAGAATTCTGACTATGTACACTGAGAGAGAACATTGTACTAACTAGTTTAGGATCAACAGGAAACAAAGAAGTTATGAAGCTGGCCTATAAGAATAAAAATATGTATCTAAATGATAAATGATTGGACTATTATGCATACACATATTATATCCCTTAAACCTTCAGTACTCTTACAAACTGGGAAGAAAACTTGTAAAGCAGGCAACCTGTGCTACAGTTTCTATTGTAGAACCAGAATTCATTACGTCATAAATTCCTAAAGTTGCCTTCTTTACAGTTTTTTAACCCCGTTTTTGAGGGTTCAGTAAGGTTTTAATACAACAAAAATCTCTGATGAGAAAGAGAATACACCAAGAAAGTAAATAAATAATAATAATAAAAAGTTTTTTATTAAATAAACGAACAACTAAACAAATAAATAACCAATACTATTTGAAATGTAAGTTTTTCAGTGTAAATCTCTTTTGTCCTTCACATATAAATTCCTGAATTTCTTTTTATTTCATAGAAATCAAAAAGCACTGTTATAATACATGTTACATCATAAATGTATAGCAAATTAGAAAAAAAAATGTATAAAAGCAAACAAAAGTACAAGGATCGATGTTTATCTGTTTAAAATTTATAGCTTGGTATTTATTGTCGTAAATCTCTTGCACTTCACTCTACATAATAGTATAAGATCTGGATATTCAAGGAGGTTTATCTTGCTTATATACTGGATATATTAGACTTGCAAATTTTAAACTCCATGATGTAACGTGCCCTTAAGTTAAGCTCCAAGCAAAATATCTTTACACTTACAAAGTACTTTTTCATACATTAGAAAATTAAACTTCTCATATGTTCTAATTTAAATATAGCCGTATTTTATCTAACATAACTTTTATTTTCATATATTTTTACTTTAATACAGTTTTTTTTATAAAATATTTGCTATGGGAAGAATTTCCTTATTTTATACATAATTAAAACTAATGACATAATCTTTTAATCTTCATATAAATTTGTAATCATAATTTTCTTATTTAATAAAAATGAGTGTCATTATATCTAAATTTTTATGAATAATATCTTTGTTCCTTGGCCTGCTTACAAAATATATAAATTTAAATCTAATTAATATCATATCATAATTAACTAAATTTACTGCAACAATAAAAAAAAATGCGTTTTGAAAGATAAAAATAATAATTCTTTTTTTTTTTTTTGTTATGAAAGCAATTTAAAAATGTTTATCCCGTGAGATTGTATAGTATAAAAAGAAAGTAATATTGATTAAAGAATTAAAATTTATTTATTCCCATGCGTATGAAATACATTTAATATTATAATGCGTGTTATTTTAGTGGGAAAATCTCTATAGGGCTTTATAGAGATCAAGCTTATATAAATCTTCTAGATCAGGGAAACAGATGTTTGTGATAAAGTAAGATTTTTTTTTTTTTTTTTTTTTTTTTAAATTGTACGTAAATACATTTATATAACATGTCACTTATGTTTGTTTACATTAGATTTTATCATCACCAACGTTTTATTTTAATCGTTATATTATTTTTATATAATAATGTCATTCTTTATAATATGTATGTGTTTTCTTACACAACTTATAGCTCTTGCTTATTTATATGCTAATTATTATTATACAGAGGGTTAGCTGAGTTCAAAATGCAGCGAAACAAATTGCAGTATTATTTATTAATGTGTTATATATATATATATAAAATTATGTAATGCATGCAATGAAATTACATTTAACACGCTGCGGGTGAGTGAAACATGTATAATATGTGTAATGTTGGCTATGTTCTGCACTTTGTTCAAAACCTTTAAAAATAAAGATTTATTGTGATCTGTAAAATAATTTACATATAATATGAAATAGTGAGGAAATAGTATGAAAATTTTGTAATAATAGAGACAATAATAATATAATAACGGTATAGTGTATACAAAAGAAGATAAAAATTAGAACATTTCTTATTCTATGTTCTTACCGAAATGCAATGCCTTTGTATGGAAACTTTACATATAAATACTATACATGGTATTTCCACATTGTAATTGAATACAAAATTATGTAGGAAGATGTATTTCATGTTATAAATTGTAAAAAAACAGCAACTCATGTTATTATCATTATAAGTGAAATACAGTAAGTATAATTTTCTATGATATTTTAAGCAACAAAATGGAATTAATTGAATTTAGACAACGTGTTTAATTGCAATTTTAAGTGAAATCTATCTATGCATAAGTAATTTTTATAACATGGTAATAAAATGTTTTTCTATAAATATAATATTTCTTGCAACTGATATCTTCTAATGCTTATAGTAAGTCATAATAAATATTATATTGGCTTCCCATATCTATATGGTGTATCCGCATGACATTATATTTAATGCGCTTAAAGGCCATACTGGAGTAGTGATTAACATTGCTCAGCATAGGGAAAACTTCGTTTTTGACTATTTTCTTTGGAAAAACGCTTAATTTTTTGTTACTCTTATTTTTCTTACATACTTGAGATATATACAACCTATAAACAGCATCAATGCTACCAAAAATATTGTAATGTGTTTTTAAACGGCCAAATGAGTTATTTTTCTATGCGGCCCATGTTATTGAGTTATCCAACATGGCTTCAACTTTAAAATAAATGCATAGACCCTATAATGGGGTTAAGAGATGTACCAATGCTCTCAAGGGCTCCTTTTATATTGACGCTTCTTGTTTTAAATTGCATATCAAATGTTTATTTTTTGATGAGAAAATATTAAACTAAAGACTTTTACTTCAGATACTGTACCTAGAGGAAGTTCTGATATTTGCATTTTGTTGCAGTGTCATTGAATTACATTTCTGATTCCACAGTCACGTGTCAAGTGAACTCTGGATCACGTTTTGGCGAAGAAAATATAAATTATAATTCAAATTAAATTCATGCACCACTGAATAAAAATAGAAGAAATTGTGCTATTTTTATCATCAGCAATATCAAATTTTAATACAAAATACATTTCTTATCAAGAATGAATCAAAGAAAGTTAAAAGTTTTGATCCACGAAAATATCTTGATTAAAATATAAAATAATATTTTCGTGCTGGTCACTCATTTTCTCTCCTATTATTTTCTTCTTTAACTATTATAACTATATTTAAAGATAGCGGTAGTAATAATGTTGATGGGATTAAATATCTTTCTATCAAAAGAAAACTATTATTTCTTGTATACCTATAAAAATATTATTTATAAAAAAAAAGTATCTACATCAGAAAAAAAATTAATGAAATATTTTGTGCCTGCTCATTTAAAATTTTCTAAAATCATATTTTGTGTGTGTGGCATAATAAAAATCAAAGTGCCGTCAAAATTAAAAAAAAAAAATTAATAGCTTAATTTCCGTCGACACTCTTTGAGTATTAATAACCAATTAAAACATCTAATTTTATCCAGAATTGGAACTTGATACCTAATATTTATGTTCATTGAAAACGTGTTTGATATCATTATCATATAAAAAATCATGCATAATGATGCTTTTAGAATTTTAATATTATGTTTAACTTTTTTTAGACCAAAAACCATTAAAAAAATAGATCAAAGCTATAATAACATTTTATTGATTATTAGAACAATTCAGTAGCAATTTATTTCATAATTTTTGTCGATAAATTGTGTGAGATTTTGTTGAGAGTACAATTTATTTTCCCGAGGCCTTGCAAAGAGATTGAATGACAGACAAAGAAGTGTGGATAATAAAACAAACCTTGCCTTGCACTCGTTGCATTGCAGCATTTACTTTTTTGTTACGAAATAAAAGCATTGCTTTGGTTAAAGGATTAAAAATTAAATATCTCCAAGCTATAATGTTTTATTTGTTTTCCGGAGAGAAAGAAAAAATTTTATATTTTTTTCACCTTCAAGTAAGTTTAAGATTTTATCGTTTCATTATTTGTAAAATAAAAAATATAAGAATTTTTATTTTTATATGCTTATTGCAGTTTATATATCACGTAAAACTTTTGCTCCTTTGCCTCTGGCTAACTCGAAGAGAGAGAGAGAGAGAGAGAGAGAGAGAGAGAGAGAGAGAGAGAGAGAGAGAGAGAGAGAGAGAGAGAGAGAGAGAGAGAGAGAGAGAGAGAGAGAGAGAGAGAGAGAGAGAGAGAGAGAGAGAGACATACAGAGACAGAGAGAGACAGAGAGAGAGACAGAGACAGAGACAGAGACAGAGACAGAGACAGAGACAGAGACAGAGACAGAGACAGAGACAGAGACAGAGACAGAGACAGAGACAGAGACAGAGACAGAGACAGAGACAGAGACAGAGACAGAGACAGAGACAGAGACAGAGACAGAGACAGAGACAGAGACAGAGAGAGACAGAGACAGAGACAGAGACAGAGACAGAGACAGAGACAGAGACAGAGACAGAGACAGAGACAGAGACAGAGACAGAGACAGAGACAGAAACAGACAGAGACAGACAGAGACAGAGACAGACAGAGACAGAGACAGACAGAGAGAGAGAGAGAATAAAACTAAAACAGCATAATTCTCAAAATTAGACTTCATATACTACATATTCTGCTAACTAAAAATCCATTGTATAATTAAACTATATAGAGTCTGTATCGAAATTATACAAGAAAATAAATAAATAGTACATAAATCAGTAACATAATATAATAGCAAATGATAGCGACGAAAAGTATTTGATTCAATCTATATATAGTTAAGTTCAATGTTATTATTACAACTAACGTAGAGGTATATAATATAATATGTAACATTCGATATGATCAACTCATATTAAAACACGAAATAATAATAATAATGCATTTTCTTATGTCACGTTATATTAATTGTTAGCAGTGATCCGAGACTATGATATCATACATAATATTCTTATACTATATTATTCAGTATATATATATGTATGTACTGTATGTTCATACAAAAGGGTAAAATAAAATAATATGCAGCTTTAACAATGCATGTCACTCTCGTGCTGTTTCACTTTGGTCACGCGGATCTCAATGTTGCAGCAATGCATTAACAAAGTCGAGTGCAGTGGAGTGGCGAGTTGTGCCTGCAGCAATACTCGATATTCAATCACATCACATCACATCTCTCTCTCTCTCTCTCTCTCTCTCTCTCTTTCTCTCTTTCTCTCTTTCTCTCTTTCTCTCTTTCTCTCTTTCTATCTTTCTCTCTTTCTCTCTTTCTCTCTCTACAGCACTGATTATTGAACTATTAGCTATGAAGCCCGCAGCAAAAATCCAATTTCCTCACACTGCAAATACAATTGACTTTTAATGATTGCTATAAAATGCATACATGTTCGCCTATATACTTACTATATAAGGATTACTGTGTAATTAAAATAAAATAAAAAATTATATATGTGTGTATATTTTAATGTTTATTCTAGAATTGCACGCAGTTTAAAGCAAGTTTAATTTAATTGGATATGTTCTAGTTAATGACAACTTGCAATTTTTGTTTCGCATAAAATGTTGTAAATTATATAATAAAGAAAAGAAAAATGACACAGTCTTATATTTTATTACGTAATATTATTCTAATTGTTCCTTGAATTTTTTAATTAATACCTTTTCACTTTTTTTTTCTGCAGTAATCATTTATTCTATCATAAAGACATTGTTATTTTAAAGTTATGTTTGTTTCGTAATCGTGTGGTAAATATTATATTACAAGATTAAAAAAAAAAAAAAAATGTTGATTGATTTTTTTTATTATTATTTGAAACATACAGTATATATTGTCATTATTATTATTTGCCTATTACAGAAACATATTTTTAATTGAATGCGTGATAGCTTACTAGAAGATTTTAATTGCAAGAAAAAAAGTGTACGATAGGTCATTAATAAAAATGCGTTTAATATGATGAAAAAATGGATAAATAAACATACAAAGAAAATACAATTACTCCACTGAAAAGAATGTTGTTTGTTTGCTTATTACTGGATTCAATAGTATGTAAAATGATACTTATAAATAATAATAAAAATATATAATCTGCTTTGAAATCCATTAATCTACATTTCTATTTAGTTCAGTCGAAGAAAATTAATTGCGAAGACCAATTAAAACTAAGAGAAAATAAAAGGCGTCAGATCATTAGCAGAACACAATAGACAAATGGAAGTATTATAATGGAAAGCCTCTGATGCAAACTGCTGCAATAATAAATATAATATATAATTGTCAACATCAAGTGACATTTGTGCAATTTCCGCACTTAATCACGTGTGTGTCACATTCATTTCTACAGCAACTGGCACTTGCTTGCACCTTTCTGTGATCTAAATAATTTGTAAAATACTTTAATTTATTTCAATGTAGAAAGAATTATTTTATAAAAAATATATATATTTTTAAATGCTGACGTTTAATGGGCTAAAGTAAAAAAAAAAAGTGTTAAAAAGTGAACCATTATGTTAACTAAATATACACCTGCAGACTTTTTTTTTTTAACAATTTTACTGTCGGCTATATTGTTCTGAACATATGGTTATGTAATGATTATATACCTTTTTATTGGTAGTGGAAAAAAAATAATAAGGAGTGTGCGAATCTATAATACAATAAAATGAGACCTACATTGCATGATCTAGAAGAAACGAAAAAAAAAAAAAAAAAAAAACTTTATGATAATAATGGTTAAATATCCGCGTGGCCGGGATCAAGGACTTTTTTTATGTGGAACCAAATCATGATGCCTGCCAGCGCAATTCTGCACATGCACTGAATGTATTGCACACCATGGTTTCAGAGTACCAAAACTTATTCGAAATTTTTAAAATATCGCAAGATTTTAATTACACCTTCTGATGCACAGAAAATATCCGAGATGAACTTTTTTTTTGAGGGGGGGGGGGGGGGGGGGGAGGTTTTTGTAAGGTGATATACAAAAAAAAAAAAAAAAAAAAATCGGCGAAGTTGCATTTTTTTCTTCTTCTTCTTTGGGCTGCATTAGGTATACATTTGCACTACATTGGAGAAACTGATATTATGGAACAATAAAATATTGTGTAATGAATAAGTACCATTAAATTGGAGTATATATATATACTAATTTGTATATTGATTCATTTAAATCATTTTGAATAGCATTAAAATATTGCATCATAATTATTTCATATACTACGGCTTGTTCTCTCCAAATATTATGTATTACTTTTTTTGAATACGCAAGAGTCGACTGACTCACTTTATTACTCTGATCTTATATAATAGACAATCAATACGTATTGTGTAGACGTAATCTATCGTTTGATTTCAAATACCCTCGAGTCTATCAAGTAAGAAATTAATAAAAATGTAACGAGATTTAGGTTGTTGCGTGGGAGTTTATTGCCCTGATTTGTATTGCAGAATAATTATTGTCTGCCTTTATAAAGTTATTTAAGTCAAATATATACAGCCTCGTGGGGAGGTTTAGGGAGAGAAAAAATTATTGAATGTAGTTTACAAATATTTAAAATTGATTTCTTAATCATATTTGATTGGATAGTGAATTAGGTTTGTATTATTATTACGATTTAAAGAGTTCATAATTATAAAATTAGAATTATATTTATAATATTTAATAGCTATGAAAATAAATATGAATATTTTTGAAACACACTTCAGACAAATAATATATTTCTAGCACAATTAAAAGAAGAAAATATTCCGCGTATGTAAGCCTATACACATATGGTAAAAAAATACTTTAAATAATTACAAATTATGCAATCCATGTATATATAATGTAAGAACAAGTTTATATCCCGATGTAGTTCAATCTCTTAATCAGCTCTCCTGATCTTTTTCCTTGCAATGCAGTTTCAAAATTGGTCACACTTAACTCATGTTTCTTTTTTCATTCAAAAACCTGAAATAATTGTAACGAAGAGAATGAGGTGCGAAGTGAGCACTTAAATTTTACACGCCGTGTTATATATAGTTCACAATGCAGCAATAAAAAATTAAAGATTTTTATAGCAGTTAATTGTAAATAATGATCCAGATTTTTTTTTTTTTTTTTTTTTTACTACTTAATAATATTTTATTATCTTAATTATATTTTTATTAAACATGAATTATTTACTGATTAAGTATAACAGGAAGAAATGTTCATAAAGTATCCAGTGTTTTGATCAAATTATTGAGAAAGGAGGATTTTCACTTACTTAATTATGTAATATGAACGAACCTTAATTTAATTGGATTATTGCAGGTGTACTCTCACCTATGATGTTTTCTTGCACTAACGCTTTAGACATCCAATTATTATTCTGTTTGTTATCAAATTAGCCTACAACCTATTTAACTTGAACGTAAGTTATACATTTCTTTAAAAAAAAAAAAAAAAAAAACATGAATGAGAAATTTAAACGCCATGTTAAGCACACAAAATAAAGTTTTATATTATAAGTTAAGTGAAAGAGCTTCAGTTTATTTTATTTTTCTTACAATATATAAAATATTATAAATGTATTATATTTTATTTTGCAACATTTAGGACACGTGTTCAAAATATATTTTATTACAGAACTGTTATAATGTTTTAGGTTACGGTTCATCTTCGGTCACCTAAAAATATTAGGAATCCTAAGATTCTAGAGCATTCCTAAGCATATAGTTTTTGAAATTTTAAGACCATTAGGTGACCAAAGTACTTTGATTAATCGCGCTCATTTAATTGCCTTATTCACGGATAAAAATAAATACGTAATAATTATGCTGCGGGCTGGTCCATTTTCAGCACAATTTCTTCAATATATAGCATAATTTATACTATATACTTCACAATTTCTATGCTATAATAGCATAAATACGTATTATGTTGTATACAGTATAATTATTTGTCTTGTTTTAATTAAGCACCTTTTTTGCTATAATGACATAAATGCAGCATAAATTACGTAATTTATTACTTTCAGGTGGAAATACCATGTATTTGTGGAACAATACGTTAAATTAAGTCTGCATAAGTTTATATTATAATTCCATTAGACAACAGAGCGTGTTTTATATATTACCTGTATATCACAATGTCTGTACATATACGATAATTTTTAACATCATAATTTTTAATAAACGCAAAAAAAAAAAAAAAAAAAAAAAAAAAAAAAAAAAAAAAGTAACTCATAAAATTATTATTATCATTATCTAGTTTATCTCATGTCATGAAAAAATTAAATATAGTAAATAAATTGAGTAGAAATATTACAACTATTTATTTACTATTTTATTATACTGGTGTTTAATTGCAAAATAATATGTTGGATAACAAGATTATGAAAATATTTCACTTTTAGCAAAATACTCAATGTCAAGACATTCATTTCTATCAGTAACAGGAACAGGTGCCACTGTTCTCTTGTCTCTCTACGTGTAAAACATTAACCTAGGGCGGGAGAAAAAAAAGTAAGAATTAAAAAAATAATAATAACGCCAACTTTTTCTTTTATGTAAATGACTCAAGGTTGGAAAGAGTGCAGCAGAAAAAAAAGTCATAAAAATATTACACCCAATAAAAAAATCACTCAAACTGCGTGGGTTAGCCCCTATATAGATTTATATACTTTTTTGTCTTATATGGATTGTTCCAAATTTTGTAAAAACATATTGGAAAGGGAGAAAAATGATGATGATGCATCAAAATATAAAATTCATGCTTCATTAATAAAAAGAAAATAAAATTGATTGAAAAATCATTATACAAAAATTGACAGCTTATATATAAAATGTCAAACAATACAATCCGCTATTTCCGACCATTGTGACCTATTTTTTTTTTTTTTTTTTATTTTTTACAACTTTTTAATGAATTAAAAATTTTAATCTAAATTTTTTAATTAAAATATTATTTAAAACTAATTGATTACTGTTACGATCGTATATGGAAAGTTTATAAACTATTTAACGTGGCTAGACTTGAAAAAAATATCAGACACGTGCTTTCTCTATTAAGTACTAAAAAAAATAGCACTGATATAGACAAATTTAAATAATATTAGGAACAGTCTTTTTACTAAAAAATTGATTTTTATTGGCTTATGGCCATACAATGCAATTAGATGGAGATATCACTTTTTTTTTTTTTTTTTTTTGCTTGCTTGCCATATTGTGTTATCGTGCTACACCAATCCTAGTCCCAGTCAAGACATTGTCTTATCGATAGGTAAGGACTTTCCAATTAATGGAAAAGCACACACGCGCCAAAACTCCAAAACAAACAATAAACTCCATTTAAATACATGTTATTTCCATAATGCCAATAGAAAAAAGTAAAAATAGTAAAATACTGTACGTATTAACATAATATTTAGAGCAACATACAATAATACTGCAACAATTACACTACTACAATAGTGTAAATATAATAATTACACATAAGTTCACGTCAAATACAATAAAAGTACTAATAACATAAAATAAAAGTGTAAAGAGATTATAAAGATATAAATGTAAAAAAATAAATGTAAATTGAAATGTATTACAATAAAGTCATTATAAAATGTGAAAACATTATATTAAATTTTAATAACATCTAAAATATCCATCAATGTCATTACAAGGAAGTTAAAGATATGTCGCATTGTAACGTCAGTAATAAAATGTGAGAAACTTCTGTGGGACTTACAACTATAATATAACTTTCCATAGAACTCTCTTTATAAGTTTGGAATTGTAAGTGTCAATAAAGCTCATGAATACTAAATTTTATTAATTTTTATCAATTGCTTCATTAAAAAAAAAAATAATAATAATTAAAAAGGACAATTGTTTAATTTTAAAATTGTAACTGAATTTACTGTAAGCAGGTGGGTTGAAGTGAGAGATCCTTTAACTTGATTTTGCTCTATAAAAGTCGTTTATTTTTATTATTGCGCAAAATTTTCATATAACAAAGATATGAATGTAATGCTAATGTCCTATATGTTATTACATTATAACATAATATATTACATATTATTATTATGTTATAATAATGTTATGTTATTGTTATTATGTTGACTGGCTTAACTAAAATTAAATATGAAAAAAACAAAAACAAAAAAAAACTTTGAATAAATTCCTGTCTTAATAAAAATTATAAAATAAAATTTAAAAAATAAAAAGAAAGTTTATCCAGGTTTGCCATTTCCAAGTGGACATGAGCTCCAGCCCTCAGCAACAACGTGAAGATGCTCTAGATATTTTAGCATCGTCGCCCACATTGACACTCAAAAACTTAAAAACATTTTCTTGGAAATTTACTACGGTCTCCTACAGACAACTATAAAAACAGAATAATTATGAAGTAAAAGTGAAGCTCTCCTTTTAAAAAAATATTTAATAAATACCTTTATTTTAATAATAAATTTTGTCTTTTAAAGTTTTTATTTTATTTTAATTGGTCTTTTAAAACTGTACTTTTTTTATGCATGCATATTTATGAGCAGGTGTTTTTTTATGTGAAGTATTTGTGGATTTATTTCGGACATTGTTGTGTTGTACACGTTCCACTGTTTTTTTTTTTTTTTTTTTTTTGTCATATAATTTATGAATGATAAAGGTGGACATTGTCATATATTAAGAAATAACAAAACAATAGTTCTTTGTTCAATTTTTTTTAAAAACCTAAAACTTCTTAAATTCAAATATATATTTTATACTATAGGAAGTGTAAAAAGATTCAGTAAGTAAGCAACGAAAAACACAAGAATCGTAGACAAGTAAATATGTTTTTAGTATTTTAATATATAAGTACAATTGGATTGAAATTTATTTTGTAAAATAATACGAACTATTGTTACTGTCATTATGTTGTATTCGTTGATTTTGAGAACCATGTTATTTGGGTATGTACTTTTTTGGCCCAAATAATAATAATAATTACAAAGCAATTTAATTATTATTCACCCCCCCCCCTTTTTAAAACTTAACAAGGTTTTTTGGTAGGTGCTTGAAAAGTTCTTTACATTTAAATATACCTCATTAGTATTATATAACTCTTTTATTCATTAAAAGTATTCGTATTGTCTATTGCTTTTCTTTTTCTTTGCAATTAATTAGGCTGGTCAGAGACCCAAAGAAGTGATAAAGGTCATAGCAAGAAGTGATAGTAAGTCAAGCACATCATTCATGTGTTAATTTCAAGTATCACTTCTATGTTTAATTAAAAAATAAAGAGATTGGAATAAATTAGACACTAGTTTAGACTTCTTAATTTATTTAACCATAAACTATAGACTTAGTTACACTTAAAAACTAATTTGCTATAATCTAACCATATAAGGACGTTTCTACTTAACTGTTTTTTTTTCTTTTCTTTTTCCAACATAAAAAAACTATTTTTTCGAAACATTTTTTTTACTACTTTAGGTATGATTTAATTAAAGATAATTTAATTAATTATTCTTGCTATTAATTTTAGTATATAAAAGTTGTATAATTACTTCAGTTTTATGAGTACTAGTATTTTTCAGGTAAAAAAAAATACATTTATTAAAGTAAAAACAAGGAAGACAATTTTTAATTATATTTTTATATGTATTACACACACACATACACACAAAAAAAATGATATATATTTCTTGATTAAGATTTTAATCATAGAATATTATTAGATAAAAATTAGAGCACATGCAAAAGTAAAATTATTAACCTTGGTTTATATATTAATATAATAATTATTGTACTTAAGGTGGTATACTGTATTATATATATAATTACAGTTAAATAGAAAATTATATAAAGTTTAATAAGAATGCATTAATTTTTGAACTGACCCTCGACAGGTCATGGTAATATTTATGGAGAAGTTAACATTGAACTTTATATTTTAATTTATTTATTTTTTTTAAATAAGAAAGTATGTACGAGAGAATATTTATGTAAGATGAGAATGCAAATATGTTTTTAGTAAATTCAAATCATTCATTAAAATGAACCTCATTCACAATTACGCTATACACATTACATTACCTATAAAATTTCTTTATCGAAAAGTGAACTATAATTTGACAAATATATAATATTAATAACGTATATTGGTAACGGTGATTGTAAAACTAAAAATAATTGATAATGTAACTGTAGCTTAGTTTTTATTTTAGATACTTTTCGTATTAGATAGAAGGAAAAATATTGTTTCCAATGAACATCATGTGTTGTTTTTCTTTTGCTAAAAAAAAAATTATCATTTACTTTCTATACAATTTTTGTTCAAAGTTTTTTTTTTTTTTTTTTTTTTTTTTTTCCGTTGGAGATTTAGTTTTTATTTGCGAAATATTTTAAGTAAAACTATCATTTCATCATATATGGTAATCACGATCAAATTTGTCAATCTATAATGATACTTTTTGAATTTTGTCATCTTGTACTCTATCTATCATTAATAATCGTTAAAATTATCTTAACGGAATCGAAGTTACGACAACAAGATTGTAACAAAGCGTGTTGTGGCAAGGGTTAAGAAAATAAAATGTCAACGTTAAAAAAAAAAAAAAAAAAAAAAAAAAACAGGCACACGTCGCTACAAAATTTCGTCATAAATCATCTTGCAAAATGACAAATCAAATCGATATCACGTTTTAATCTTGACACCTATGACAATTCAGTATAATTCTCTCTTTTATAGCCACAATTATAGAGTGGGAGAAATCAACTTTTAATATTTGATATTATATGATTTAAATATGTTTTTTTGGTGGTTGTGGCCAGGCTATAACTTGATATTATTAAGTAGGTTTCAATAATAATAAAAAAAAGTATAATATTATATAATAATAATTTGATTGGCACTTGCATTTTTTTTAAGTACTTAAAATTACTGTTATATAAATTTCACTTGTTGTAATAGTTACTTAATTTTATGTCATACTGTATAAAAGTCATTGCCCTCCCCCCAAAAGACTATTATGGCAATAAAATTTCTGCATGTAAAAATTGAAACATGACATATCACGATGAAATATTATGTTAAGTATAGAGGAATTTTATACAAAGATTGAAATCAGGTCAAAGTATGGTCTATTCTTTCAACAAAAGTAATCAATTGATTTGCGCAATAACCTTCTTGTCAATTTTTGGTACACAATAAATTTATGATCAAAATAAGTATAAAACTTAATAATTTTATTTCAAAACTGAAACAAGACCTGATTTTTCTTTTTTTGATAGAATTTATATTGGCTGCAATAACTTTTTAATTGAATAATTAAATTGCCAAATTTGTCACAATATGATATACTGTCTAGACTTTAATAAATTGACACCAAATTGGATGAGGTTGGGTTCAATTTTATGGACTAAATGGCCGGATTACGTCATAAAAAAATTTAATGCATTTTTCTTAACTGCAACGAAAAAAAAATAAAAAACTTATAAACTAAAATTTAAATTTTTAGTTATAGAAGGATGAGAAAGAATTGTGTTTCATAAGAACTCTAAATACGTATAAAATTGCTTAATGATGATACTCATAAAAAGGTTTAAATATTATTAACCTTCTCTACTTTGAAATATAAAAAGTGAGGATTGGTCTTAAATAATTCTAAAAGTTTACTGAATTAAAGTTGAAAGATTGGAGGCTTATACATAACTCCGAGTCTGTTAAATTAATCTACCCACAAAAACTTGTTAGAAATTAACACTCCTCCTTGCTGAAGGCACACATCAAATTTTTACGACTCTAACTAGAGTAATAAAAACATTTATACAGGATAGAATTTTATTTTCGCTATATTACAAAATAAGGAAAATACTCAATTTAAAAATTATATTATTGTAGATTTAAAATAAGATAAAATAATTTCTATTTGATTACGTTTTTTTATAACGAAGTATTTTTTTTTTTTTTTTTTTTTTTTTTGAAATTAATATTCAAGTCATAAAGTATAGAATTTTATAATATATATAAGAAAAGTCGTTTAATTATTGCACTTTCGTGGAATGAGGTTAGAATTGCCAATAAACGTCTCCGTGGTTTGTGACAAGATGTTATTAACAACCCGCAGCTGACCGACGTAACCTGCCTCACGTAACGTGCAAATATGTAAATTATTGTGATTGTGATGGAAATATACAGCAGCAGCATAGTACGTGACCAAGACAACGTATAAATATAAGTATATATGTTTATTTTATTTCGAATATAATAGAAAAATATTTCTTTGTAAATGATAGATCAATGACTATTGAACGTAACATTAAACGAACAAAACCGCCAACCTTAACCTTTGTTGAGGTTAGGTATTATTTAGTCTCGGGTCATATAAAAGATTGTCAGGGCGTTGCTGTCTCTGAATTGCGATTGAAGTTCGTCACTATAATGTTACCTCAGATATTTCAACCAGACTTGCATGCAAAGGAGTTACGTCTTCGCTAAACAACAACATTTAAGTTGGCGGCACAGTCGTAATTTGTGGTTCTTGACAGAAACTTCGATTTAACGATATAAAGAATCTGTAAACACAATTCAAAGGCATTATAATAGAGTTTATCTCTTTGCAAATGTAAATTTATGTTTATTGTTTTCCTTCTCTTCCCTCATGGCTTTTAAGTTAAATTTATTTTATTGAAGACTGTTTTGTATATACCAAGAAATGAAATCTAATTAGTATTTAAAACAATGGTCAATGACTGGAAAACAAATAAGCTATGACTTTATCAAATACATTATAAAGTTTCATTTTGACTCGTCCGTCCGTAAAAGTCGATATTACTTTTACGTTGACTGGTGATATGATTTTATTATTGATCTTTTAAAAGGTTGGAAAGTTAAATATATGTGAATTTTTAATTGAATATAAAATATAAATGAAAGTGGATGCTTAGAAAATTATCTATATTTAGTCCTGTTGGACAAAATAACTTGCTATTCTGTATAGCTTGACCGACTACAAAGCAGTTAGACTGAGGTTTGCAACAAGCTCGGTGTGTGGTGTGGTTGGAGAGAGAGAGAGAGAGAGAGAGAGAGAGAGAGAGAGAGAGAGTAACGTAGAGAAGCTCCACAGTCAACAGAAGGAGAAATAAAAATAACAAATTGCCACTTATGATGTCACTATATACATATACTATATAATTTACAATCCATTTCTTTGACTACAATAAAATTCGATTTTAAAATAATTTCCAGTTAGATATTGATGAGTATCAGAGAGAGAGAAAAAAAATGTAGACGGAGGAAACAGTAATTTGCAGAATAAATTTATGTGTAATGTTAAAAAGCCGTAAGGCAAGGCAAGGCTTGCATGATGATGAGAATCTATATTCACAAAACTTTACGCCTCTGCGCTTCAATTGTGGAATTATTTTGGCACACGTTGCACCAGTTCATATAAGATTAAATCTTCATTTTATAACGTCCAGCAGTATTGCTAGCTGTCACACAAATTTTACTCTGTATATATATATATATATATGACTGTAATAATACAACATTCACTTTATATACGTATACTGTATATATTGAACGTTGAACGTAATTGAGATACTCTGCCAAAGTCTTGTATAAGTGTTTTAAAAAAATTAAACACAGGGACTTTAAAATATCTGATTTTATTTTGACAAGCACTTTTAAATTGTGTTCAAAAAAATTTTTTCTTCATCTTGCATCAAGAGTTACTTGACTTTTTAAATTGTAAAAATGCTTCTTTTTTTTAACTGTATTTTTTTTTGTATTAAAATTTCATATAATTTCTTATTGGATATAATAAGATGTAGGTTTAATTATATGTTGTGTAGATGACTTTTTTTTTCTTTTTTTACAAATTTAATTATAATTCTCCAGGTGTTTTGTAAATCTAAAAAAAAAAAAAAAAAAAAATATATATAATAAAAAAAAACATATATATTTGATTAGACAATGTTGCAGAAATTATAAGTTATCTTATCACTATAATATGCTTTAACTTAATTAAATTTTTTTTATTGATTTATCAATTGAATTTTATAATTGTTGCTTTTTAATTATAATTAAGTTTTCTTTGTTTAAATCTTGATACCTGTGAAGTTTATACACGCGATCGTATAGTAATAAGACAGAAAATAAAGATTTCTGATACAAAAATAAAATAAAATGTTTTCCTATATATATGTTTACAATAAAGTTGTGGATAAAATTTATATAACTGGTCATGACGTAAATTAGTTAGTGATCTGACGTTAAGTAGAATAAATAATAAAAAATAGCATAGCTAACCGCCGGAAATAGCAAATTTCCTACAATTATCCCAGATATTATATATATATAAAAAATTATAGTTAAATTTAATAGAGTTGTTTGTGAAATTGAGCAATAAATCTACGATTGAAGGTTTTATATGAAATAGTTTATAATCTTGGTTTAAAAATTCATTAGAAATGTATACAATAAAAAATCAATGATCATTATAGGAGAAATTTCAACGAAAAATATATTTTTTTAAATGTGAATTTTGCTTCAGGGTATTTGATTTTATTTGAGAAGACAATCATTTGAATAATTCAATCATTAATTCTATAATGAATGAGTATTTGTATTTAATGTCTTGTTTACGAAGAATTCGCAGAAACATTTTTAAAACCTGCTAAAAATACAAATAATAACTGTTTTTATTATTTTACGCTTATTATTGAACTATTTTTTTAAACTTCTGAAAAGTATTGTTCAAAATCTCACATGCATGTACTAAAAATAGTATCGGAGATTAAAAATATATCAATAAAAAGGGAATTTAATTGAAACCTATCACAAACCTTTATTTGTAACACTTTAATGTTGTATTGTAACGTTATTGTATTGTCATTCAGAAACGAAACCATAAACAGTTTTCATTCTATGAAGTCTTTTAAAAAAGATCAATAGTGGTTATCGGTGATTAATAATTCTTAAGTTTTTTATTAGCTTACGACACGTAAAAGTGCAATAGAACCCACAATTTAAATACTTTCGTCCTTGGTGAATTAGAATAAGACTATAGACTTTGTTAAAGTATCTCAATTATGTTCAATAATAATAATTATACAAATATATATATTATGCTATATTTTTTTAGATAAACAAAATCTTGTATTACTGAAGTCATATATTTTCAAAAAATGCTACAATCATGAATCATGATCACACTTTGCTAAAGGATAGAAAATTGGGGGACCCCAAGCTTTTCCCGCGTGCTTCGCACCTTTTTAAATTTAACTTCCCCGTAAGCTGCGACGCTAACTAACTAGTTAAACCGTAGTTAAGTTGTTATTTTAATTGTTGCAACAATTAAAAAAAGATAACTAAGGTTTAACTAGAGGTTGCAGCTTACAGCCAATAAATTAAACTTAGTTAATTGTTTCTTGTACTCCATTCCATTTATATTAAAGTTAATATTAGTTCTAATATTTATTATTTCATTGACCGTAATGAAATTAATATTCCTCAACTTATATTCCTCAACTTATATTCCTCAGAAATTTTAGAGTTTTACAAACTTGACTTATGATTCAGTGTACTAAATCATGATTCTTGCTAAAAACAAAAAAACTGACCTAGGTAGAACAAAAATTTGCATACAAATACAAAAAAAAAATTCAATATAAAATCCTTGTACTATACAAAAAAAATACAACATTACAACCGTCAACCATGTATCGTGTCACAATAAAACATGTGAAAATTTATGTTTTAAACCAACACAGTTCTGAAATAAATATTGTAACTAAGGTGTTAAATATGGACATGGTCTTTCAATTAGATTACATAATTTTTTTGTTACCATGTTTTTACTTTTTTTGTACAAAGTGAGGGTTAACCTACATGTTAGTATAGCAATAAAATGCGTGTGGTTGGAATTCTTACTCCAATAATGTGCAACATTAATGTTTTCTATATTACAACTTTCAATCACAAAACTTTACAAGGTAATAATGTTTATTATATATTTTTTTTCACTCATACATAGGAAAATCATAATAAATGCCGTTCTGCTCCATTAGCCACATGTAAAGATAATTTTTTATATATACAGCATTATTTCCTTTCAGTTCATTTTTTTTGTTTTACATTCTTGTTATTGGCAATTTAATGTATAGAGTAAAATATTTCCTGCATGCAATGACTTTTTATTGCAACTTAGTATGTACTTAATTGGTAATCAAATGTAATTTAATTGTCCTTACGTATAGTACATTTTCACACTGCAATTATTTCTATATAAACAAATGAAATTTAAAAATATGGAACAAATAAGAGATATCAGTCTTTAATGTAATGTAATGTTAAATTCTGTATTGGAAGAATGAAATGCTATGTAAGATAAAATGAATGAATAACGACGGAATGTCTTCTCGTGAACTTAATCATAATCGTGTTGGTTCATCGTTGTGGTCTATTCATACTAAGCAATATTTTCAATATGCAATCTCCATTTAAAAGCATTAAAATTTCATACAAGCAAATTTATGGCACATTAAAAATATTGCACCGTGTTAATAGGCCATTAAATTTACAATATTTTTAAGGAAATGGTGTGTGTGAGAGAGAGAGAGAGAGAGAGAGAGAGAGAGATCTTTTAATAACATGCACTTATAAATAGAATTTGAAACTTACAGCTTAATTATTATTAGACTAATTAGTAGCGTTCTTCCTACAGGATGTGTCTGCACGGAAAAAAGAAATTAAGTAATTTGTGCTGCATTTATGTCATTATAACATAAAAATTGCAAAATTACATGGAAAAAGCAAAAAAAACAAAAAAAAAACAATTATTATACAACTTAATATTTATGCTTTGTAACGCAGTTATTGAATTATAGCATAAATGATGTTATAATGAATAAATGTTGCTGAAAATCAGCAAACATAATTATTGCGTATTTATTTTTCTCCTTTGTGTTTTAAGTATTTTCATAACACATGGCTGATACAGTAATTAAAAACCATTATAGATGCTTCTTCTGCAACATTCGTATAATATAAGCTCTTTATTTCAGGTACCGTTAATTTTACTTAAAATACGGTGAATCATTCCGAGTTAAATATTATATGGACTTCAATTTTTGTTACAAAATTGACTGAAATGGTTGTGGGTGAGGTCAGTTTATATGTAGGGGTCATGAGTCACGAGGGCGACACTAAATGTGACATGCAAAGTGAAGAGAAAGTTCATCGACGTCGTGACGTCACCACATCTGTTCTGGGATATCACACTTCATTTGTTTATATGGTCACCACTTCATTGTAATACATGCATCAATTTATTACCTTAGAAATTTATGCATGCAGTGTTTATATATATCGTCGTGACCAACTTATACTGAGTGCATTTACTTTCGTTAAAAGAGTAAATCTGAATTATTATGTACATATTTGATATATACAAGATATTATATTATATATATATATATAGCTTCAAAATTGATTAACTACAAGAGAAGTATTTTAATACAGTTTCATTAGTAGAGGCTTTCTTCTTCGAGTGACAAAAGAAAT
The DNA here is from genome assembly GCA_949318235.1 of Ecdyonurus torrentis. NCBI lineage: Eukaryota > Metazoa > Arthropoda > Insecta > Ephemeroptera > Heptageniidae > Ecdyonurus > Ecdyonurus torrentis. Next base: position 22,881,629 of record OX439128.1, on the reverse strand, counting down.
GCCCAAAATGTTTTAAGTGAGGTTGAGATATAAATGTGATAAAACAGCCTAATCAATCGCAATAAATCATTTAGTGGCGACTTTGACGCTTTTCTATAACTTTTCTTATACGTGAAGAATTTTATCATAAGGAATTTTCATATAAAAAATAATAATAAAAAATCACGCTTGAGAAATTGTCTATATATAGAGAAAATTATACTAACTTTTCAACATGAAACTTTAATTATAGGAAATAGAAACACGCAAAAAAAAAAAAAAAAAAAAAAAAAAAAAAAAAAAAAAAAAAGTTTAGCAACAAACAACCATGCATGTAGAAAAAAAAAAGTTGCTAAACTGTGTATAATCATCAAAATACTATCGTGTTTTGATATATTTAATTAAAACCTAAAACACAAATGCTATATCAAAAGCAAATATAATTAAAGGCTATATCATTAAATACGTGAATTAATAAGCATTAAATTTGAAGCTTATATCCGTGACGTAGAATTAGCTATTTTGTTAAATAATATTGTATTTTTTGTGTGTGTGGGAATCAGTCGAACTATTTTTATTGAAATATAAACGTGATCATGTTAAAATTTCTGTTCCCTTATATATATATATATATATATATATATATATATATATATATATATATATAAAGGAAACTAACAACAACATGTCTTAACAATAATATTTACATTAGTGTTGTTCATAAATAATAAGATAATTCCTATATTTTATGCACAAACGTGTTCAATGTATTACACACTAAATATTTTGCTATTAATTAACTATGGTGTAAGCCACGTGGTGCTGAGTGATTTCCTGTTACTAAGAAATTAATTGCTTATAAGATGATAAGTAAGATATTGTAATTAATCAAGTTGAAAGCAAATTAGAGACTGGGGGAGGAATGTAAAAACACTTTCTCCGTTCTATTAGCCAAAGCGACCACTTTAAATTTGATAAGTCTAATCTTAACATAAGTGAAGGTAAAACATTTTTGTTTTATGTACTGCGTAGTTAATATTGGTTCTAATTAATTATCAATTCTACTAATTAATTTTATTTTACTACAATAAATAGTAACTGGACATGACATCAAAACAATGAAACATTGCCTGAAAGTTGACTTGTTTTGATGCAATACCTTGATGATTTTGTGCCTGAAAAACTTCAATAATGCTTCATTTAATGTTGTGTTTATATTTGTTAACTCAGCCTTACTTTAATTACAAATAGCTTCAGAAAGGTTTTGTATATTATATAACTCCTCTCAAAGAAAAAAAAGCATTGGGTAAACTGAAAAGAGCATAGAGAAAAAATTACTTGGGGCTATTTTTTTCTTCAATTTTTAATAATATGATTGAAACTAGTTAGTTTCATGTATGTATCTCGAATACATGAATTTAATTTCAAAATTCCGCAACAGCCCTGGGAAAGTCCCAAAAAAATGGTTAATGACATATCATAGTGGATGAAAATGACTTGCCAGTTTTAAATATCATCTAAAATAATAACAATTATTTTCAAGGATACAAAAAATTAAACCGTAAGAATAACTCCTACACTTATAAAGATATATAAAAAAAAGCGTTGAAAATGAGGTTGGGAATTTTGAGTTGTGGTCACACAAAAGCAAGAGAAGGAAAGTACTGCAGATGGTTTAGTGAGATACACTTCACTTTATATGATGTACAATACATGAATCGTTTAATGTACGTTGTTCTGACTTGATATGATTGAAATCATATGTTATTGAACTTGCTCTCTCTCTCTCTCTCTCTCTCTCTCTCTCTCTCTCTCTCTCTCTCTCTCTCTCTCTCTCTCTCTCTCTCTGTGAGGCTCATGCAGCGATCTCCCACATCACGACCAAACTATGTAGAGGACCAACTATAACCCACCACTCCTCTCACACCGGCACCAATATTAATAATCCTCGGAGACACTTCAGATGACATTGTGACACTTGTTCTTGTATTAATATTTATATTATTAATATTTAATATATAAAACTAAAGGACAATTCTGACAACTTGGTTTATTTATCAAAAAGTAATAAGTTATTAAATTAAAGATACTAATTTGTATAATATTAATTTGCTTCGAGGTTTTTGGTTACATTAAAACTTAATATGTACAAGTTAATATATTTTGATTTAGTCCATAAACAAAAAATGAAAATCTTGTTCTGTTCGTATTTACATGTGTTTTTAAAGTCGTGTCTTTATGATAATATTTATTTCCGCTTGATTCAGTACATAAGCGTTTCTTTGTATATTTACAAGTTGAATATTTAAATTGCAGTGAACATGTTAAAGCCATAGACCACATAAAACAACACGTGCTTTTTAATGAATAAACACGAAATGGGATCTTCAAAACTATCGACAATTTTTACCAGAATGTTAATGTAGCCCCACGAGAGATCGTGAAAAAACTGTTAAGTATGCAATTTGCGGGAAAAATCGTGTTTATGACGTCAAAAACATGCAAAAATTACTATGAAAAAGTTGTACGGGTTGCATAAATCGAATATTCTAATCACTGCTACGGGGCTACTGTTGGGTTTTGAGACAAACTAATGTTATTCAGGTAAATCCCTTCAAGTGTTTTGTGAAATAAAAATGCTTATGTTTTTCTCTGGTCTATTCCTTTAAATATAACACTTAATTGTTTCATCATTAAAATTTATACAAATTGAATAGAAGAAGAAGAAGAAAAAAAAGAAGAAGAAATCTCTGAACGTGGAGCCCCTCACGTGTATGCAAATTGTTCTACGCACTTTATACGCAAGAGATTTCAATGGCTGAAATTGTCAGTAATATAAAAGAAAGGAGAGAGAGAGAGAGAGAGAGAGAGAGAGAGAGAGAGAGAGAGAGATTTACAATATAATGACTGAGTTAATTTAACACAAATAAAAATAATTTTCCTTTTAATTTTTTTTTAAATATACTTTTAATTTTGAGCTATTAATCTCGGTGAGGTAAAAAATGGTGAAAAAAAATGGTGAAAAAAAAGAACTAAAATATGTCCACATTCAAATTAAATGGACTCATGCATGTTGTTATATAACACTAGAGAAATCAAATTTCTCCAGTTGTGCTTGAAACCTTTCAAAAAAAAAAAATTGTTGTTTTAATTAACATCCACATTAGTCACTTCGGAAGTTCAATGTAAAAGTAAAACTGAGTTATATAAGTTGTGACACACGCGACGAGCGCCTTGGCCCTAGGGAAGCAAAAACCTTTACACTTTTAATGCATTAAATATATATTTTCAGAGCAAATAAATATAGGTAAAATTTTTCTTGCCTAATTGCATCTCGAATTCCGCGTACTGAAGTGGGTCACCACTAGTGAATGAAATAATAATAATAATACAATAAAATTTGATTAATGATTAGTTTCAAATATTTCAATATTGACTTAATCATGCTTTAAAATTAGCTCAGGTGTTTCTTTTTCTTATTAAATGAAATAAATTTTACATGAAACGAATTTTTTTGATCAGATATTACACAATTATATTTATTGTTTAGAAATGTAAAATAATATTTACAGTGCTTGAAATAATTTATTTAAATAATTACAGGTCTTTTGGAAATCTGTTATTAATTTTGTTCTTGTAATTTTTTTTATTTGTTATTAGCAAATAGATTTAGCTACGATAATACAAGAATTTCGATGCATGTAATTTAATCGTGCAAAAGTGAGCGGGAAAAACCTAATATAAAAAAAATAATTTTCTTCCATAAGTTTATTAGGGGTGGTTGATATCCCCCTCCTACTTTAAGTTGTTAAAGATAAATTCTTTATTTCTAACAACGTATATTGCCCGAATGCCTATTCAGTCTTAATTTTTTTTTCTAATGTGCCAAGATTTGTATCTCTATATACTTATGACTTATGACGCTATTAAAAGCTACTGAAAGAGCCAAAAAAGGTTGCTTTTTGATCGCTGTTAGCCATAAAAACATTAATATGTTCATTCATATATACACGGACAAAAAAAAAAAAAAAAAAAAAAAAACTTAATAATTATGCTATACTGTAGCTCAAATTCAGCAATGCTCAATGAAGCATACTCTATGCTATACTGCATAATAACTATGTTATACAATACATAAATATTATGTTGTAAAACTCAATAATTTATGCTTTTCTAAATTTATGACATATAAATGAAGCATAAATTATGTAACTAATTCTTTTTTGTGTACATAAACAAATTAAAATTAAAAAAAAAACGTATCCTCTCTGCAACATGAAGTGTGTGGTCTCTAAATCAACTTCTTAAGTGACGTCATCGGTTAGTTGTGCAATTAACGTCGCATTCAACACTCTATATACTAAGCAGCACCAATTTTCTTCTATATATATATGATTGGAACACACGTAATCTATCATCATCATTCACATATGTCAATCATGGCATACTGTACTTACTTACATTTAGTTAATTAAACATTACTAGAGATCATTTTAACTGAGAAGTAAATGTGGGAAGCGACGTCTCGTTTAGAGAATAATTGATGGATTGAAAGTTCAAATGAACGCTTACTTATAATAAACCTCAATTTTCTCTACCTCATTGGTAGGCACGTAAATACAGGATACTGAATTAGAAAAGGAATAATGAGCTTCATGTTGACCACATAAAATTAAATGCCTTTTTTAGATATGTTGTACATTTTTTTTAATTGTCTGTTGATTCCTCATCTATTGGTTTATTTGTTAAACACTTAGAAAGGCTAGTAGCGTATCTTCAAAAGTTAGATAACTCCATTTAATACCTTGATAACGTTTTAGATAACAAAATAAAAATAATTCTATTTTGATTGGAAATATAATTCAAATGACTTTAATGCAAACTTGCAGTGAAACTTGCATTTTTATTTAATTATTTTGATTTTTCTCACCCTAAAACATCAGTGTGTACAAATTTGTGCTTTTCCTACTTGTAAAATTTGTGACCAGCTGATCATATAATAACTGATGTTCATCGTTAAAAAAAATACAAGATATAGTTTAAAAAAGAAGTCTTGTTAAAACCATATGGCAAAAAGGAAAATAGATAAAAGAATAATTAGTAATCATAATAAAGGTGGCTTTGAATCCCCTTCAAATTTATATTTATAGTTTATCCATTACTGAACTTACATGAAAACTTTTACGTGTAAAGTTTTTGACTAAACGTTAAACATGTAAAGTGTATTGTAAGTTCATTTATGAGCGCCAACATCAAAGAAAAAATAATATTTTATATTTAGATTTTATATACACAATTTAATTTAATATAGTAGAAATATAGCTTACAAGAAACGATTATTATAAAAGTTATTGATTTATGCTTGTGAATCTGTAATTTTTTTTGTTAAATTTAACAGCAACAATAATGAAAATTTATATTAAATATAGCAGCAATATGAAATCGCACTTATATTTTCTATATATAAATAAAGGTATACAACTAAAAACAATTAAATTTAAACGTGTATCTTTTATGACACATTATTATTATTTTTTTTAAAAAATCCTACGCAATTTAAGATTAAAATCCACTTATTTTACTTTACCCTATTAAAGTTAATGTAATCAAATAAAAGTATAAATATGTACTCCAAACATAAGATTAAAGTATCTATCACCTACTCGAAACATTATTTATGTTTTATTCTAAGTCATAAAAATATAAGTTAGATGAAAATCAATCAGAGAGAGTACTTAAAATTGGGAGAATAATGTGTCTATACGTTCAAAGTGCGAACGTAGTTTCGGATATAATGGCCACTTAATGGTCAAAGTAAAAATTTAGGTGTACCTTTATATACGTTGTATAAGTAATAAAAAAAAAGTCTAGGCATAGTATTATATTAACTCTTTGAAATAAGCGTTTTTGTTACATGTGATTTTTACTAATTAAAATAGGATGAAATTAAATATTATGGCAGATTTTTTTTAACATGTAGTGTATGTATTATTTTTTTTTTAGGCTAAAGAAGCACTGTTTTTCATTATATAATTGCATAGGGGTAGGTGGGTGGTGGTACTGCATCCAAGCAGCTGTACAATGACGTTATTTCCTTGGAATCTGAACTATATTATTGATCAGAGTAGAAAATGACAAGGGATATATATTTTTTGCAATGACATCAATAATTTTTTTAAACTCAAACTACTTCACTATGAAATGCAGTTTTGGTTACTTAACCATGAATAAAAGTGAACGTGGGATGAAAGCAGTATATTTGAGAATGAGCTTTGGCGCCAGCCCAGATTACATAAGTACTTATATATGAACTTAAAAATAAAATTTACCATCAAGGGTATAAGATCATGATCACATGTCATGCACGACTCTCGATACGTCATCGAAAATAAACTTAATTAACTATAAATATAGATTTAAACTAAATGATAGGCTTATTATGAAATATATTATATATTTTTTTCATAATTGTATTTGAAGATAAGTATTTTTTTTTTAAATGTAAATTTTGGACGTTATCTCAAATATCAATTTCCAGTTTTAAATGTCTCATTGATATGCATAACATGACTTGATCTAATAAATTTATTAACAAACACAAAAGAAAAAAAATTATATGTGTATATTATATATATATTGCTTACAACACAAAATATATAATTAATTATAATCACACATTAATTATCATTATATAACTTTCAATATTATAAATTCCTTAAATAGAAACTATGTAATACTTGTTTGCATAATTTAAATTTTAATTCATTCTTTTTGATATTAGATGGTGTAAAATTATGTTTTAATTATATATTTTCTATAATTATTTTTGTTATTAATAAAATTTCTTGATATAAAAGAAAGACCACCGTGTTTGCTAAAATTTTAACTTTGATTTCATAAACAAGTCTCTATAGACTGGTCTTTAGGCAAGTATTGATGGTCATTAATAGACAACGGTTTTTATATATATGAATGAGATGTCATTCTATGATAAAGCATAATATAACTTTTCGAAGAACATTTTAATTTTTATAATGAAAGTACAGTACGTATGTACCTTTAAATTATAAATTACTATATAGAACATTTTAGGATTCATTAGATATATTTTAATAATTTTTAATGATCTTATTATATGATGATGAGTACCAATAAAAATCGCTTCTTATTACGTACATATAAAGACACTGTGATATATATATATATATATATATATATATATATATGTAATAGGTTCATTAAAGTCACCATATTATAGTCACCATAAGGCAATAGATTAAACAAAATGTGTACATGTTAACCTTTAAAGTTACTGGAGTTTGCAATTCATCCACTTTTTTAATCCATATATATATAAGTTAAAATGAAAAAAATTATTTTATTTTTTTATGAGAAGCTTAAAAAAAAAGTACACTAAAGATAACTTAAAATATTATTATTTGAATTTGTTATTATATACAACACGAAAAAAAAAACTATTATTTTTCAATGATCTTTGATTTAGCAGTGTATTCTAAACATAATTATATTCCTCTGTATTATAACACCATTGAATCAGTCCTTAGTTCATCAGAACTATTTAATTAATTTCAAAAGATCTCATTCATTTTTTTTTATATATATTTATAGTACTGTATATTATTATCTCAAATGAATAACACTCGATCATTCCGTTATATACATTAGAAAAATTAATATATACAGAAAAAAATAGAAAATGTTTCGGAATGGAAAAGTCATGTTTCGATTACATAGTGTTATCAAGCGACAGAGAAATATTAAAAGGAAAGCTAGTATTAACTACTTATTATTAAGTATCTTATTATGAGTCTCATTATAAAATATTAAAAGTTTATTTTTATACTGGGAGAGTTAAGACATAATCTTGTTATTTTATTTTAGTGATTTATAGCCACTGTCTGGTGGGAACTAAATACTGACATGTCTTTTAATATATTTTTATTATTACTATTATCTAATGTAAATATTTATTATGAAATATTAATTTTAATATTCATATGGAATTTTTTCAGAAAACTTGTAAGATATACTCACATCACAAATAAACATGGAATATATAGTTTCAAAAAACTTAAAACGTTATAAAAATTACAAGCGAGAGAGAAAGAGAAAGAGAGAGAGAGAGAGAGAGAGAGAGAGAGAGAGAGAGAGGATAATTTTTCAAATAGTCATTAGCATAAGTAAAGTATTCAGATATATACCCCAAAATCACATATTATTAGACTTATACACTGATCCAAAAATTTAATTACCTGCCGAGTATATTTTTCTCATAAGCATAAATTGAAAATTTAGCTTGTATATTTGAATAATAAATAAATTCAATCTTAATCGAGTGTAGTGCCTATAAATTTTTTGAGCTTCATTATACTATGGAAGTCTTTAATTCTTGTTAATTTTATGATCTATTTTATAACCCCATGTTATTAAATATAAACAAAATCCTCTTATTTTAAATTTCTCTAAAGTATACGTATTAGGTAAACAATTCTACATTTAAAAGACATTTAAATTAATAAGATTAGATATTTAAATACTATTTATAGACATATATAAATATACTCATACCATATACAAAATCCCGTTAATCTTAATGAATTTGAATGGGACAAGTTTTTCTATATACTTATTATGTGACATAGAGCTGTTTCTAATTAAAAATAATGTAAAATCATACATATATATTATTGTAATTTGATTCATGTTTATTGACAATTAATTAAAAAAAGAATTTAGATTCTAATAAATCAAACATAAATTAGAAGAAAGTTGCTCTGAGTGGTAAGGTGTTAGCTTACAAAACAATGTTCAAGCGCATTTATTTCTCTACATAATATGCATATAAATTGCTTATTAGTTTAAATTAACGTGATGAGAGAGCTTTACTTTACGAGACTCGAAAGCCATAACTTATATAAAACTCAGAAACTTCTACTGGTAGTATTTCTTTGTTAAACTAAATTTTATTATTATTATATTATATTTTGTTATAAAAAATAAGTAAAAGGTGTAAAATATAAATAAGTCAATGAATAGATAGATAAAATATACATAATAGTTAAATTTTTATTAATACAACAACAATAAAAGAAAATAGTATAAAATATTCTACTAAAACTTTTTTACAGTGTGTTAATGTGGCTTACCTATGAAGCACGTCATCCAATTGCATCAGGTGATGAAGGAAAATACAAAGGACCTTTAATTTTTAATAATTTCTATTCATTTAGCATTGCTTAGCATAAACATTTTAACATACATTTTTTTTAGCATGGAGGGAAAAAAAACTATTTTACCAAGGGTAATACTAATAAGTATTATTCATCACCGGTAACGTCCATTAGAAATGTCAATTTACAACGAATAATGAAAGTGTAGTTTCGGGTGAGATTCCTCGCTCGCTATGTGTGTAATATGCAGCACTCGGCGGCAGGCAAGATATTAACCTCAGAGCAATAAATTTAATCATTCACCACGGCAAACATCTTCATATATTAAACCCAGGTAATTTATAAAATAAAAATATCTTCTTCATATATACATTCATCACTATGTTATATTTATGTATTAAAATGAGATAAAAATCAAAATTTACATGGAGTTTTAAATTTAAATATCATTTTTTTATACTTATTTGAATAATATCTAATTATAATATAATAATTTAAAAATCTTTTATATATTTCAGTAATTTTTCATTTTTGTTGTTGTTGACATACATAAGTAATAAAAATATGTTTAGTGTTAAAATAAAATTTTATTTATGGTTATGTTTCAATCAAAAAGTCTTGTTAAAAAATTATTTATAATATTTTCTTGTCCCTTTTATATTTAAGTAGGTATATATATATATATATATATATTTTTGGCTTGCTTGAAAGCTTTTTATATATAGATTTATTAATATATTTTTTGCCACATTTATTGTGATAGTTTGCATAATATTTGGATTCAATTAAGTACTTGTCTGATAGATACGTGACAAATTGCTCTATTACGTGACCCGTGGATGCTGCGAGAGGTAGTCCGGAGTGTGCGAGCGGCGCAACTTTACTCGTATGCTAATTAGCGTGTAGTTCAGTAGCAAGGTGCTTTATTTGGCACAGACTCATGCTGGTAGCCGTGAACCTGTCCTCCGTGTGTAAGTCTAACGTATAAGGTCACAACATGCAAATGGTATAAGAAATGTTTCATTCAAGTGTTACTGAACTTTACTCACGCATTTACTTATGTGTGCAAAATACTGTATGCGGTTATATGATATATATTATGTAATAATAAAACTACTATAAGTTTCATAGGTGCTGGTCATAATACATATATCAAAGACGAATGATATATAATTCCACCTTCATCTACATAACAAGAAATGGAGATGAGAGTGGAGAGAGAGAGAGAGAGAGAGAGAGAGAGAGAGAGAG